>CM077647.1:51287609-51787609 GCA_039707465.1 Rhabdophis nuchalis | reverse complement strand
ACCATATGGAAAACCAACTAGAATAAAATAAAACTATGACAATTTTCTTATAATCTGTTAAAATAAATGTAATATTTCAGTGTATTCAACAATAGTTCCAATCTTTGTTTCTTATGGTTTCAGTTTCAGCCAGAAAAGGCTCCTGTCTTACTTTGGCTCCAAGGTGGACCTGGAGGAACATCTATGTTTGGTCTCTTTGTTGAACATGGACCATATGTTGTTCAGAAGAACCTCTCTTGCAAGTATTTAATTTATATATAGTAAAATACATGGGAGTATAAACACATATTTTTATTTCTGAATATTCATTTTTTACAATTCATTTCCCCCCAAATTTTAATTGTAATTCTGTTGTTAAGTAAAATGTATCTAACAGCAGGACAATAGGACAATTCTTTGTCCTATTCTGAACAAGTGTAGGTAAGGAAGTGTATACTTGATACAAAATTAGTACTTCTGTTTGAGATGAAATATGGTTAAAACTCACTGTTACAAAACTTAGAACTGTCTGTCAGTTTGATAATAATAAAAACATTGGACAGAAATCCAGAGCCCAAGTTGTATAATACAGTACACTTTATTTATTTATTTTGGGGGTGGGGGGGTAGATGACATATCCAAAATGTATTTTGGTGTGCCGAATTCACCTCAGATTTCCACACTTTGTTACGTTTATGGTAGCTGAAATCTTATTCTGGTTTGCTTGCTTTAATAGTGATTGAACGAAAGTTTCCTTGGACCTCTAAGTTCTCCATGTTGTATATTGACAATCCAGTAAGTTAAGAATGAATAATATTTTATTTAAAATATAAAATAAATATAATATGTTGAACATCAATTCTTTATAGTATGAATAGTAGCAAGGTATTGGTAAGCAGGCGCCCCCATATTATAGTACCCTTAGATGAGTGTTTCTATCAGTAGTGCCGATATACCACCAGCTTAACAGGTACTTAGGAGCAAAGAACTTGACAAGTAAAAGGAAACAACAGCCAATGACTTACTAGCCAGCATCCAACACTCCAATCAACAACTAAAGGTTTTGTTATTACTACATAAAAAAGACTCACATAAATTGTGCCTGAAAAAAAGAGAAAGGAAATCCAAATTTTCTAATCTGAAATCTTTCTTCCTCCTCCTCCTCCTCCTCCTCCTCCCCCTCCCCCTCCCCCTCCCCCTCCTCCTCCTCCTCCTCCTTCTATACTACTACTACACTTTTATCCTTAAATTTAGTTGCTATCTATTTCTCAGTTCAAGGCAACTCTGAGTGGCTTACAATATAGAAAAAATATACAAATATCCAGACAATTTTCTAATTTACAAATTTGCCCATTAGTCTTCATGAAATTAATGAAATTGACTTCTGAATAGACATGAATATAGACTTAAGTGCAAAGTAGGAGTAAAACAATTTATAGCTGTAGGAGAAACTATGAGGTTAATTTTATTTGATGTGGAAAATTTTATTTGATGTGGAAAACATCACCAAAAAACTGAAATACTTTGTTCCTCACATGTTCTGGTTCTCTTTAACTATCAGGTTGGAACTGGCTTCAGTTTTACAGATGATCTGAAAGGATATGCAAAAAATGAAGATGATGTAGGAAGAGATTTGTATAGGTAAGTTAAAGATGAATCTCTCCCCCCCCACACACACACATAAAAGTAAGTACAAAAATAAGTCCTGCACAACTTATTGTAGAGATTTAGAATATTTACTAGAGCTGAGCAAAGCGTTTGTAGTAATCTTTGAAGTATTAAAGCAGCTGCCTTTTATAAGGCTTCTTCACTGTTTCCAGATATCCATGTATCCCTGCTTGTCCATGTATGCATGTGTGCATCTGTTGGAGCAGCTGTGCAGGATTATCTCACTGTGTGTTAAATACACACAGACAGCCAAAGACAGATTTCAAAGATTTTAATTCTTCAAGGAGAGGTGCTTTGCACAATTGTAAAGGATATCTTTGAATTGAACTCATTTCTTTGCAACAAATGAATTGCATTTGTTTAATATTTACAGCTAATCCTGACTTATGATAAAAATTGGGACCTGAATGTCTATTCCTAAGACTGGGTGGATTGTTAAGTGAGTCATGCCCAATTTTTCATCATGAACCACTGCAGATGTTAAGTGAACTGTGTAGCCATTAAACAAATCTGGCTTCCTCCACAGACAAAAAGTGAGCTGTAAGCTTATGCTACAGTTTCTCTGTGTATTAATTAATACTATATCTGCATTTTCAGTGCGATTGTTCAGTTTTTCCAGCTTTTTCCTGATTATCAGAAAAATGACTTCTATGCAACAGGAGAAGTAAGTTTGCTTAAACATTTATCAATTTGTGAGTGTAAATTTTTATTTTACATACAAACATATTCTATTAAGGAATATGTTTGTAGGTTAACTGTTTGTATGAATATGTTAGAGAAGAAATAAAACTTATATTAATTAATAGAATTGCTGATACAGTAACCAGCAAGAGTTCTAGACAGATAATTTGGTCACTCAGAAAAATTTATTTCAACATTTGGAACAATATATTAGATTGTAATTGTAAATGCGATATCATTATGCAATCATGCAAGCAGAATTGATAAAGGCTATATAATGAATTGAACTTGCAAAGTAAAATAATTAAACTCTTATTGAATGGCACTGATTTATCAGCCCTGATCTAAGTTACTTTAATATTGGAAGCTCGATTGAAACTTTCTAAGAGTTCTTTTTGAGAGGATAATCAATTTTCCTGCAAGAAAGTTAAATATCACTTAGACTTATATACCGCTTTACAGTCCTTTTACTGAACTGATCAACCTTGAGCTGGTGAGATTTGAACTGCTGAATTGCTGACAGTCAGCAAAACTAGCCTGCAATACTGCATTCTAATCACTTGCATTACCATAGCTCAGAACAAATAGAAGAAAGGCAGCATTTTTTTCCAGTTACCCTTATTGTTAACATTCTGAGCTGTGGAACTTATTTACATGTGAGCATACAAAAATTCAGATTTAAACTTTGTAAAATAATACAGATAGATCCATAAAACATCAGGCAAGGAAACTGTAAGTAGCCCTGGTTCTTGTATTACAAAACAGAGGTTGAAAACCAAGTTCTTTTCTTTCTTTTCTTTTTTTCAGATTTTTCAGCCAGAGCTTAATTTTGACTTCTGAATTTAACCTGTAGCATTGGTTTGAACATAAAGAATTAAAATTCAGTTTTGCAACTGTTGTTTTACCATCTTTCTCCAGAGGTTCTTGCATATGATTATCTATTCATCAGAGAAATAGATATGTTTTTTTTTGGTACTGTAAATAGCTCCACCAATATTTTTCTTTTTAAGATAATTTTCCAACATCTGAGATAAAATTTGTAACAATATATTGGCTATAATAGCTATAACAATGCTTTTGTTCAGTTTGTTGTTGCTGGTAATCACTAACAGAAATGATGTTTTATAGTCAAGAGGTACTGTTTTTGCTGGGTATTTGTTTCTCTGACTATACAGATTTTGTCTTTAAAGGGTTTTTTTTTAATTATTTTTTGCCAATAGGAACAGTTCAAGAGGATGGACATGTCAATAACAAAGCTGATTTTTTTTTACACCCTTTGCCTCTAGTGACCAAAATCATCTTGTTTTCATTTCTGAAATATTAAAAAGTTGCTTTAAATTATTACTAAATAGTTAAATTATATACATGTTTTCTCTGAGTTACAGTCATTTTGCAGACTTGATACAAACAGAATAGTGAAACAAAGTGCTATTTTGGTTAATTGTTAAAATGCTGGACTAGAAACTGGGGAACTATGAAGTCTAGTCCTTTTTTAGGCATCAAAATTGCTGGATAATATGGCTCAATCATTTGCTTTTGCACAAATAGGGAAAGTAGGAGGAGGGAGCATTCTCTATGCCTCTTTGAGTTATACAAATAATGGTTTGGTGTGAATTTAATAAATAAATAAAAAGAATTTCCTTTTTTAGTTAAACAAATGTATAATTTTCTGTTAATACCAATGGACTAAGAAAGAAGACATAAAGGGATTTCTTAACATAGAACATTATCATTTTGTGTTTTTATTTCCAAAGAAACAAGTGAATGCTTACCATGCTTCCCCTAAAATAGACAGGATCTTATTTTCTTTTCACCCCCGAAATAAGTGCTTGGCCTTATTTTCAGGGAGATCTTATTAGTTTTGAGGTGCAGGAGGCAGTGAGCATGGTCACCTCATGGCTGATGCTGTTGCAATATTTTCAGGGAGGTCTTATTTTTGGGGAAACAGGGTAAGATACAGTGGTAAACAAACATAAGAGTCTTACCTAATGTGACGCTGTTCAGATATTGCCTGGATATTGAAATTTGTCCACATCTGAAATTCTTAATTAACTAAGGGTATCAGCCTACTACTTTACATACAATATAAACAATTACCATCAAAGTTGGATAATGTATTAAAAATTCCTACATATTAATGATTCAACTATTGTATTATCTTTAGTCTTATGCAGGAAAATATGTGCCAGCCATTGGATATTATATTCATAGCAATAATCCTACAGCAAAGATAAAGATCAACTTTAAAGGTGTTGCCATTGGGGATGGTCTTTGTGACCCTGAAGTGGTATGATTTCTATATTTTTTATATTCTGAAATTGCAGATCCCAGAATAATATAATTCTGATTGGTATCCAGTCAGTGAAAATGCTTTTAAGCTTAAATATATGATTAGAAATTAGGTGCAACCTGTGGTGGGATTCACTTAACTTCCCTACTGATTCGCAATTGTGAGTGCACGCACCACGTCTGCACCAGAGGTGGTATTCAGCACCAGAGGTGGTATTCTGACAGTTCTGGAGAACTGGTAGTGGAAATTTTGAGTAGTTCAGTGAACTGGTAAATACCACCTCGGACTGGTTCCATCCCCATCTATTCTCTGCCTCCCAAGTGCCACCTGCCGGACCCACCAAGCCATGCCCACCAAGCCGTGCCTGCAGAACTGGTAGTAACATTTTTTGAATCCCACAACTGATCTGCGCATAAACAGAAGGTTGCACATTATGTTGGGGCATGTAGGCGGAACCTCCCACAGCTGCCGCTAACAGTTTGCCCGAACCAGCTAAATACCACCTCTGATGCAACCCCAGCAAGATGGCTGCTTAAAAGCCTATGAAATTTTACTACAGTGTCAGTGTATAGTGTTAGCTTGCCTTAGTCCTGTGTATAAAATTCGGCAAAAGTGTATTGATTTTGTTATGTTCTTTTCAATCTTTTAAATTACTTTTACAATGATAACAATCATGACTAATATTGTTCGTTTTCTTGATCAGATGCTGGGAGGCTATGCCGAATTCTTATATCAAATTGGCTTGTTAGATGAGAAGCAGAAGATATATGTCCAGAATCAGACTAATCTGGGACAACAATACATCCAGCAGAAAAAATGGAAAGAAGCCTTTGAAGTATGTCATAGAGGCCCACATGATGGCCTTCAGCAATTAAAACCATCTGAGCAGAGTAAGGGGTCAGAAGGAAATCAAATGGAGGTCACAAACTTGATTGCAGCAGCAGCAGCAAAAAGAAAATGAATAGGGAGAGAAGTCATTCACCAATGTTCCTCTAAAGTTTACATTGGACTCCCTTCAAACTTGAGCACTTGAGTGTGTGTTTACATAGGCATCTCTTTTATGAATTGTTTTAATTTCTTAATTCTGATTTCTGAATGTCCTAAAGCTTTTTCTTATCTCCAGAAATTGGACGAAAAATAATCTTGGAAGTTGTGAGGATGCTTGGACATATGTATCATATCTTTTCTATCCACAAATAAGTATTCTAATTTTTTTCAGACACTTGGGGGAAAAAGTGGTTACCACACAAAATTAACTGACATAAGCCACTTTACAGCATCTTCTATTTCCAACAATCTAATGAATCTTCCATATTTTACAAAATCGTCTTAAAAAAGAAGAGAACAGAAAACTGTTCATTTAAAATAAAATTGTTACACTGATTTTTGCTGATATCATGCAGGCTAGCTTAATCTCTAGAAACTGCAGTAGCTGCTGTTTTACATAAGAAGAAGAAAAATATTCACTGGTTCATACTGAGAGGCCCAGGTCATCTAAACCATATTTCTTCCAAGGAATAAAATGACATTTCCTCTCAACTTATTTTGGAAACATTTGATTGGGATAGCTTTTTTTATGACTTTAAATATGGTATTCAGTTGGATCTTGAGGCAAGGAGGGATCTTTCTTTTAGTCTTTATTAGTACAAGTATATTTTACCAATTTATCTTTTCCTAGCTGTTGGAACTGTAGGATAATGAACAACTGACATATTCAACAATGAAAATGAACATGTTGAACTTGCATGAATTTCTTCATTAGGTATTTGATACTCTGTTGAATGGTGATAAAACTGGAAGTCCTCCTTATGTTCATACTGTCACAGGATGTAGCAACTATTTCAATTTCTTGAAATGCGAAGTAAGTACTTATAAGAAAAGGCAGATATATTGAAAATGTACAGTGCATTCAAAAAGCAATCAGAACCTCTTCACTTTTGTTTAGGTTAGGTTTAGGTTTATTAGTTTTTTATACCGCCCTACTCTGGAAGGACTCAGGGCGGTGTACAGCCAAACTAAAACAGATATATAAAAGTTAAAAACAATTTTAAAAGCATATTAAACAATTTGGCCTGTCTTAAAATTAAAAAACCAAACAAACCCCGATTAAAATTAATACAAATTAGTATTTAAAAATTCAGTTTTATGCCAGCCCGGCTTGTTGGAAAAAAAAGGTTTTGAGAGCATAGCGGAAGGTGTGTAAGTCAGGGATAGTTCTTAATTCTGGGGGCAATTCGTTCCAGAGGACAGGTGCTCCCAGGGAGAAAGCTCTCCCCCTGGGTGTCGCCAGTCGACATTGTTTAGCCGATGCCCCTTGAGAAGACCCTCTCTATGGGAGCGTACTGGATGGTGGGAGGGTCTCGGTGGCAGAAGGTTGTTGTTGAAAATCATTTTTTCTCATTAATCTACATTCAGTACCCCATAATGACAAAGTTAGAATATAATTTTAGAAATGTTTGTAAATTTATTAAAAAGAAAAACTGAATTATCACATTGACTTTAACTGTTCAGACCCTTTGAAATTTAGCTCAGGTGCCTCCCATTTCTCTTGGTTGTTGATAATGTACTTTTACATTTGGATTATGTCTAAATTGATTAGACATAATTTGGAAAGGCACACACTATAGAAGTTTTCACAGCTGATAATGCATACTGTAGAAGACCAAAGCCGAGGTCAAAGGAACTGGCTGCCAAACTTAAGAGACAGGAATATTGCAAGGCACAGATCTAGGGAAGACTACAAAATTTCTGCTGTTCTGAAGAGAGGGAGTGACTGACAGACACAGAGAGAGACAGAAGGGGAGGGAGGGAAAGACAGAGAGACAGACAGAGACAGAGAGAAAGAGAGGGAGGGAGAGAGACGGAGAGAGATACAGATAGAGAATGACACAGGGAGGGATTGAATCGGAGACAGACGGGGAAAGAGGGAGAGACAGACATACAGAGAGAGGGAGGGAAGGAGAGAATCAGAGAGAGTGACACACACAGAGACAGGGAGAGACAGAGAGGGAGGGAGAGACAGATAGAGACTGATTAAGTGAGTGAGAGACAGACAGACAGACAGACACACACAGAGTGACAGAGACAAAGAGAGAAAGAGAAAGAAAGAAAGAAAGAAAGAGAAAGAAAGAGAAAGAAAGAGAGAGAGAAAGAAAGAGACAGAAAGAGAGACAGAAAGAAAGAGAAAAAGAGAGAGAGAAAGAAAGAGAGAGAAATGGAGAGAGAGAGAGGGGAAGAAAGAGAGAGAGAGAGAGAAAGAAAGAAAGAGAGAGAGAAAGAAAGAGAAAAAGAGAGAGGGAAGGAAAGAGAGAAAGAGCAAGAGAAATGGAGAGAGAGAGAGGAAGAAAGAGAGAAAGAGAGAGGTAAGTTTTTTTAAAATTTATTTTCAATACATTGTGAAAACTCAACTGTCAGTTGATCTTAATGTTATGAAATGAAAAGTATGTCATTTGCAATTAACTTGGTATAAAATAATTTATTTGCATTTAATTGTAATGGTTCAAAGAATGTTCGGAAAAATGTTCGGCCCTCCACCATGTTCACTTCATCCAATCTGGCCCTCTTTGAAAAAAGTTTGGACACCACTGCTATATGGAGTTGAGACAGAGTTCCAGAAGGATAACCATTATTGCAGCCCTCCATTAATCTGTGCTTTCTGGCAAAATAACACCTGAAGGATTCTCAGACAGAGGAACAAGATTCTCTGATCTGATTAAACCAAAAGTGAGTTATTTGACCTCAGTTCTAAATGTTATATCTGGAGGTAACCTTAAGCTTAAGACCTCACAGCCAGTTATGTGTTTTACTAGGTCAAGAGGTCAATAAAGGCAATGTTACTGGTATAACATAGGTATCTTTCTCTTCCTCAGCATCCTAACTCATTCTGTCTGTTTTGTTCTGAGAAATGCATTCTTTTTAAGGAGAAGAGATTTTCTTCCAGAAATTTGGTCTAACGTTATTGGCTAGATGGTCTGTGTATATTTTCTCATATTGTAAAATTTTGTATAAAATACTGAGGGCAAAAATCCTGTTGCCAGCATGCTGCATGAGTTGGGCTGTTAGATCTAGTCCAGCAGATGCAACAAGAGCAACTAGTGAAGTAATATTCCAGCATCAGAACTGGTTTAGTATTTACATTAACTTGCATTTTTATTACCAAATACCAGATCTTTTTACAAACTGCTAGCTTTTTCCTTCTTATGAAGTTAATTGATCTGAACATACTAAATTGTTTCATCATTTCAAACTTGAACTTGAAACTGCAAGGTCAATTGTTTCAGTTCTCACAGGCACAGTGTTACGTACAGTTGTTGCTGCTGTAAGAAAGGAAGAAAGCAGAATCATCCAACACGTAAGTTGTATGAATGTATTTTCTAGCTTTGATGAAATAATTTTGTATGTGTTCTTCCTCTTTATCATTTTAATAACAGGAGCCTGAAGATCAGGAATATTTTGGAAAGCTATTATCACTGCCAAATATAAGAAAATCTATCCATGTTGGAAATTTGACCTTCCATGATGGTTCTATGGTTGAGGAGCACTTGATTGAAGATATAATGAAGACAATAAAACCTTGGTTAGCTGTTTTAATGGATCATTATAGAGTAAGTAAGATGCCAGCTTGAGTTTCTTACTTGTCAGTTTTAGAACCTGGATAACATTAACATTAATGTTATGGATAACATTTAACATTATGACTTATATAAGACAAGTATACTGTTTTAAGTGTGTGTGTATAAATAATTTGGAAGTTTTGCAGAGATAGTCAATTTAGTTTTTACATAGTGCATCCTTGTTTTACTGTTCTGAAGAGAAGTGAGAAAGTCATATAATTCTTTCTGCGTTAATTTACAAGTCATCAATATAATTCTTTCTTTCCCTCATGGCTTAAAAGCCACGAGATTATGGCATGACAGTTACCTTGCCAAGGATAAGAAAAAAATGAAATATTAAATAAAAAAATTAAAACTAAAATTAAAATCTATTAATAGAATCTATTTACCATAAAGTTACTGTTCATATATTGCCGTCCCAGATGCTTCGCCTATTGATGGCAGGTTGAAATCCCCCATGACTAACAGTCTGGGGGTGTCAACCGCCATCTCGGCTATCACACTTTGAAGGTCGGGTAGGGCTGCTGACACGTAGTGGGGAGCCAGCTACACAATAAGCAAGCCCAGCTGCCTCCCATGGCCCCACTTCACACATAGAGATTCACAGCCAGCTGTCTTTGTCACAGTGGTCTCCCTCGGGTCCAGACCCTCCTTTATAACGACCGCCATCCCCCCACCCCGACCCTGGGCTCATGGCTGATGAAATGCCCGGTAACCCAGTGGGCACATTTCAACGAGGGGCACTCCCCCCTCCTGGCCAAGCCAGGTCTCCGTAATAGCCACCAGGTGCAGCTCCCCCTCCAAAATCAGATCATGGATGAGGGGGGCCTTGTTGACCATGGACCTGGCGTTACACAGCATCAGCCGATGGCCCAGGCCCTGAGATCCTGAACCTCCTGGGTTGCAAGAGGAGCCGTGAGGGCCGGAGCACACAATCGCTCGCAAACAGCGGCTGCGCCCTCCCCTAATATGATATGGCCCTCGGCTCCCGCTATACCTGCCCCTCCCACACACAGTCTTGATGGCATAGCCCTCACCCCCTTCCCAATTCTAGGCCCTACGTCCTCCCCGTCGGGACCGTCAGGCGACCTGGGAGTGTTCCCCAGTGGGTTATCACCCTCACCCACCACCCCAATTTCGGTTTGACCACCCCCCTCCCTGGAACCCCTTAAAAACCGAATTAAACATCTAACTAAAAATCCCCTAAGGTTCTGCTTCGACCACCTCTCTTGATAATAATCCTCCTTACAGTTTGTCTCCCTGATGTTACTGGGGGTTGGTAGCTGGATTTGGTGGCCATTCAATGGAGGTATCCTTAGGGCAGCCCCGGTAGGCACATTCTCTCTTAGCACAGCTCAGCTCTCAGCTCCTCCATCTTGGTCACCGGAAGCTCCTCCATCTTAGAACCAATTAATTAGAAATTAATTTGTTTAATTGGATAATCTTAATTGGCTTTAACATAACCTCCTCTTCTCTACAAAGACCACCTGGAGCACTGTCCGGTCCCTGGGAAGGCAGGGATGACAGGCTCTGTTTGAGCTCAGTGGGAGCAGCTGCTACCTTGTGTCAAATTTTGGCTGATGCAGTAGCAACAGCGCGCCACTCCAAAGCCTCTGATGGCGCCTGCAGTCGTTTGAAGATTCCGATGGCTTCGGCAGCCATTTGACAGGTCGGTGGCCATTTTGAGAGACCCTGAAGGCCATGAGGTGGTGGCCATTTTGAGGAGGTCGTTCCTCACTATCTGTCAGCCATTTTGAGAAGGTCAAAACTTTTACCTATCATTGAGACTTTTCGGACCATTTAAAGCAGCAATCGCTGGTAGCAGCCACATAGCCTCCTGCAGTTGCATTTCCCAAGGGTGCCGAAGCAGCGAATTAAGGACAGGTGAGTGGGGGAAGATGGCAGAAGCCAGAGACGTCGCAGGGCAAGCTTCCCCAAGGGATCAGGCATCGGGGGCAGAGGAAAGTGACAGGCCCCATACCAGGGCAACTGCTTCTAAGCGTTTAGTTGCACAGTGCCCCTCCAGAGCCACTGTTCAAGATGAAGCTCTGGAGAAACATATTGCTGGGGCAGAAAGGCTGCAGGAGGCCCAGGGCAGGCTTGACCCTCTACATTGCTCCAGGTCCCCAGCCAAACCTGTTATGTACCAGGAAGCCAGGTCCCCAGCAAGGGAGTTCAGCCCTTCTCCTTCTCCTCCTCCTCCTCCAAGGCTTCACAGGCATTCCAGGATGGAGATTTCCCCATCACCTTCCATCTCCTCGAGCGCAATTAGGGATGTCATGGGGGAGCAGGCATCTCCAGGAATTTCCTCCCTGCCACTGATCTTGCACACAAAGGGCCAATTGACTAATGCCCCACAGGAGAGGATTGAGAGGATCTGCATCTCTTTCCAGAGAGCATTAGGAGGCGCAAGTCAGTCCGTTTCCATGTTGGATCTGTCATGTCTCCTAGGAAAGGAGGGGCCTTTGGCTAAAAGCGCTAAAGCTTGGAACCTGGGTGGAGAGAACTTCGTACTATCACGGACCTTGCCCTCTTTCGCCGTTCACTTAAAACATACTTTTTTCAGCAAGCTGGTCTTGCCTAATCGTTAGATTTTATTGTTATATAGCTTCTGCCAAATATGTAAATGGACGTTGGGTTTTTAGTGGGAATTTTAGTGCAGGTTCTTATTTAATTCTTTTTTATCTATTTATTGTATTGTTTTATCATTTGTTGTTTTAATCTCCTGTGCACCGCCCTGAGTCCATTTCGATGGAGAAGGTGCGATATATAAATCGAATTAAAGTAAAGTAAAGTAAAAGTAAAGTAAAGTAAAGTCTTCAATAGTGGTGGAGCACATCTCAGGGACAGCCAACCACCAGGCTGATTGGCTAAGCTGAGGAACCATAGACCATGGGGAATGGCAACTCCACCCAGCACTCTTTCACAAAATTTGTCTCCTGTTTGACATTGCCTTTTTGCAACTCTGGCGAATGCAGAGCTCCCACATTTCTTCTCAAGTTTTAGAGTGTAGAAGGAACAGACACTCTGAGGAGCAGATGGCTGAAAGGACTACTCTATGCCTTTCCACCCCTTCCTCTGATTCTGGGGACCCTGAGAAAGGTAGAAGCAGAGGGAGTAGACATAATCCTGTTAGCACCGCATTAGCCAAGATGGCCACGGTTTGCCGACCTACTCCAAATGTCCATCTCCAACCCATGGAGAATTCCTCAGGAGGAGATTTCCTTGTGCCAGGGTGTCTTAATCCACCCAGACTCTCAGTGGCTCCACTTGACTGCCTGGCACTTGAATGGAGCCTCCTGAGGAACGCAAATCTCTCCCCGAGAGTCATTGCGACCATCGAGGTGTCTTGACGCCCGTCAACCACGAGGATCTATAATTCCACATGATTGGCGTTCATCAGATGGTACCACCCCTCTGTCAGCATCCAAGGATTTAAGAGATGTCCTATGATTCTGAATCTTTAGGCCAAACCTAGTTTCCTAGGTGTGAAAATAGAAAAAGTCAAGATGACAGCTATAATCATGTGACTGAAGCCTTATCACTTTTTTACATGTTTTAAAAAAGGAAATGATAGGGCTTCAGTCACAACTGCCGTTTTGAGATTTTGATTCTTCCTCTGCAAATGTTCCTGAACTGAGCACATCTGTTCTCAATCTTCTTTTCCATTTTGATAGCAAAGCCTAATGTTCTTAATATTCTGCTGCTGCTGCTTATTTCTGTATAAACTGTATAAACTATAATGAATAGATTTCAGCTGTGATACTCTGGGTGTGTGCGCGTGTGTGCGCGTGTGTAGAATATAAGAGAAAAGAGAGAGAAAATAAGAGACTACATTTATAAACAGGCAGTCATATTTTTTATTTAAAAAATTTAAGAGGGAAGAAAATAATACTAATATAAAATAAGAAAAAGAAAGAAAGCTAAAAGTGTAGGAAAGTGGGAAAAAGTAAAAGAAAGAAAAGGAAAAAGATACATTATTTATAGCAATTATAGGCATAATTACCGTATTTTTGGAATATAAGATGCACCAAGGTTTTGAAGAGGCAGATTACAAAAAAAAAGTAGGTAGGTAGATAGAGAGAGAGAGATGGAGGGAGAGAAAGAAAAAGAAATGCAATAGGTAGGTAGGTAAATAAAGGGATAGAGGGAGAGAGAAATAGAGACATAGAGAAATACAATAGGTAGGTAGGAAGAGAGAGAGAATGTGTGTAGGTAGGTAGGTAGATGGAAGGACAGAGAGAGAGAGAAAGAGAGAGAGAGAGAGAAATACAGTAGGTATATGGGAGAGAGAGTGTGTGTAGATAGGTAGAGGGATAGAGAGAGAGAGAGAAATACAGTAGGTAGGTAGGGAGACAGAGAGTATGTGTGTAGGTAGGTAGGTAGAAGGATAGAGAGAGAAATAGAGAGAGAGAGAAATACAGTAGGTAGGGAGGGAGAGAGAGAGTATGTGTGTAGTTAGGTAGGTAGGTAGAAGGATAGAGAGAGAAAAATAGAAAGAGAGAGAGAGAAATACAGTAAGAAGGGAGAGAGAGAGAGAGAGAGAGAGTAGGTAGGTAGGTAGGTTGATGTTTCCAGGTGTATTTATCAATGTCCTGGAGAAGGAAATCGCTGATAAACCTTAAGACTTCGTTTCTACTGGCACAGAAACAGTGAAAGAGCTTTCCAAAAGAAAATAGAAAGTGTTTTTGCACTCTGCAAACCTCCCCAAAATGGCCCGTTTCTCTGCGAAAACGGGCCATTTTTTTTCCAAATAAAAAGCATGAATAGCCTTGGGAGGACTTGCAGAGTGCTCCTGGGTGTGTGTGTGTCAAAAATGAGCAAACAAATGGCCCATTTATCGCAAAAACGGGCCATTTTTGTGTCAAATAAATTGCATGCATAGCCCTATAGAGGCTTGTGGGACTGGAGGAGACTGAGTAACATCAGGGCTAGGTCCTTAAGGACTACAGGCCGGGACTACTTTACAACTGGAAGGCCAAAGCCACCCTCCACCCCCAGTCTGATATATATATATGAACTAACTCTCCCACCTTCGATAACTAACTATCTATGAACCATGCATGATATTTACGAACTTTATGAATTTTATGAACTATTTATGAACTTTTTAGAGCCGGTCTAGACGTCTCCTGGGTTTAACTTGTATTATATATATTTTAACATCTATTTATAATATTTAATATTTTAATAACATCTGGAATTTTAATGCCCTGCCTAACAACTCTTCTGACCTTATATTTTATATCTATATCAAATGTACTCTAAAGCAGACCTACTACTACTGCGAGAGTCCCCGCTCTTGCAGGTTTGGCCCTCCGCTTTAACGAGGGCCCGCCTTGATGAGGGATTTATTAATCCGGAGAGGTGGGTGAAGCGCGGGCTCAGGGTTTTTTTTTTAGTTTGTAAATTGTTGTCTATTTTAGGGGGTACCAGGGTGGGGGGAGGGTATAGACAGGTCAAGACGAGTAAGAAGGAAAAGGGCCAGGCCAGCAGATGGCGGGAGGAGGCGGAAGGATCCACTGGGAGGGGGGAAATACGAGTCGCTTCCATTGAGGGCCTACCCATCCAGAGGGTTGCAGGAGAGGCAGGCCCGAGGGGAGACAAGTTCCATCCTCCCGGTTGGGGGCGCGTGGCCGTTGGTTGCAGACGGTCAGGTGCCACAACCCCCGCAGGCTAGGTGGTCAGGGAGTACAGTGCCAGGGCCCGCGGCTGATGTTTTGCAACGCCAGGTCCGTGGTCAACAAAGCCCCCCTCATCCATGACCTTGTGTCAGAGGGGGAGCCGGACCTGGTGGGAATTGCGGAGACCTGGTTGGGCCACGAGGGAGGACTCCCCCTAGTTGAAATGTGCCCGCTAGGTTACCGCGTTTTTCATCAGCCCCGGGCCCTAGGCAGGGGTGGAGGGGTAGCGGTTATTGTTAGGGAAGGTCTAGAACCGAGAGAGACCATTGTGCCACAGACTACCGGTTGTGAGTCCCTCTGCGTGAAGTGGGGCCTAGGGAGGCAGTTGGGCTTGCTGGTTGTATACCTGGCTCCCCGCTATGTAACAGCAGCCCTGCCCGAGCTCCTCGAGGTGATCGCTACAATGGCAGTTGAGACCCCCAGACTGATAGTCATGGGGGACTTAATCTGCCATCGGTGGGCGAATCATCGGAGGCAGCTCGGGAGTTCATGGCTTCCATGACGGCCATGGACCTGACCCAAGTAATTCAGGGCCCCACCCACGAGGGTGGACATACGCCGGATCTAATCTTCGTCTGGCCAATGGAAGAGTGATCTGGGTATAGGGGATATAGTCATCACACCCCTGTCATGGTCAGACCACTCACTTCTCCGGCTCGACTTTCCAATCGCTACACCCCACCGCGGGGAGGCGGAACCTGAGTCACCTATTTGGTTCCGCCCCAGGCGCCTGATGGACCCTGACAGGTTCCAGATGGCGCTTGGGCCACTTCCTGTATTCCTGACCCGCGCCCCGATGGAGGACCTCGTGGCCGCATGGAATATTGCGGCCACAGGAGCCTTGGATCGGGTCGCGCCCTTGCGGCCTCTCTTGCGGCGGCGAACCACCTTGGCTCCTTGGTTTACCGAGGAGCTAAGGGTGATGAAACGCCACAAGAGATGCCTAGAGAGGAGATGAAGGTCTACTCGGTCTGAATCTGACCAAACACAGGTGAGAGCCCATTTACGGACTTACCTTGTGGCGCTGAGAGTGGCCAAACGTCATCATTGTGCCACCCTTATAGCATCCGCAGATAACCGCCCTGCCGCTCTTTTTAGGGTGACCCACTCCCTTCTCCAACAGAGGGTGCGGGGATCCCCATTACAGGGTAGAGCAGAGGAATTTGGGATTTATCTGCAGGATAAAATCGCTCAGATTCAGAGCGAGTTAGTCTCCATCGATGGTCCAGTGGGATGCCCCGAGGCAGGTCTTGAGACAGTTTTGTGGGAAGAGTTTGACTCTGTTACTTCCGAGGATATGGACAGGTTACGTGGGCGACTGCGAACCACCACATGTTTATTGGACCCGTGTCCCTCCTGGCTTGTACTGGCATCCTGGGAGGTGACACGAGGCTGGCTCCAGGAGGTTGTCAACGCTTCTCTGAGTGAGGGTTTCTTGCCCGCCTCCCTTAAAGAGGCTATGGTGAGGCCCCTCCTGAAGAAGTCCTCTCTGGACCCAGCATTATTGGTTAATTACCGTCCGGTCTCCAACCTTCACTTTTTGGCGATGGTTGTAGAGAGTGTGGTGGCACAACAGTTTCCCCGTCACTTGGAGGAAGTTGATTATCTGGACCCACGCCAGTCCAGCTTCCAGCCCGGGCACAGCACCAAGACGGCATTGGTCGCGTTGGTAGATGATCTCTGGAGGGCCAGAGATGGGGGTTGCTCCTCCATCCTGGTCCTATTAGACCTCTCAGCGGCTTTTGATACCATCGACCATGGTATCCTATTGCATCGGCTGGAGGGGTTGGGGGTGAGGGGCACCGTACTACGGTGGTTCTCCTCCTACCTCTCCGGTCAATCGCAATTTGTATTGGCAGGAGAGCAGAGGTCGACCTCGAGACCCCTCACATGTGGGGTGCCTCGGGGGTCGGTCCTCTCTCCTCTCCTGTTCAACACATATATGAAGCCGCTGGGCGAGATCATCCGTGGTTTTGGGGTAGAGTACCACCTCTACGCTGACGACACGCAGCTGTATATATCTACCCCAAACCACCCCAACGATGCCGTAGCGGTGATGTGCCGGTGCCTTGAAGCCGTGCGGGCCTGGATGGGAAGTAACAGACTCAGACTCAACCCGACCAAGACCGAGTGGCTGTGGTTTCCGGCTGCCCGATTCAACCAGCTGATTCCATCGCTGGCCATAGGGGGCGAACATCTTGCCCCTGTGGATGGAGCGCGCAACTTGGGTGTCCTCCTGGATACCCGGCTGTCCATGGAAAATCAAGTGACAGCCGTGGCCAGGAGGGCGTTTTACCAGGTTCGCCTGGTACGCCAGTTGCGTCCCCTATTGGATCGGGATGCCCTTTGCACAGTCACTCATGCCCTCGTGACATCCCGACTGGACTACTGCAATTCTCTCTACATGGGGCTCCCCTTGAGGTGCACCCGAAGACTTCAGCTTGTCCAGAATGCAGCCGCGCGAGCAATAATGGGAACCTCAAGGTTTACCCACATAACACCGCTTTTGCGCGAGCTGCATTGGCTGCCTGTCGTCTTTCGGGTGTGCTTCAAGGTGTTAGTTACCATCTTTAAAGCGCTCCATGGCACGGGACCTAGTTATCTGCGGGATCGGATCCTGCCTCATACATCCCTGCGGCCGATTCGCTCCCACAGAGAGGGACTTCTCTGGGTGCCGTCCACTAGGCTATGCCAGCGGGCGACGCCCAGGGGAAGTGCCTTCTCTGTCGCGGGGCCAGCCCTCTGGAACGACCTTCCCCCCGAGATCAGAACAACTACGGACCTCCGCTCCTTCCGTCAAAAATTAAAAACACACTTTTTCTGCTTGGCTGGCCTAGGTTAGTCTTCCGTCTTTTAATAGGGTTTTTAGGGGATTTTAGTGTATTTTAAGATAGGGTGATTTTAGCGCAGGGATAATTTGGTTTAATTCGTATTTTATCTATCTATTTATGTATTTTATATCGGTATTTTTAATTTCTCCCTGTGCACCGCTCCGAGTTCCTTTGGGGAGAGGACGCGGTTTATAAATAAAAATATTATTATTATTATTATATTATTATAGAGTGCTGCTGGGGGATGGGGCAGGGCAAAAAACAGTCCGTTTTAGGCTAATTTCTGCGCTCCCCAGCCCCCAGGAGCTCTCTGGAAGCCTCCATAAGGCTAGGCACAGCCAGCTTGGTGAAGGGGGAGGGGTTCCAGGAGGCAAAAAATGTTATATTTTTGGTGGCCCAGTGGGATTTTATCTATCTATTTATGTATTTTATATCGGTATTTTTAATTTCTCCCTGTGCACCGCTCCGAGTCCCTCTGGGGAGAGGACGCGGTATATAAAAGAAAAATATTATTATTATTATTATTATTATTATTATTATTATTATTATTATTATTATTATTATTATTATTATTATTATTATTATTATATTCGATGTATAAAATGCACCCAGATTTTCAGCCTCTTTTTAGAGGAAAAAAGGTGTGTCTTATACTCTGAAAAATATGGTATACATTTTCCTATTTATGGGTGCGGCTTAACTGTCTATAATATATTCTGTCTAATAATCCAAATAATAAATTCATGTTTTTATTCTGTTTTATGAAAAAAGTGCACAAGGGATTTCCAGTCAGCAATAAATATAGATATTGTCCTTTCTCTGACTAAATAACTCAATTTTGTTATCTCAGCAACCATCTTTCACAACCCTTCTTTCATTGCAGCTACTGCCAAATGTTTCTATCTTTGTGCATACCTTAGTCTTGCTGTACTGAAAAGATAGCGATCAAATAATAGTGTTGGTGACATTTTTTTTGTCTTTCTATCCCACCCTCCATCTCTACCTTAGAAACAAAGCTAAAAGTTTTTAAATTTCCATTTATGTGTTTAAACATCTTCCCAAAGATTAAAATCACATGTATTTTAAAAGTTTGCTTAATCCTTGGAGACAAAGCTAACAATAGAAACACTAGACTTTTAGATCCTTATTCATTTTTTTCCCCTTGTTTGTGTCTCTTATCCCTCTGTGCTAGAGGTGACAATTTTTTTTCCAGGCTAAGATTTTATTCTGCCACACTTTTTACTACTTTATTATCAAATTTATGATTTAAATGATTGATGTAATGTTACTCAGCTATTGACCATCTAAATATTGTTTTTCACTATGCAAATATTAAAAACACACTGAAATCAAAATAAAATAAAAACCTAACAGTATAAAATCAAGAGTAGCAACAGTAATTATAATAATTAAAATAATGAGTAGGGTTGATAAAAATCAATAAAATAAGCAGTGAAAATATTGTTATGAGCTTTACTTGTTTTTATACTTACATGTGACTTTCAGGTTCTCTTATACAATGGGCAACTTGATATCATTGTGGCAGCTCCACTTACTGAACGATTTCTTCCCACTGTGCCATGGGGCAAAGTGAAAGAATACAAAAATGCTGAGAGAATTGTATGGCGAATACATGATAAAGATCCTGAAGTTGCTGGCTATGTACGCCAAGTAGGTGAATTCTATCAGGTGAGATGAACCATTTACTAATAAAAACAAAATAGTTATTAAGTATGGCAGTAGCTTATCCTGAAGATAATTAACTTCTTAGTTATTTACCCTGTCATGAGAATACCAACAAGTTACTCTAGTCCCAGGAATTTCTCTAAAATGAAGTTAAGAAAAGATTCTTATTTAGCAACTTCAACTGGAACTAGCAACTTGATCACTAAGCAAAGCAATCACTAAGTAAATCACTGGAATTGTGCTTATGCTCTTTCTTCAGCTTTCCTTTCCTTTGCAAACTTGCAAAGATTGTAAATGTAAGAATTGTTTGCAAAGTTATTTTTCATTATTGTCATAACTGAATGTTTACTAAACTGTGAATGGTTATTACAAGGACTACTTGTAATGTGTGCCAAAGAGAAATATTGTGCCACTTCCTTCATTGAATATGATTGAGTCTAATATAATTTTAAATGAAAGCATTTCCTCCCACTCTCTAAACTATGCATTTATTAACATTACAGGCACTAATCAAATAATTTTAGAGGTAGATAGTTTATTTTAATTTATTTGTATATTTTATTATTTTTACAAACAACTCAAAGTGGCATATCCAAACATGTCCAATACACATTTCTCCTCTTATTTTCTCTACAAACTCTGTGAGGTGGGTTGGGCAGAGAAAAAGTGACTGGCTCATGATCAGCCAGCTGGCTTTCATGGCTAAAGCAAAACTCAGTCTGTTGTTTCTAGCCTGATTCCTTGAGGACTAGACCAGGGTGTCAGTTTCATTGAGGACTGCATTAGGGTTATGTTTAGCCTTGGGGGGGGGGGGAGGTGATGCCCAGGCATCAGTCATGTTGGGAAATGTATGTGGGGGCCTGAGTGCTCTATCAGCAAAAATGGACTTCTGAGCTCCATTTTCAGCTGCAACGGGCTCCTGCAACTCTGCCAGTCAAAACGGAACTCAGGAGGGTATTACAAGACCTTCGCTAGCTCAGTTTGTGGCTGCGATGGCGAACTCTCTGACAACGAAAATGCAGCTTGAGAGAGGCGCATGAGGTACCGCGGGCCACAGAGGTAGCCACGCAGGCCAGATCTAAGCATCCCATGAGCCAGATCTGGCCACGGTTCTTCAGTTTGACACCCCTGCACTAGACTAAACTGACTCTGATATATGCACTCTGTATCAAACTGGTTAATGATACGAGAAGGAGCAAAAATTTATTTTACCAAATCTTTCTTCTAATCTTATTCTCTCTGTGGACAATTGATCAGAATTACTACTGTTAATTCTGGATAAAAATGTGATATGCCTATGAGACTTGCTTGCTTCCTCCTTCATGAAAAGCTACAAACAGGCTATTATTCTGCATTGGCTTGTCACAAACAATTACATTCTCAATCAGCAATACAAATTCTTACCAAACATATTTTGCTGTTTTGGGATTTCTCAGATGGTTAGAGATGGCTAATGCAGTCGTAATATCAAAACAAATAAAAAAGATTCTAATTTGTATTTTTCAGCCAAGTTTAAAATATGTCTGCTGTTTCATAAGGAAACATTTACTGCTAATTTATACTAAGAACCTTAAGGTTTGAAAAAAATTCTTGCCACATGACCTTAATATAAAAAATGTGCTTACATTGGTTCTATATAATTATTATTATTATTATTGTTGTTGTTGTTGTTGTTGTTGTTGTTGTTGTTATTATTATTATTATTATTATTATTATTATTATTATTATTATTATTATTATTATTATTATTATTATTATTATTAAATTTGTAAACCGCTCTCTCTCCCCGAAGGGACTCGAGGCGGTGCACAGGGAATTAAAAATACATATATAAAACCAACAGACATTGTAATACAAATTTAGAATGAATATAAAGTAAATAAGGATGTATTCAATTTCAGTCCAATGAAATAGTTTATTGAATTAGCCAAAGTGAATGTATTAAAAGCAATCAAAACTCTACTTAAAATCAAATTTATTTAATATAATAAAAAGGTCACAAAATAGAAGTTAATGTTGGCCTGAGGTTGGTAGTTAATAAAATACACCTATAATAACAGCAACTAAAAAGCATATAAAGAGCCTCTCTATTCCAAAGTTACTTCTCTGGATTTAAATGTTATTTTCATTTAATATTCCACTATTTAATTTTTTTTAAAAAATCATGTTTTATTGTTCATTATAATTTTGCATAGACTCCATGCAAAAGGCTGGCTTACATATGTTCTCTTTCTGTGCATTTGGAAGAAGGAATAATCCATGATTCCATTCTGCTTGAGTGAATTCATAATTAAGTCATGATTTCAAATAAATTACCTTTTTAAGCAAGCCAAATGAGCAATCCAAATCTGATTGGAATTTGCTTTAAAACTATAATTCCTGATTCATTAATAAAAATGTAGTCATACATTTAGTAATGTAAAAGTACTTGTTTGCTCAATATATTTTATCTTTTCTTGTGTATCTCTTAGTTTTTCCTTTGTTCCTCCAGTTGTCAAATCCAGAAATTTCAATATTTTTCTGTTTGTATACGAACTCTCCTAGACTTTCAGGTCCTTGCCACAAACATTGCTGTTTCATTTAATAATTTCACAGCTAGGATAATGATGATGATATGTGTGTGTCAGTGGTGGGATTCAATTTTTTTTAATACCAGTTCTGTGGGTGTGGCTTGGCTTGGTGGGCGTTGCAGAGGAAGTGTACTGTAAAATCTCCATTCCCACCCCACTCCAGGGGAAGATTACTGCAAAATCCCCATTTCCTCCTGATCAGCTAGGACTCAGGAGGCAGAGAATAAACGTGGGTGGGGCCAGTCAGAGATGGCATTTACTGGTTCTACCAGTAAAACTACCACTACCACTATTCAAAATTTCCACTACCGGTTCTCCAAAACTGGTCAGAACCTGCTGAATACCAACTCTGGTGTGTGTGTATCAGTGGTGGGTTTCCCAATTTTTTAGAACCTGTTCTGTAGGTGTGGCCTGCTTTGTGGGAGTGGCTTGCCAGCCATTTGACCAAGTGGGAATGGCTTTGCAGTCATGTGACTGGGTGGTTTGGCCAACTTGTAAAATGTGGTGAAACTCACTTAACAATACTCTTGCTTAGCAACCAAAATGTTGGCTCAGAAACTGGCATTTGAAGCACACAAGTCTTAAAGCTGTCAAGTTACAAGACCCTTGCACCCCTTTAGAAAAAAACCCCAGGGATGTTCAAACAGCTTTAAGACTTGTGGACTTCAACTCCCAGAATTTCTCCTCTTGCTCTTCATCTTGATGATGTGCGGACAGGTGGGGGGAGGGAGCTAGAACCAGTTCTAAACGGCACTGTAGATTTGTGAAACCTCTTCTATAGAAGAAGTTAGAACTGGCAGAAACCCACCCCTGGTGTGTATGTGTGTGCATGAGTGTGTGTATGCGTGTGTGTGTGAGAGAGAGAGAGAAAGAGAGAGAGAGAGAGGCAGACAGACAAAAAGAGAGAAAGAGAGACAGAACAAATATGGTATATGCTCATGCAATCTTTTAATTCTAATATATGGAGGGAGGGGGGCAGGGGAAACCTATTGTTTCTTTCCAGGCCAAATCTGGAAAGGCGTTTGCTTAGAGGTGTCATATGATATGCCTTAGGAGTAGATAATTTCCTTTTATCCAAATCAGTCTATAAACTAAGTAGGGTTACATTCAAGATACAGGGACATTAGACAAAAAGATGCAAGCACTTAAAACACTGCCATTCAAAAACCTTTGTTTTCTTGAAGCTGAATGATCAGAAAGCACCCTGAACTGTTACAGCTGTTGCCTTCTTTTTCTTTAAACACCAGGGTCAGAGAGGATCTGGGTAAATGTAAGCAAAGGCTCTGAATTCCACTGTTACTTTCTGCTTGTACATAAATACCATTTGGAATTGAATCGTGCTAGTTTTTTTCTTTTTCTACTCTTTCTCCATTACTGAACAGAGAAAAAATAAAAATCTGTCCAGTCTTCCCCCCCCCCCCCCAAGAAATTATATGCATGCATGTGGAACTGCGGTTCCATCAAAACCTGAATGACATTGTTGGCATTTGTAAGATGAGCATTATCTCAGATAACAGATTAACAGAGTTGTCCATGGATTGTAGAGTAGAAGGGCAGTCCATAGAGCAAGAACTATGGCAGAAAAGACACATCTCTCCTTAAGCTGACATGCCTTGGCTGATGGGACCCAGAGCCTGCCTATCCTACTGGACCCAACTGAACAGATAGACGCAACTGGGATTCTAGGGTCCCTTACATAACCTTTTCCCAGTATAGAAAGCTTTAAAGATAACAACCAGTTCCTTGAATTGCATTTGGGAATACATTGGCAATAGCAATAGTAATAGCACTTAGACTTCTATACCGCTTCACAGTGCTTTACAGCCCTCTCTAAGTGGTTTACAGAGTCAGCATATTTCCCCCAACAATCTGGGTACTCATTTTACCGACCTTGGAAGGACGGAAGACTGAGTCAACCTTGAGCTGGTGAGATCAGAACTGCCAAACTGCTGACAGCTGATGATCAGCAGAAGTAGTCTGCAATACTGCATGTACAAGTTGTTATACAAGGATCAGATAATAGGTAGTTACTAAGATTCGAGAACAGAGTTCCAATAGATAACACTATTTAATATGTCCTGGACCATTTTTCTACCCATTCTTTTGTAATGTTTCTAATTCATTTTTATATGTAATTCCATAGGTCATTGTTCGAGGAGGAGGACACATTTTGCCTTATGACCAACCGGAAAGGGCTCTGGATATGATGGATAGATTTATCATGGGAAAAGAATGGAAATAAAGCAGATATGGAAAATAAAAACTGATTGTTGAAATCCTTTGCAAAGTTCTCAAGAGATTGCATTGACCAGTATTGATCAGAGGAACCACTGAAGTATTATTGGAGATTTTTTCCCATGTTTGGAAAATCTGTTTTAATCTGTAATTAAGCTATTTGTCTAAAGTGAATGTTTTGTTTTCAAAATAAACCTCACACATCTCTGTCTTTCTTTGATTCCGTTTTTCCAGATATTCTTGTCCTGAATAACAGAACCCAAAGTAGATAATTCTTATAGTCATTTCAAACCTTTTTGTTTTGTGAAATGATTGGCATTTTAATGAGGATGTGATGGGTCAAAATGATGCAAATTGTATACTGTGGATTTTTTTGATTCTTGTATTTTACTTTAAATGTGAGTCTTTTATCTTCATGTGAATCTTAGTTGAGGGAATGGCATTTTTTTTTCTATTCTGCCTTGGGGGCATACAACAGAACCTTTGCAATTGATTTCCAGCACAACCTATAAGAAACACTACATTCACAGTGTGATTGTTAAACAATTTGTCACACTTGGAAGCTATCTGTGGATAGGCCCTGTCAAGAAGGCCGCAGTTTGGCATAGTTATTTTATTCAAACAATTGATGCTAATATAAAGTTAAAAGCCTATAAACACATGATATAATTTTTAATTCTTTTTTTAAAATGAATATGGGTCAATAGAACAAAACCTTTTTTAAAAGCCTTTATCAGCAGTTGAATAGCACCAAACTCAATGGATTTTACTTCCAATCAAGAAAACTGCTAGAATTACTAAACTTTATGTAAACTTCTTGGGAAGAAGGCATATTTCTACATGAACAAGAACTGTGTTGTATGTGTTCTGCCTGACCTGAATGAAATACACATTGTTTTGAACTTATGAAAGGAAAGTTGATTATAAATCATGCAATAAAAAAGGTAGTAACTAGGTCAGTGATAGCTAACCTTTTTTGGCTCATGTGCCAAAAGCGGGGGGAGCGCAGGGGGGGGGGGTCGTGCATGGACGTGCCACACCCATAATGCTATGTGCGTGACCCCTGTTTTTGGTGCACTTTTTTCACCCTCCCCAGGTTCCAGAGGCTTTCTAGGAGCCTGGGGAGAGTGAAAACAGCCTCCCCTCCCCATCTACAGAGGCTTCAGGAGCTTCCTTAAAGCTTCCAGAGGGTGAAAAACGGCCTCAAAAGGAGGCCTAAATCAGCTGGCCAGCGCACACATGCGTACTAGTGCTGACAGGGCAATGCCTCGCATGCCCTAAGAAATGGTTCCGCATGCCACCTGTGGCACCCATGCCATAGGTTCGCCATCACTGAACTAGGTTATTATTATTTTATTATTTTTATTTTTCAAATTTATATCCCGCGCGCATCTCCCACAAAGGGACACGGGGCGGCGCACAGGAAGATTAAAAATACAAAAATACAAATATACAAATATACTAGGTGATCATATATCTACCTTTGTGTTTGTTTACATATCTTTCAGCAAAGTAACTTTACAATTTCCTCTTTGCATTTAAAATGGATAATTTTAGTAGGATATATCCTTGACTGAATTGTGCATGTATAGTTTTTACACCAATCACCAATCCACTTTTCAGATTTAACAAAACCAGAAGACTAGTTCTCATGATCCTGACTGTTTTTCTGCATAAAGCTTTTTTTTCTTTTTCTTAATGGAATTTTTTGGAGGGGAAAGAGGGAAAAAAAAGAGAAAAAGATTGATACTAAAGAATAGACTTATTGCAAGAGAAAAATTCTGTGATGAAGCAGGCCAATTCCAATTATATGTAAAATTTGTTATTTTAAGATGTTTCTATGTTTCTTAAATAGTTCATGTTTTGGCTTTCTATTTTGATTTTGCTGGCTGTTATCTTTCCCCTCTTATCTACCTTACTAATAATTGCACTCTATAACTGACAGATATGGGGACCGAGCCATCTGTTTCTCTAAATTCAGATGTTAAGTAGCTTCTGGTTCATTGTAAATAATAAACAAATGTAAAGAATAGTTGAATTTTCTGGCATGCCATTATTTTTAATGTATTCCACATTCTGGCATGATTGGTGGCCTTGCTGAAGTAGAATAACTAGTAACTAAAGCAAAAGAAAACCACTTCCTGAAATGGTCATGCTTTCTTAATTGTATTTCATATGTTAGATACTGAGCATTATGTGTTCCCACATTTCTAAATCTGGCATTTTTAGCTCCCTGCTTAGTTCTTTTCTGTTTGTAACAGCATAAGCAAAACTTTACGTCCATGAAGAATTAGTGGAATGGTTTGATAATTTACAGACTGAACTCTGAACTCTTTCCCAGCAATCAGAGGCATCTAGTACTATGTGTTTGTGTGTCAATCTCAAGGCAATGGAAATGATGAAATATCATTGTGCTACAAACACTGTCCCTTTTGTACATCTGTCATGATGTCTCACACATATAATGATGAACCTTTTTCAACATTATTTGTGGTTTATTTTATTCATTTGTTCTTTGCATTTCTGAACTGCACATCTACTTCAAAGAAGATCCATATCAGGGCATCCTCTGGACGGCAAAAAAGTTAAGTTGGCAGTTGTTCCTTTTTTATATGGCTTCTGTGCAAGATGTCCATGTAAAAGGGACAGAGCATTGTTTGCAAAGGTGTGACTGCCATCGACTTTTTGACGCCAGGTTCCAACTTGCACTTTAAGGAATACCTTAATATATTTCACTTTATGCAACATTTTTCTTACATTGACGCTTAATTGTAAGAGACAAAAGAAAAAGCATATAGTTCCTTCTGCTAAGCGGAGAAAAAAAACAACTTCAGAGGAAATAGGAGTCAATATTTAGCCATATCACATTTCATAAAGGATCCTAAAAATTCATGTATAACTTGGACCATACTTCATCTCTTCTGTGTGAATATTACCTATTTCCATAAATCTGTTAGGAAAAACAACTGGTGGTGATGGACAGTCTTAGTATTTATGAGTAAAATAGGTTGTAGAGTTGGAAATGAAACTATTTTTATAAAATTTGTTTTATATAATTTGTTTAAAAATAATTATTTGGATTGTTTCCAAAAGATTAATGTTACGGTTTTATGTAGTCAGAAGTAGATAAGTTAGCACAGGGGTCTGCAAAGTTGGCTCTTTTAAGACTGGTGGACTTCCAACTCCCAGAATGCCCCAGCCAGCATGGCTGGCTGGGGCATTCTGGGAGTTGAAGTCCATCAGTCTTAAAAGAGCCAACTTTGCAGACCCCTGAGTTAACAAATGTTTATTTTTAACCTTCCTGTGAAATTTCAATGCATTTGGTATATTTGTGATTTATTTTTCATTGGCTTCAGTTATAATTCATAGTACATCTGCTTCTTTAGTGCCTTATACAGCTTTTCACCCAATAACCTGAAAATGGTTTATAAGTAACAAGAAAAGTTGAGGGGTTCTTGATGCTCTCTGAGCTTGCTTTTTTTCTTGCAGACATGTCATAATGAAATGTGTGTAAGAAAACAATCAATTCAGAGCATCAAGGACGCCTCATGTCAATTCTGAGCTAAAAATATTCTCCTTTAAACTAAAAATTAGTTAATATGCAATTCTTTAAAACTAGTTGATCTATAAAATTATGCTTTTAAGTATAATAAATTAAAGAATATTTATACTACTGGTAAGCCCCACCAGTAAAACAGAATTTAATATTACATTTCTTGGAAACAAGTGAAATGTTTATAATAGATTTATCAGCAGAACAACCAACTTCGTTTAGTTGCAACAGGAATTTGTTGGTATGACTGAAGAGGGAAAATATTGGATATGTAGGAAATAATTACTTTTAGTTTGCTTTGATTTTTTTGGTTCTATGTTCTTCCCGCCTCCCATAAGCGAAAGAAGGATTTTTCCCTAGGTCAGGGGTGGGCAAACTCTGCAACTTTAAGTCTGAAGGACTTCAGCTCCCAGACTTCTCCAGCCAGCTTTGCTACAAGGAATCCAACAGCACTTTCCCCCCACTGTATCTATTTATCAGGAAAAACAGGTGGGCATGGAATGTTGCAAGTATGCCAGGCAGTTGAAGGGGAAAAGATGGCATTGGAAGGATATCTGATTGGCAATGAAGAAGATGCACTGAAGCTAGCATACCAGGAAGGTTTACTGAGCTTGCAGGAAAGACCAAATAAAAAATAGAAAAGAGATATGGCAAGTTGAAGTATTTCGTGGCCGGGACATTAAAAAAAACACAATCCAGGCACAGTAAATAAGAAGATTTGCTAATAGGTAAAAGCAAGAAAGATGAAAAAAGAGAGACCTAAGTCTGCCTGCCCAATATCAATCCTTGAGAAATATTGTGTCTGCAAAGAAACTAAACTAATAGTATACCACCTAGTTAGCTGTAGCAAGATTTAGTGCAAGTAATAACTGATGGGACTAAAGTAATAGGAAATTAATAAGCGAAAGGGCTCTGGGTTAGAATTCAAACAGATAACCAACTGCAACATAGCACCCCAGACCTATCAATTGTCAATACTTAAGACAAAAAAAAAATCTGGATAGTAGATGTAGTAGTATCTGGAGACAGCAGAGTAGAAGAAACTGGAGAAAAACAGAAGACAAAATAGAATGACAGGCAAAAGAAAATAAAGATAGTACCAATAGTAATATGCTCCAATCCTAAAATGTCTGAAGACCATTTGAACAACACAGCCATAGACAGAATCACCACCAATCAACTGCAAACATTTTCGTTATTTGGAACAACTTATGATGATATCTTTAACACTGTATAGTGCCTTGGTAAGGCCACACTTGGAATACTGCATACAGTTTTGGTCGCCACGATGTAGAAAAGACGTGGAGACTCTGGAAAGAGTGCAGAGAAGAGCAACCAAGATGATTAGAGGACTGGAGACTAAGACATATGAAGAACGGCTGCAGGAGCTGGGTATGTCTAGTTTGATGAAGAGAAGGACCAGGGGAGACATGATAGCAGTGTTCCGATATCTCAGAGGGTGCCACAAAGAAGAGGGAGTCAAACTTTTCTCCAAGGCACCTGGGGGCAGGACAAGAAGCAATGGGTGGAAACTAACCAAGGAGAGAAGCAACTTAGAATTAAGGAGAAATTTCCTGACAGTAAGAACAATTAACCTCTGGAACAGCTTGCCTCCAGCAGTTGTGAATGCCCCAACCCTGGAAGTCTTTAAAAAGATGTTAGACAGCCATTTGTCTGAAATGGTATAAGGTTCCTGCCCATGCAGGGGGTTGGACT
Source organism: Rhabdophis nuchalis (assembly GCA_039707465.1). Taxonomy (NCBI): domain Eukaryota; kingdom Metazoa; phylum Chordata; class Lepidosauria; order Squamata; family Natricidae; genus Rhabdophis; species Rhabdophis nuchalis. Next base: position 51,758,103 of record CM077647.1, on the reverse strand, counting down.
AGAAGACCTACAAGGTCCCTTCCAACTCTGCTATTCTATTCTATTCTATCATAAAACAACATTTGCCTGTTCCAAGTCCTAAAAAAGGATAGGTGGATCAAAATTATTATTATTATTAAAATGCCAACTTCATTCTAAACATCTGACTGACTGCAACCTAACCATAATAAAATATATTAAAATTATATATTTCCTCACTTCCAATGATTCTGGGACACATTGACATAATTTGAATGCAGCAAATTTGGTGCAAAGATAACCAATAATTAAAGTATGGTGGTAAAATAAAAGTACAGTAGCTTTTGTTGACTGAATATATTTAACAATATTTCTTTTGTAATATTTGAGTGTTTTAGTTATCCTTATCAGAGCCTGCTCAAGTTAGAAGCAGTTGTTATTATAAAAATCTTAGGTTCTCTTTAATAAGGCTTACTTTAAAATAATGCATAATTAAATACATAAAACATCCATCAGGGGGTGCTCAGATATTCTGACAATTTTCCTTTCCTCACTTCTTAGTCAAAAAATTCATTTTCTGATTGATACTCTTAGCACTTAATTTGGCAGAAAGTATTGTCCATGACTTCCTACTAACGATCTGTCTTTAAAGAAATGTTGCATATTTTAAATAAAATCCAGTCGCTAACAGTTTCTTAGAACATAAGCAAAATATGCTTTGATATTGACTGCTAACACATGTGGTATATTGTAATTGAGAGACATAATTGCTTTCATTACTGGTTTATTCTTTGTAGATCCCATCTTTATTTCTCTGTCAAGAAAGCCCCTCCTCCCTCTCTTAAAAAAAATCTTATAGAGTTACTTGGAAAAGCAGTTGGTGAAGCAAAGCTCACATTCACTTATGCATTATACATACAGTATAATGCATAATCCTGTAATCTGCTAGGGGTAAACCTTAGCTTTGCTAACTGAAATATATTAAATACTATATTTATTGTATGTATTTGTCCCTTTCAGTTTTTTAAATCTGTTATATGAAACTTGTTGCATATTATTATTTCCACACTATTCTAAATTTCTGGACCATCATGGCTTAAATATGAATGAAACCTGGACACCCTAGGAGACCTTAGAATAGTCTATGCTTGCAAAAACTCAAGAGGAGTCTCATAATACATTTTTCAACCAACATATTTTATTAAATGGTATCAGCCTTTGTGAGCTGCAGTTCACTTCATTAGACACGTAGAATTTGATAGATAGAAGTGCTACCAAATTCCTGTTCAAATGAATATGAACATTTGAAAATATTAAATCATGTTTTCTACTTCCCTACTGAATTATATTCCTTTGAAGATTTGTTGATGGTTTTGTGTGTTTTATGTAGTTGAAGAACTAGAGAAGACATCACATCACCACACACATCACCACATCATATCACCACACATCACATCACCACATATGCACATCGGCCACCTGGTTTTCTGATTTTTGGTGCACAAGCATGTGTGAAGACTGCCGGAAACCAGAAGAGCAATGGATGACAGCTCTCATGCCTAGAGAGATGGCTCTGCATGCCAGTTCCGGCATGCGTGCCATAGGTTTGCAATCGTGTCTTAAACCAATCAAAAATACTACAGAATTTCTGGAAACCTGGCATTCAGATAAGTTGTACATAAAAAGACACATAAACAAGATCTACAGACTGGAGCAGGGGCTGCCTTAGGGCAGGAACCACAGTAAAGGCTATAGAGCCTTATGGGTTTGGTCATCCACAACAGAGATGGGTTTTTTTTTACTACTGGTTCGGGTGCACTCCTGCACCTGTTTGTGTGATGCTTCTGTGATGCTTCTGAGCAGAAATGTCCAGGTGGGTGGGCAGACCCTCCCACTGCTACTACTACCAGACCAACAGCAACCCACCTCTGCTCCACATCTGTCCCAGTTTTGTAAGTGGAGAAGGGCTGGCCCTTGTACTACTTAATAAATGAACTAGTATATAAAATGAGAGCAAGCTTCACTTCTTACTAGGTTTATTTTTTAGGTTTAGGTTTATTTTCTCCGTGATAGGATTCAGGGCGGTGCCCAGAAAAATAAAACCACAACAAATACATACAATATTTTTTAAAAATTTTAATATTTTTATTAAATTTTTTAGACATTACAACAAAATATACATATACAATATTTCACCCTGTGCTGTACATAAGAAAGGAAGATTTGGTTCATGCATACAATATAAAATACATAAATACATACAATATAAAATAGAATTAAATAATTGAATCTGTGCTAAAATAGTTAAAACGATTAAATTTAAATTTAAAACTAAAACCATTAATCTATGCCAGGCTGGCCAAGTGGAAAAAATGTGTTTTAAGCATCCGGCGGAAGAGGCGTAGGTCTGTGATGGTGCGAAGGTCGGGGGCAGGTCGTTCCAAAGGGCCGGACCCGCCACAGAGAAGGCCCTTCCCTGGGAGTCGCCAGCTGGCAATGGCCGGCAGTCGGCACCCTAAGGAAGCCCTCTCTGTGGGAACGGACAGGTCGAAGGAAGGTGTATGGTAGGAGGCGGTCTCGCAAATAGCCAGGACCCGTGCCATGGAGCGCTTTGAAGATGGTTACTAACACCTTGAAGCGCACCCGGAAGGCCACAGGCAGCCAGTGCAGCTCGCGCAGGAGAGGTATTATACAGGAGTACCGTGAGACTCCCAAAATCCCACGCTTGGCCGCATTCTGTACCAGCTGGAGTCTTTGGGTGCATCTCAAGGGGAGCCCCATGTAGAGAGCATTACAGTAGTCCAGGCGGGAAATAACGAGGGCTTGAGTGACCGTGCGTAGGGCATCCCAATCTAGAAAGAGGTGCAACTGGCGTATCAGGTAAACCTGATAAAAAGTCCCCCTGGCCACGGCTGTAACATGATCCTCCAGGGACAGCCGAGAATCCAGGAGGATTGCGGGCCCTTTCCACGGGGGCTAATGATTCACCCCCGATAGCCAGAGATGGAACTAACTGGCTATATCAAGACGGCAGAAACCACAGCCACTCGGTCTTGGACGGGTTGAGTCGAAGCTTGTTCCTCCCCATCCAGACCCGTACGGCCTCCAGACACCGGGACATCACTTCAACGGCATCGTTGGGGTGGTTAGGGGTAGAGATGTACAGCTGAGTGTCATCAGCGTACTGATGGTACTCTACCCCAAAACCACGAATGATCTCGCCCAGCGGCTTCATATAGATGTTGAACAGGAGGGGCGAGAGAACCGACCCCTGAGGCACCCCACATACTAACAATGATGATGTCACTTAGTTTGGTTATTAAATGTCTGCAAGAAAACAAACTCAGAGAGCACCTCTGATTTGGAAATAATCTACCACTACAGTGGGTTTTTTGAAGCTTTCTCAGTTGGTTGCAGATATGTTATTATCTGAGTAGATAATATCATCAGTGTTGGGTTTGGGATTTAATCCTGCTTGTGTACAGTAGCTTGCCCTGCCAGTATTGTTGGGAGTAGTTCCTTGATTAGGCTATTGCCTGCTTGATTCATTAGCTCCTTGCTAGCGCTTGAATAGGGTATTTCTGTCTGCTTATTTATCTTGTGTTAGTAAGAAATAAAAATACTAGAGCACATGTCTCCAGCATTCTACACCAAGATAAGTAAGATGCTGGAGACGTGTTCTGATATTTTTGTTTCTTTTTTATTTAAACGGACCCAGGGCGGCGCACAGGCATATTAAAAAACATACAAACATATAAAACTTTTTTTTTTAAAAACTTATTCAACTAAAAAACCTGTGCTAAAACTGAATTAAAATCCCCATTTTAAAACTATCTATGAGTCAGAATTGGAGGCTACGCTAGGCCGGCTAGTTGGAATAGGTGTGTCTTCAGACACTTGCGGAAGAGGCGGAGGTCGGAGATGGTACGGAGTTCAGGGGGTAAGTCGTTCCAAAGGGCTGGTCCCGCCACAGAGAAGGCTCTTCCCCTGGGTGTCGGCAGTCGGCTTTTTAAGCTTTTTTATTGTCTCTGTTGAATGGTATGTAAATGTGGTTTATATCTATGTGACCAATTATGGCTAATAAGTCTAAATTTCTAAGAATTCCCTAGAATTTAGTTTAGTTTGGTCTAGGATTTGGATTTAGTTTGGTCTAGGATGCTTAGCATTTACCAGTTGAAAGTATATTTGAATGTATTCATGAGTTGTGAATATATTTTTTTTACATAAGAAGTTCTTTTTACCCCCTTTTAATCCCCTTTCCCAACTTTTAATCTAAGAGCTATTCAAGTTAAGTTTTGTAATTATGTTAGGGCATCTTCTAACTGTCTAAGCAAAATAGGTACCTCAATTTTTTTATTCCACATGCAGATTGATTTATCCCCAATAGTATTCTCTAAAAAGTCACTGGTTAATTTGTTGAGGATTAAGTATTAATATTTGCTGAGGATTAAGTATTTTCAGAAATGAAAATGCTGCACATCTAAATTGATAAATATTATAATTGTAAATGTTACAACTGACAAATTACATTTGTGTATATTTGTATATTTTAGAACAGAAAATAATAAAACTGTCTAATACTAGATCCAAAGTATAAATTCTTGATTGATCCAGATATTTAGAAACATCAAGGAAAATGATAGTGTCATCATAACGCAAGCCATTCCTGATCTAAATTGTAGTATATAGATGTATTTTTAGATTTGGAAACTTTAGGATATTTGGGCTTCAGCTCTCAGAATTCTCAGAGTTGAAATCCACACATTATCAAGTTGCCAAGTTTGAGAAAGCTGGTGTTCAGTTAGGATATATGAGAAGAAAAGCATGAGAGTCATAGGCTTTGCAGAAATATTTACATTGAATAGTGAAGGTGGTTGTATTATTTCACCCTGTTTTAGTTCTGGTCAATTACAAATTTTCTTCAATTTGAGCCTATTAATTTGTTCCAAATTTCAAAGTTAAAAATGAAATGGCAGTTCAACATTGCTCATTTGTTCATGCAAATATAAACTCTCTCCTATTTAAGTTGATCTTTCTTTCTTTCTTTCTTTCTTTCTTTCTTTCTTTCTTTCTTTCTTTCTTTCTTTCTTTCTTTCCTTTCTTTCTCTTTTAAATAAGGGAAAACTATTCTTGTGCTTTTATGTGTTTTACATCAGTGATGGGCAAAATGATATTCATTACTGTTCTAGAAAACATCTGCTTCTAGGAGTTAAAGCCACAGAGCTGAGGGTAGCTGTTATATAATCAGTTGCTTGAAAGGAAAAGAACTAATCAACATAGATCAGATCCAGGCGTGTCTGCAGGGTATGATAAAATAGGTCCAGATGGCGACTTCAAGGGTGTGATGGAAATTCAGCCTATTTTTTTTTTATGTCTGTTGCCCATTCCCTTTATGTTTGGTAACTTTTTTATTTATTGGCTTCTTTTCAGCAGGTCCTGCTTGTTTTCAGGGTCCAAATCTTTAAAACAAGGACCAACAGCCCAGAATGACTTCAGAATTTAACTCACGCCTCCCAACTTTAAAGTTTGGTGTCATCTAATTCCAGAAACAATGCTTGGTGACAGTACAGTATTCACATCATTATTATGACCTTCTATTGAAGTGGTTATTAGTGAGACAAAATGGGACCTTTTCAGTAGCTATTGATGGCAATAGGTTTGAAATTAGTTTCTGTCTCCAGAATGCATACCTTAAATATCGGCTGATAAATGGATGGCAGTTATCCTTCTGTTCATGTTATAATAATAATAATAATAATAATAAAGTTGCATTTATTGACCGCACCCTCTCCCCACAGGGACTCGGGGCGGTGCACAGGGAAATTAAAAAATGAAAATATACAAAATACATACAAATTAAAACGAATTAAACTCAATCAATCCTGTGCTAAAATCCCCTTAACTAAAAACATCCAATAAATATAGTATACATTTAAAAACCCATAGACAGAGAGACTACCCTAGGCCGGCCAGGCGGAAAAGATGAGTCTTCAATTTCAGGCGGAAGGAGCGGAGGTCCGTGGTCGTTCTAATATCGGGGGGAAGGTCGTTCCAGAGGGCCGGGCCCGCCACAGAGAGAGCCCTTCCCCTGGGCATCGCCCGCTGACAGAGTCTAGTGGACGGCACCCAGAGCAGTCCCTCTCTGTGGGGGCGAATCGGCCGTGAGGATGTATGAGGCAGGATCCGATCCCGCAGGTAGCTAGGTCCCGAGCCATGGAGCGCTTTAAAGATGATGATTAATACCTTGAAGCGCACCCGGAAGACGACAGGTAGCCAGTGCAGCTCGCGCAAGAGCGGTGTAACGTGGGTGAACCTGGTGGTTCCCATAATTGCTCGCGCGGCTGCATTCTGAACTAACTGAAGCCTCCGGGTGCACCTCAAGGGGAGCCCCATGTAGAGAGAGTTACAATAGTCCAGTCGAGATGTCACGAGGGCATGAGTGACTGTGCGAAGGGCGTCCCGATCCAATAGGGGGCGCAATTGGCGAACCAGGCGAACCTGGTAAAACGCCCTCCTGGCCACGGCTGTCACTTGCTCTTCCATAGACAGCCGGGTATCCAGGAGGACACCCAAATTGCGCGCCCCATCCACAGGGGCAAGATGTTCGCCCCCTATGGCCAGCGTTGGAGAAAGGTGGTTGAATCGGGCAGCCGGAAACCACAGCCACTCGGTCTTGGTCGGGTTGAGCCTAAGTCCGTTACTTCCCATCCAGATCCGCACGGCTTCCAGGCACTGGCACATCACCGCTACGGCATCGTTGGGGTGGTTTGGGGTAGATATATACAGCTGAGTATTATCAGCGTAGAGATGATACTCTACCCCAAAACCACGGATGATCTCACCCAGCGGCTTCATGTATGCATTAAACAGGAGAGGCGAAAGGACCGACCCCTGAGGCATCCCACATGTGAGGGGTCTCGGGGTCGACCTCTGCTCCCCTGCCAACACAAATTGCGATCAGCCAGAGAGGTAGGAGGAGAACCACCGTAGGACGGTGCCTCCCACCCCCAACCTCCCCAGCCGATGCAATAGGATACCATGGTCGATGGTATCGAAAGCCACCGAAAGATCTAATAGGACCAGGATGGAGGAACAACCCCCATCTCTGGCCCTCCAGAGATCATCAACCAACGCGACCAATGCCATCTCAGTGCTATGCCCGGGCCGAAAGCCGGACTGGCGCGGGTCTAGATAATCAACTTCCTCCAGATGACGGGGAAACTGTTGTGCCACCACACTCTCGACAACCTTCGCCAAGAAGGGAAGGTTGGAGACGGGACGATAGTTTGTTAAAAGAGCTGGGTCCAAAGAGGGCTTCTTAAGGAGGGGCCTCACCATCGCTTCTTTTAGGGAAGCAGGCAAGGAACCCTCACTCAAGGATGCGTTGATAACCTCTTGGAGCCAGCCTCGTGTCACCTCCCAGGATGCCAGTACAAGCCAGGAGGGACACGGGTCCAATAAACATGTGGTGGCTCGCAGTCGCCCACGTAACCTGTCCATATCCTCGGAAGCAACGGAGTCAAACTCCTCCCAAACAAGATCAGCCTCGTGGCATCCCACTGGGCCATGAATGGGGGCTAACTCGTTCTGTATCTGAGCGATTTTGTCCTGCAGAAAAGTCACAAATTCCTCTGCTGTACCCTGTAACGGGGCTTCCCGCACCCTCTGCTGAAGGAGGGAATGGGTCACCCTAAACAGGGCGGCAGGGCGGTTTTCTGCGGATGCTATGAGAGTGGCACAATGATGGCGTTTGGCCACTCTCAACGCCACAATGTAAGTCCGTAAATGGGCTCTTACCTGTGTCCGGTCAGATCCAGATCGAGTAGCCCTCCATCTTCTCTCTAGGCATCTCTTGTGGCGTTTCATCGCCCTCAGCTCCTCGGTAAACCAAGGGGCCGGGGCGGTTCGGCGCCGCAAGAGAGGCCGCAAGGGCGCGACCCGATCCAAGGCTCCCGTGGTTGCAGTATTCCATGCGGCCACGAGATCCTCCATCGGGGCGCGGGTCAGGGGTACAGGAAGTGGCCCAAGCGCCATCTGGAACCCATCTGGGTCCATCAGGCGCCTGGGGCGGAACCAGATAGGTGGTTCTGGTGCCGCCTCCTCGCGGCGGGGGGTAGCGGTCGGAAAGTCGAGCCGGAGAAGTGAGTGATCTGACCATGACAAGGGTGTGATGACTATATCCCCTAAGCCCAGATCACTCTTCCATTGGCCTGAGACAAAGATGAGGTCCGGTGTGTGACCACCCTCGTGGGTGGGGCCTTGAATTAGTTGGGTCAGGTCCATGGCCGTCATGGAAGCCATGAACTCCCGAGCTACCTCGGATGATTCGCCCAACGATGGCAGATTAAAGTCCCCCATGACTATAAGTCTGGGGGTCTCCACTGCCACCATGTTAATCAACTTACAGAATTGTTGCACTCCTCAGGGCTACAATGCCATTGAAAGTTATTGCCGGTTCCTGATTGGCTAAGATGTGAGCAGCTGTTCTATTGGTTCAGCCATCTGACAACTCCTATATAAAGAGCTGTCAGCTGTCAAATGTTTACTGTTTGCCGGTTCGGTCCCACCTTAACCATGAAAGCTGGCTGAATGATCTTGGGCCGGTCACTCTCTCTCAGCCAAACTATCTCACAGGAAACGAGAGAACAAAATAGAAGGAGGAAGGTGTGTTACATATGTTCAGTTATTTGTAAAAATAATAAATGTGGGTTATAAATTAAATAAATAAAACAAATAGCAAATAAATTCTACTGGTACATGAGAATGTTTCCCTATGCAACTTTGTATTTTCAATATTTTCTGGTATTTGTTTGGATTTTTTTATATGTGTTTGGAATTTGAAGTTAACCTTATTAGCAATGGGATGTGGTGGCTCAGTGACTAAGACTCTGAGCTTGTCAATCAGAAAGGTCAGCAGTTTGGCAGTTCGAATTCCTAGCACTGCTTAATGGAGTGAGCCCCCATTACTTGTCCCAGCTTCTGCTAACCTAGCAGTTCGAAAACACATAAAAAATGCAAGTAGAAAAATAGGAACCACTTTTGGTGGGGAGATAATAGTGTTTCGTGTGCTTTCGGTGTTTGATTATGCCAGCAACATGGCAACAGAGATGTCTTGACAGTGCTGGAACTTCAGCTTTGAAATGGAGATGAGCACCATCACCTAGAGTCAGGAATGTGTAGCACATATGTGCGAGGGGAACCGTTACTTTTACCTAACATTATTAGCTACCTTTTAATGACAGTATTCAAAAATGGTGGAGGGCAATTAGCTTCCTCATTTGTTTGATGCTTCCAGATATTCTTCAAAACTTCTATAAATATCAGAAGTCTTTTTGTTTTCTTGCCTGGTATTTTCCTGTTAATTCTACTGATAAATTGTATAGATTCTAAAGAGTGTAACAATCCTTTGCTATTCTCAGGAAAGTGAATTTTCTTTTACATACTTTGTTCTGCAATTTTTGTTCAGATTCTTGTCAGTTTGCAGCTTTTGGATTATCTCAATGCACTTTTTCATTCAGTTTTGATAACTTTTTGCATATGAAGGTGTTGGGGGTTTTTTGCAGCTGAAATGATCTGCAGATAGTACTTGAATTACAATCACAACTGAGCCCTACATTTCTGTTCTAAGCAAGATAGTCAAGTCAGTTTTCCCTATTTATTGATTTTATTTTATTTTATTAGATTTCTAGACCGCCCCCTCTCCCCGAAGGGACTCGGGGCGGTGTACAGGTAAAAATTAAAACTACTAAACCATAACAATACATACAAAGTTAAAATCAAATTAAATAGTCTTCTGTACAAATTTGTAAAAGTTAAAACTAGACCCATAAAACCGAATAAAATAATTTAAAATTACAGATTTATCACCTTTCTTTATCACCTGTTAAGTGATTCCTAATAAGCAAAATCAATGGAGGAAGCCAGATTCAATTAATGCTCACATGATTCACTTAACAACTACAGTGATTAACAGCCATAGTGAAAAAGGGCATAAAACTGGTCAATAAAGGTCAATAATAATAATAATAATAATAATAATAATAATAATAATAATAATAATAATAATAATAATCTTTATTGTCATTGTAATAATAAAATTACAATGAAATTGGTTTGAGTGCCAGGTGGAATACAGAAAGCAGTGACAGCCACAATAGGAATCTCTCTCCAGGCAAATGAAAAGGCCGACAAATGACAGTTGAAATAAAATGGCCGCCAAATGACAGTTGAAAAGGATCCACCTTGCTTAGCAAAAGAAATTCTTGTCTCACTTTAATCGTAAGACTACCTATACTGCTTCTCCTTAAAATAAAGATCAAGAATTCAGTAATAATAATTTTGACTTATTTAGACATATCCACCTGAACAGTTTTGTTATATTTCATAACTATTGTCTAAGTTATGGTAATCTGCACTGTGCTCACTTTACAAAAAACCTCCAGCTTATTTTTTCTTAATTTTGTTGTGGTTCATTAAAGCCTGACTAGCCACATTAATTACATACGTGATTTTCATTAGAGGTGTATTTCAAAATGAAAGCCCTTGTAGCTTAATGCACATTAATGACTAATGCGTTAAATAAGGACCAGAGCTGTTATTTGGCAGAAAAATAAATCTACTAACTTACTATGTTTGGATATAAGAGTACAAGTAATATTATTGTAATGACAAGCTACAATGATGAGCTATTTGTGCCTAACAGCAACTGACATTAATAAATTGTGTAAATCATAATTCAGTGTCTCACCTATGTATAAGCAGATACACCTGAATAAACTGTTCATTCAAGTGCCTGTCTTTTCATGTTTTTTTATATGTGTATTTGTGTGTACATGTTCCAGCTACTTTAAGCTAACTTCAGTGAAGTGACTTCTTAGAATAACCATTTTGAGGTTGCACTTTTATAAAGAGCAGAGACCTTATGCTTATAGCAATAGCTCTTAAACTTATACACTGCTTCAAAGTGCTTTACAGCCCTCTCTAAACAGTTTACCGAATCAGCATATTGCCCCCAACAATCTGGGTCCTCATTTTACCTTAGGGATCGTATACACTTACCTCCCCTACCGGTCCGTAAATGAGAACCTTCCGTGCATACCCTTTTGGTGAAAAAAGGGTCTTAATGAGATGCCATAGAGCTTGGCGTGGGTAGGCGGAGCCACCCACGATTTCGGCTACCAGTTTGGGCGATCTGGTCTGAACTGGTAGAATACCACCTCTGTTTTGCCCACCTTGGAAGGATGGAAAGCTGAGTCAACCTTGAACCTAATGAGATTCGACCTGTCAAACTGCTGGCAGTTGGTGATCAGTTGATGCGCTACCGTAGCTCATATAAGTTCTCAAGCATTGTTATACACTTTTTTCTAGTAAAAGAAATAATTTATATCTAGCTTTCAAAAGGTTTTTCAAAAGGTTTAAGATGGTAGATTTAGCCTACGCTGCTGGTCTTTTTAAAAAAAATACATTTCCTAACAAATCAATAATGGACACAACTATTTAAACTCTGAAGTTTAGCAAACATCATTTTACTAAAACTCCTAGTGTTAGTCTATCTGGTCTGTTTCTGATACAGACATATTTTCCCTTCTTTCCCCTTGTCATCTCTCTGAGGAAATTTACATTTTTAGAATCATTCATAGGCTTATAATATATTGAATGTTTCAGAGTATAAAAACTATAATTAAACAGCTTTGTGTACATGATACTTTTAGGCTTGTTAAAGTAAGAATAGCTAATGCATCGGATAAAGTTGTATAAGTACTTCTACTCATACTCATACTGATAATTGTAATTATTGCCATACTACAGATTGAAACAGCTGCAGAAAATTTTGCAAGTCTATGGAGAATCAAGGTTTGTGAGACGTAACTCCTTTGTATAAACAATGCAATTATTTTATTTGAACTAGTTTGGGTGAGTCTTTCAGAAAAGCTTTTTAACCCAACAGGATTTTTTTTAGTAACAAAATGCAATCGTTCACAGGAAACAGCTGTAAGTTCTAGAAATGCAAATGATTCTATTTTGACTTGAGCCCTGCCTGCTATTACACCCTGATTAATACAAATCATGAATGCTATTTTAGTTATAAAATATTGTAAAGCATTTTGCAGATTTTAATATATTTTATTATGAATTTTTGGTTCTATTTGGTGCATTACGTAGTTAATGAAATTCCTAATGTACAATTTTTGACTAAACTGTCCAATTGCATCTCATTAAATCATGAATATATGGTAGTAATCCTAAAAACACTTCTTGATATGGCATATTTTTATTTCTATTACTTTATTAAAATATTAAAATATTTGAGTTTAAATTGTTTTTCCACTATTATCTTATAAATAAATATTGTATAAATTATTCACCCAGTACTTTGCTTAATGTACCCAGTACACTTCAGTAGAAGCTGAACACAGAAACTGATCTGTTGCACTAACAATTTATATTTGAAGTAGCATCATCAGGGTATATTACTGCACCAAGAACAAAGACAGAACACCTGTGATACCAGTGACAAGCAGTGTTTCCCTTCATATTTTGTATTACACATTAACAGTAATCAGATCTAGAAAAAGAAGTAGCCCATTTATTGTTGTATTGAGATACAGAGGGAAGGTGAAATGCCACATACCTAAGGCTGTAGCACCTGACTGAGGAGAGAAAATTTTAAACTGCCAAAGTTTGAGACTTCAGATTCAAGGACTGTTTCCCATGATCCCTGGGACATGTTACCCCAGCTAATGGAGAACATTAGAATTGACAGTTACAACATGCTGTCTTATATAAGTAAAGTCCTAAGGGAAACTGGCACATCCATGTTGTAACTTTTTAACTGGTCCTGGTTTTGCATTTATTTCTCATTAACAGAGTTGGAAGGGACCTTGCAGGTCCTCTAGTCCAATTTCATTGTATACTTATATAAATAAATAAAGGGAGACTATGATAGATCTATTTCGAGCTATTTAGCTCTCATCAGATAGCCATACCCTTACTGGGATTCGAACTCAGGCTGTTTACATGTCAGGCAGCTGCCTTAACCATTAGGCCATGAGTTCTACTCCCTTATCAGTTGAGCCAGGGAAATAAGTCAATGTATATGTCAGAGCACTTGGTATGCTCAAATATGGGAGGAAGGGAGCTTACTGCTGCCCATTTTGCCTTTCAGCTCCAACCTAGGAGCCTAATGGTTAAGGCAGCTGCCTGACATGTGAACAGCCTGAGCCTGAGCTGACCAGCCTGAGCCTGAGCTGAGAATGAACAGCCTGAGCCTGAGCTGACATGTGAACAGCCTAAGCTCCCTTCCTCCCATATTTGGGCATACCAGGTGCTCTCTCTCTCTATATATATATATATTCACTACATAAAAAGTCCACCATACTCTATGAATAAAACATTCACTTGTGAAGAATGGTCCCCAAAGAAAGGATCAAATACTGAGGAATTTTCAAACTGTTTCTCCATTTCAGATGTACCTTAGATTTAGGTTTAGGTTTAGGTTTAGGTTTATTGGATTTATATGCCGCCCTTCTCCCAAAGGGCTCAGGGTGGCGTACAGCATAAAAACACATATTAAAAAAGTTTTAAAAAAAAGATTAAATAGAATATACAAAAACCCAATTGACAATTTACAATTAAATTTAAAAATTAAATTAAAATTAACAATTTAAATTAATAATTTATTATATTCAGGCCAGGCTGGCTGGCTTGCTGAAAAAGTCAACTTTTTAGGGCACGCCGGAAAGACCGGACGTTGGGAATTATGCAAAGCTCCAGGGGCAGCTCATTCTAAAGGGAAGGCGCTCCCATAGAGAAGGCTCTCCCCGTGGGGGTCACCAGCCAACATTGCCTGGCCCACGGCATCCTGAGGAGGCCAACTCTGTGGGATCGTATTGGATGGTGGGAGGCTACCAGTGGCAGTAAGTACCTTAAGAGACCTTGATTGGTCTCTTTGCTTCAGGCACAGAGAAGGGAGAGAATTTCATGACTCCTTTGGAGTCCTTTGCTTTTCAGAAATGAAATATTTGTTGTGATATCACAATAATGCTCTAGAGCACCACTCAGGGATATTATCTCTAAATGGAAACAAATAAATGTCTTTGTTCAATTCATATAATATGTTTTCTTTCTTTTGAGAAAGAAGTTTTTCATTTTAGGGTTAAAAAATGGTCAAATGTTGATACTTAAGTAACAACTGAGTTTAAACATGCTTGGAATAAATGTGACAATAAAATAAAATAAAATACAAGATAATTTAAAATAAGAGAAGAAGGAAGGAAGGGAGGAAGGAAGGAAAGAAGGAAGGAAGGAAGGAAGGTAGGTAGGTAGGTAGGTAGGTAGGTAGGTAGGTGGAGGGGCAGACCCAATTGGCAATTAGGTCTTTTTTTTGATAAGTTTTCTATGTTTCTAAAAGATGAAAAGTTGGCTAAGTTTTCAATCATTTGCTTCTATAATTTAAAGAACTTTAAATTCCAGATATTAAAGTAATTTGTACTGAATTTACTAGCTTTCAAAGATTTTCTCCCTTGAGAATTTAGAAATATTTAGAAATCTAGAAATATTCTAGATGAATATTTAATTTTAAAAGATGAAATAGTTTTGTTCCAAGTTAATCAATAAATGCTTATTTGCAATGTCACTGTAATCAAGAATAATAGATGTCAAATTAAAGTAAATTGAAACTCTTGTTTTCTCATGCTGCAGATTATGGGGGCACTGTGGTTCAACTAAAAAATAAATGTCAAACATAAATAGAATTTATAATCCAGAGTTTTAAAATAAAAAACTGTCAGAAAATAGTAAAAAAGTAAAGTTCTGCCTGAAATAACTAATCTTATGGGAATGATGAGCATATTTTTTAATCCTCCTTGATAATTACCAATAAAAATAATAATTTGAAACTTTTAATGGAAATCCTAAAATAACATTTCAGATACAGTAATAATATATATGTTTGTAATTTATATCTATCTATATCTATGTTTATATATCTATGTCTGTCTGTCTGTCTGTCTGTCTGTATGTCTGTCTGTCTGTCTGTCTATCTATCTATCTATCATCTAATGTAACTTGTATAGAATCTATACAAATTTAAATATATAGACATTTCATTTTGTAGTCAAAGTTTTAATAGTCTGTTTTGTTCCAGCAATGTTGACCTTGCTGTAATTTTCCTACATTAAAGAATATATTAAATGTAGTTTAGCAACAATGCCTCTTTTTTAAGAGCATTATTGGATTTCAGTTACAGAGAGAGGCTTAAATTTCACTTTCTTTTAGGAAGCCTTAAATTCATTAAGCTGAATGTTTTTCCATAACAAGGTTCTTTAGAATTCCTTAGGGATATTGCTGAACAAATATAAGCAAACGTGATTCCAGTGAAGAAAGACATTTTTATAGAGAGTTGGCACAATTATTGCTAAAGGCAATGTCCACAGTTCTCAATAAGACAACTCTTGACTTTGTTGGAGATAAAAAGGAATGGCTTCCTTCATACTTTGAACTTGAATGATACTCCTAATATCATTTAGAATTTTGTAGAAATATGGATTGTATGTTTAGTTTGGATTGGACATTCTCCATAGATTGGGGCAACTAAGGAATTGAAGTCTTTAGAAAACTTTGAAGCAGTTGAATCAAGCCTTTGAATGTTATAATTATTTGATACCTATGTAGTATGTGTGCATGCATGGTGCACGCTGATCTACCAAGGCTGCCAGATATCTGAGGACAGAAGAACAACCATAGCACAAGAGACGTGAGCACTCTGCAAAGCCAGAGCTGCAAATGCTGCAACAATGGTGCCTGCACACGTCTGCCTGACATGTGGCAGAACATTTTGTGCCCTTATAAGCCTTACCAGTCACTTGTGGACACATTGTGGACAGCCCACAACCTGTTACATGTCAAGGTCCTCTTCGAACACGATGGACAAACATCATAATCAAGTGGTATGATTTATACAGGCTATTGCAATAGATTTCGATTGCAATTATACTATCGCATGGCCCTTACCTTACTGTAGCTCTTAAATTAGAGCAAAATTCAATGATAATAGAACAAATAATTTTGCAACTAAGTAGGTTCTGTTTTGTTGAATTGATTACCTGTGGTGTAAAGATGATTTTCAATACAATCTTCTGTAATGGGAGAATCTCTGGTTGTTGGTCCAGTGACTATTCATATTTTTTTGCTACATTTACTTTTGAATTTCTTTTAAAATCCTGTTAACCCTTCTGAATTCCTCCATGACAGTTCTCTAAACATTGCATTGATCACCACAGGGGGGGTTCAAGGTTTATGAGCCAGCCCTCTAGAGACTAGAAACAGCATACCATAGTCCTTTGCATAAAGAGAAAAAAAATGAATGGCATTTCTTTTCAAAGCAGCATCTTGACTCTCTTCTAATATCTTTCAAGAAGCTGGACTGTAAATCTTTGACTCCAGGGCCACTTTTCAAAGGCATGTCGTTTGGGAGAGGGAAAGGATGTGTTCCAGACCACTTCTAATGCATTTCCCAATGTACTAAAATTGCATTCACAATTTGGAGAGTCTCATTCTTTGCTTGGATTTTCGCAATCTTTCTGGTTAGCACAATTTAGTCCAATCAGTCTAATGGGAATTTTCACCTTGATATCACAATCCATTCAAAATGTTGTATTGCAATGATTTTCTGGTTGAAATGAGTGATCTGATCAGAAGAGGAAAGACCTGTCAATTAATCCATTTCTCTTCCCTCTATGCCAATTCAGTCAAAATTGCACTGTGTTTTCCAGCGTGTCAGAACTCTGAACCTTTGCAAAAAGTTTTGAATTGAAAACGGGTGAATGAGAGCTTTTGCTCTGCTTTAGGTGCATGCCAATCTGTTCCAAATTATCTTGACATATTTTTGAATTTGACTGTATCCTGAGCAAGCCCCTTGTATCTTTCCCCCCCAAATTCCAATTTCTTGAACTTCCTGTATTGTTTGAAACCAGCCATCTTATATCATTCTTCTGCTTTGTTCAGCAATGTCTGAGTTCAGAGTTTTATCTTTGAAATATAAAGACAGGCAAAAAAAAAGTCTGTTTTTAATTCCCATATTTATTGGAGAGGAAAATGATTCTGGATTCAAGATGTCTCTTCTAATGAAAGAGTATGAATTTTTTTAATAAACTGAGGCCACACATACATACACAATTCAAGCTTCTTTGACTCTCTCTCTATATGAACTCCCTTTTTTCCAGAAGGAAAATAAGAGTGGGAAAAGATTTATTTATTTATTTTATTTTATTAAATTTATAGACTGCCCCTCTCCCCCATGGGGACTCGGGGCGGTGCCATGGGGACTCGGGGCAGTGAAAAAGATGAAAAAGGAATAGGAAGGACAGAGTTGGATGGTGATAAAGAGAAGGAAAGAAGGGATAAACAAATAAAGAAGGAAAGAAATAAATTTCATAAACCCAAATAAAGCCTAATCTTCAAATGCATCTATGCTCTTTTGTTGCATTGATGTCTACACCATTTGCATTCCCACTCATATTCTTATTCCTTACAGTAATTGTGAATTGAAAAGAGAAGGGGTATAGAAAAAGAAGCTATATTATCAGATAAAATCAGGAATTGAATTGTTAATAGTGTTCAATAGTAGTCAGTGACTTAGCTGTAAATAGCTCAGTACTGCTTAGTTAGAACCATCAGGCGGTATCTTCTGGCTTTTTAGTATAGTAGAGAGTCACAATGGTTAAAAGAAGGAATCAAGAGACTTTGAGTTCTAGCCCTGCCTTAAACACAAAACCAGCTGGAGGCTTTGGGCTTGTCACCTTCTCTTAGTTCTAGGAAGAAGGCAATGGCAAACCACTTCTGAATTTTTACCCCCCCAAAACCCCTCCAGGGACTCCATGGAGTTGCCAGAAATCAAGATTGAACTGAACCCCTTCCCCTTCCAAGACTACTGTGTTCAAATAAGGAAATAACTCCAAAATAATAATCAGGCTGTCCAAACAGGCTGTTCTGTATGACTTTCCAAAATACTATCACAAGCTCCAGAATGGTTAAACCAGTCATTTATTAGCTGTACTGAATGCCATTGATCTTAAACATAAAGTTTTGGTATGATTTTTTCTTTCTTTCTATAGTTTGGGCTGTCAGTTACTATGACGGTGGATGTTTGGGTTTTTTTTTCTAATCATCCTTTTTGCTTTTGCCCATGTTTATTTATTTTATTTCATCAAGCATGAATTAGATAACTGATATATGTATAAACATGATTATGAATACATGAAATGAATATGAATACAAGGAAATATTAGGAAGGACTGTAGGCACACTGGTACGCTTATACACACCCCTTAAAGACCTGTTAGGAATGGGGTGAGATCAACAGTAGACAATCTAAGGTTAAAGTTTTGGGGGTTTGGGAAGAAACCAGTGTCAGGTAGTGTATTCCAGGCATTGAGCACTCTGTTACTGAAGCTGTATTTTCTGCAATCGACTTTGGAGTGGTTTACCATTAGTTTGTATCTATTGGGTGCTCATGTGTTGTTGTGATTGAAGCTGAAATATTCATTGACAAGTAGGACATTGTAGGAAATGCCCTCGTTCCTGCGGAGGGCATTTCCATTCAGAAGGTCGTGGGGAGAGGCAGGTTCGAGGGGAGGCAACCCCTCCCGGTTGGGGACACGTAGCCGTTGGTTGCAAACGGTCAGGTGTCACAACCCCCGCAGGCTAGGTGGTCAGGGAATACAGAGCCAGGGCCTGAGGCTGATGTTTTGTAACGCCAGGTCCATTGTCAACAAAGCCCCCCTCATCCATGACCTTGTGTCAGAGGGGGAGCCGGACCTGGCTGGAATAGCGGAGACCTGGTTGGGCCACGAGGGTGGACTCCCCCTCGTTGAAATGTGCCCACCAGGCTACCGCGCTTTTCATCAGCCCCGGGCCCTAGGTAGGGGTGGTGGGGTGGCGGTCATAATAAAGGAAGATCTTGAGCCGAGAGAGACCATTGTGCCACAGACTACCGGTTGTGAGTCCCTCTGCGTGAAGTGGGGGCTAGGGAGGCAGTTGGGCTTGCTGGTTGTATACCTGGCTCCCCGCTATGTAGCAGCAGGCCTGCCCGAGCTCCTGGAGGTGATCGCTACGGTGGCAGTTGAGACCCCCAGACTTTTGGTCATGAGGGACTTTAATCTGCCATCGGTGGGCGAATCATCCGTGGCAGCTTGGGAGTTCATGGCTTCCATGACGGCCATGGACCTGACCCAATTAATTCAAGGCCCCACCCACGAGGGTGGACATACACCGGATCTCATCTTTGTCTCTGGCCAATGGAAGAGTGATCTGGGTATAGGGGATATAGTCATCACGCCCTTGTCATGGTCAGACCACTCACTTCTCCGGCTCGACTTTCCGACCGCTACTCCCCTCCGCGGGGAGGCGGAACCAGAGCCATCGATCTGGTTTCGCCCCAGGCGCCTGATGGACCCGGATGGGTTCCAGACGGCGCTTGGGCCACTTCCTGTACCCCTGACCCGCGCCCCGATGGAGGACCTCGTGGCCGCATGGAACACCGCGACCACGGGGGCCTTGGATCGGGTTGCGCCCTTGCGGCCTCTCTTGCGGCGGCGAGTCGCCCCGGCTCCTTGGTTTACTGAGGAGCTGCGGAGGATGAAACGCCACAAGAGATGCCTAGAGAGAAGATGGAGGTCTACCCGTTCTGAATCTGACCGGACACAAGTAAGAGCCCAGTTACGGACTTACATTGTGGCGCTGAGAGTGGCCAAACGTCATCATTGTGCCACTCTCATAGCATCCGCAGAAAACCGCCCTGCTGCCCTGTTTAGGGTGACCCGCTCCCTCCTTCAACAGAGGGTGCGGGAAGCCCCACTACAGGGCAGAGCAGAGGAATTTGTGACTTTTCTGCAGGAGAAAATCGCTCAGATACAGAACGAGCTAGCCCCCATTGATGGCCCAGTGGGATGCCACGAGACAGATCTTGTTTGGGAGGAGTTTGACTCCGTTACTTCCGAGGATATGGACAGGCTACGTGGGCGACTGCGAGCCACCACATGTTTATTGGACCCGTGTCCCTCCTGGCTTGTACTGGCATCCTGGGAGGTGACACGAGGCTGGCTCCAAGTGGTTGTCAACACATCCTTAAGTGAGGGTTCCTTGCCTGCTTCCCTAAAAGAGGCTATGGTGAGGCCCCTCCTTAAGAAGCCCTCTTTGGACCCAGCTTTATTAAACAACTATCGTCCAGTCTCCAACCTTCCCTTTTTGGCGAAGGTTGTTGAGAGTGTGGTGGCACAACAGTTTCCCCGTCACCTGGAGGAAGTTGATTATCTAGACCCGCGCCAGTCCGGCTTCCGGCCCGGGCATAGCACTGAGACGGCATTGGTCGCGTTGATTGATG
The DNA here is from genome assembly GCA_039707465.1 of Rhabdophis nuchalis. Classification (NCBI taxonomy): domain Eukaryota; kingdom Metazoa; phylum Chordata; class Lepidosauria; order Squamata; family Natricidae; genus Rhabdophis; species Rhabdophis nuchalis. The sequence goes on along the minus strand of CM077647.1, from coordinate 51,737,765 downwards.
ATCTCTGGAGGGCCAGAGATGGGGGTTGTTCCTCCATCCTGGTCCTATTAGACCTCTCGGCGGCTTTTGATACCATCGACCATGGTATCCTATTGCATCGGCTGGGGGGGTTGGGGGTGGGAGGCACCGTTTTACGGTGGTTCTCCTCCTACCTCTCTGGCCGATCGCAATTTGTGTTGACAGGGGAGCAGAGGTCGACCTCGAGACCCCTCACATGTGGGGTGCCTCAGGGGTCGGTCCTCTCGCCTCTCCTGTTCAACACATATATGAAGCCGCTGGGTGAGATCATCCGTGGTTTTGGGGTAGAGTACCACCTGTACGCTGATGTACACAGCTGTACATTTCTACCCCAAACCACCCCAACGATGCCGTAGCAGTGATGTGCCAGTGCCTGGAAGCCGTGCGGATCTGGATGGGAAGTAACAGACTCAGGCTCAACCCGACCAAGACCGAGTGGCTGTGGTTTCCGGCTGCCCGATTCAACCAGCTGACTCCATCGCTGGCCATAGGGGGCGAACATCTTGCCCCTGTGGATGGGGCGCGCAACTTGGGTGTCCTCCTGGATGCCCGGCTGTCCATGGAAGATCAAGTGACAGCCGTGGCCAGGAGAGCGTTTTACCAGGTTCGCCTGGTTCGCCAGTTGCGCCCCCTATTGGATCGGGACGCCCTTCGCACAATCACTCATGCTCTCGTGACATCGCGACTGGACTATTGTAACTCTCTCTACATGGGGCTTCCCTTGAGGTGCACCCGGAGACTTCAGATGGTTCAGAATGCAGCCGCGCGGGCAATCTTGGGTACCTCCAGATTTGCCCACATAACTCCACTTCTGCGCGAGCTGCACTGGCTGCCTGTCGTCTTCCGGGTGCGCTTCAAGGTATTAGTCATCATTTTTAAAGCGCTCCATGGCTCGGGACCTAGCTATCTGCGGGATCGGATCCTGCCTCATACATCCTCACGGCCGATTCGCTCCCACAGAGAGGGACTTCTCCGGGTGCCGTCCACTAGACTCTGTCAGCGGGCGACGCCCAGGGGAAGGGCTCTCTCTGTGGCGGGCCCAGCCCTCTGGAACGACCTTCCCCCCGACATCAGAATAACCACGGACTTCCACTCCTTCCGTCTGAAATTAAAAACTCATCTTTTCCGTTTGGCCGGCCTTGGGTAGCCTCTCTCTATAGGGTTTAGCTGTTTTAATTGGGTATTTTAGCATGTTAAGGGGATTTTAGCACAGGCCCAGATTTAATTTGTTCTTAATTATATTTGTATATTTATTGTATTGTGGTTTTAGTTTTCCATGTGCACCGCTCCGAGTCCCTACGGGGAGAGGAGCGGTCTATAAATTAAATTATTGATTGATTATTGATTGAAATAATTTTATGTATTACGTTTAGGTCGGATTGAAGACAGCAAAGTTCTAAGTTGTCTAAGCCCAAAATCTCAAGTGTGGTGGCATAAGATATTGTGTTGCAAGCAGAGGAGTGGAGACTCTTCTTGTGAAATATCTCTGGACTCATTTGATTGTATTAACGTATGATATGTAGTGCGAGATCCAGGCAGATGAGTTCTATTCAAGAATTGGTCTAGCAGAAGTTTTATATGCCCTAGTTTGCAGTTCAATATTACTGGAGAAGAAGCATCGCAAGATTGGGTTGACAACTCTTAATGCCTTTTTGGCAATGCTGTTACAGTGAACTCTGGCACTTAGATCATTTCAGATGAATACTCCAAGGTCCTTGACAGAGTGGGGGTCATCTATGAAGTCATATCTGCCCAGCTTGTACTTGGTGCTCTGATTTTTTTTGCCAATGTGTAAGACAGAGCATTTGTTGGTTGAGTTTTGCAGCATTCTGCTTGCTTTATGTATGTGAAAAAGAACTATCCTGGCACAAAGGTTAAAGAATTATTTATATAAAAGCAGCAAAACCAAATATCAGATTTGTCATAGAAAGGCTTCATTTCTGTCATCACCTGATCGAAAAGTCAGGTTAATTCCTACTTCTACTTATTAAAACCCCCATACAACTTTTTAGTCGATTACCAGTTTTTCTTTTTCTCACCTGGCCCACAGGAAAAATAATATTCCTCTGTGTCAGATGAATCATATTTATAATTTTCCACTTCTTCCACCTTTTTAATAAGAAAAAATACTTGGCAGGACTGCTAATTAAAGTGGTAACAGTTCTTCAAACCATATCCTTTTGAAACAAGCCCTCCTTTTAGTCACCAAAGTATTTGCATATATATTTGCTCCTGAACTGACAGATCGCCACTCACTCATCAGCCCTATTGAAAAGAGAAGTCTTAGCAAAAGTGTGGTCCTGTCTATCCAGTGTAGACCTCAAAGCAGTGAAAGATCCTTTTAATTCACAGTGGTTTTTGCAAGGAGCCAAATCGTTTTGCAAGGATCTTACCCACATTTTGGCTTCATTCTGCTGCAGGCATGCACAATCATTTTACACTGGTGATATACAGATAGTCCTCAACCTACAACCACAATTGATCTCAAAATTTCTGTTGCTAAGTGAGATATTTGTTAAGTGAGTTTTGTCCCGTTTTATGATATTTCTTGCCACAGGTGTTAAGTGAATCATAGCAGTTGGTAAGTTAGCAAGTTAAATGAATTTGCTCTCCCAATTAACTGTGCTTGTCAGAAGGTTGAAAATGGTGATCACATGACCCCGGGACATTGTAACTGTCACAAATATGAACCAGTTTCCAAGCATATGAATTTTGATCACATGATCATGGGGATACTGCAAAGGTCATAACTGTGAGAAATGGTCACAAGTCACATTTTTCAGTGCCGTTGTGACTTTGAACAGTCACTAAATGAATTGTTGTAAGTCAAGAACTACTTGTACTGAATTTTCATACAAGATATACACCTTCTATAAGGTGGGCTTGCTGGGTTTGGAAAGCATACCGTCTGACAGCACACTGACATACCACAGCTGCAGCCTTTCTTTCCAACGTTAAGGTCAAAGAGGAAGTTGGGGTCACAGCAAATGTAAGCAAAGGCCCTGCCTTCTCGTATTACTTTTTGTGGTGCTTGAATGCCATTTGGAATGCAGCCCTGTGAACTCTGCTGGCTAATTCCTCATGTCACCCTCCTCCCCCAAGACCCTGTGTGTTCCATTAGAGGTTGGGTGGAGAAGGAGGAGAAATGCAGCTGTTTCCTTCTTTTACTGAAACAGTCTTTGTATGTATGAGCAGAGTTTGGCTTCAGCTTTTGTAATTAGGAACAGCATCGCAGTGATTGGATTAGAAAGACAAGGACTGCCTGAAAGGATATAAAGAGTAACAAACACTTAGAATTCAACTGGTTCCCAAAGCCGGAAGAAAATGAGTACAGTGACTGTGGTTTTGAGTCAGTTAACAACATCAGCTTCAAAATGTTTGTGTGTGTTCCCCAAGTAAATTTTTGCATTTGGTTCTAGCAAGGGAAAAGATTAATCATGGATACTGTCTTTTGAAATCTGGACTCCTTTGCACACAAAGGGAAAAAAGTTTTTCTTTGTGTTTTGAAGATGATGCTTCCCTGACCATATTTCTCTGCTCATTTTTGGATTCCTTTCAAGCTGATGTAACTATTCTGAATTCATTGCTGAATATTAACTGAAAAAAATACCACAGCAGGTTTTTACATTTAAAAAATGCAAAGTGTAACTGCCCCCATCTCTCGGAAGTATTTTTTAACATATATCCTGTTCCTTCTCCTGCCTTACCTGAGTAAGGAACTCAGGGTATATGTTTTTGAAAGGTCTCCCTCATTCTGTTGGAAATGGAGAGAGCTTTTGCTCTAAGCCACATAAAATAATAGATCCAATTATTTGGTATTTAATTTAAAAAAAGGAACAGACAATAGTAAAAGGACTGATCATTTCAAGGGACTTTAAGAGCAAATACTTAAAATAAAAGTAAGCTAAGAATGGATTAATGAGACACTCAGTATGAAACAGCTTTCTAAATATGTTGCAATAAATAGCCTCTGTTTACCTAGTATCTTGGTAAGTAAAATCAAAACTAGCAAGGATGGATAAATATTTGCAGATCAGGATTTAAATTGTTATTTAAAGCGGTTTTCCTTGTTTATAAGTTTTTGGTTTACAGGTATTGAGAAATTACAATCAAAGCTAAATTTTGCATTAATATTAAATTAAAAACCAGATATGCTGGTGAGGAAATTATTGGATTATTGGACAGAAAAAATTAATCTCAGAGCTTTTAAAGCTGTTTTCGCTCACACAGATGTGAAATGCATTGGTGGTTTCTGGTTAATTGTCTCTAAAATGTCTAATTCATCCTGAAAATGTATACAGGTAATCTTTGATTTACAACTAGTCTTTTAACAACATGTCAAAGTTATGACGGGTTTTGGAAATGTACTTTGTGGCCCATTGGCTGTTATAAAATATTGTGCTGCATCCACTACTGGGGTCACATGACCACATTTTGATTGCTTGGCAGCCAGCATATATTTACAATTGGTTGCCAAGAGCCATGGGATAATGGGATTATCTTTTGCAACTTTTTCTGTCAGTTTCCATTGACAGCTCAGCAGAATAACTGGCAGGGATGGTGAAAGCAGTTAAGGAGAGAAACAGAAATCCTTTATCAGGCTGTAGGAAGAGGTTGAAATCCTAACTTGTAACTCCATGATTTCACCTTCATGCTATGAGAGGAAGAAATCCTTTGGTTGTTGCCAGAGTAAAGTTGAAAACCTGAAGATTTCAGCTAAATTCATGCAATCTCAAAAGGATTTTCATAATCATAAAGTGATCTGAAATTCTTGGTGAACTCCAGGAATGTTTGACTGCAGAAGAGCTGATTGCTAAGAAGATTTCAGCTTCACACGGAGTGTTAGGGACATGGAGTGTTGTGGACATTGAATGACGTGATCATATTGCATCTTGCTTAATGACTGCTTTATTCAGTGACTGATACCAATCCCAATTATGATTCTAAATTGAGGACTATCTGTATTCTAAAATTAAAGAATAAATAGGTGCAATTAAAAAAAATTATTTTTATAGTAACAATGCTCATGCAATTGGCAAATGCTCATGCAAAGCATTGATAAATAGAGAAAAATGCTAAATTATGTGACATTTTCATCATAAAGACAAGTGTAGGAAAATCAATTAATATGCTGGAGTTCAATCAGGGGAACTCATGACTATGTCTGTCTTCAGCCATGGAACTCATTAGATACAGTATACTTGTTATGAATCTTGCTGGCTTATGTCTCTCTCAGTTTTTCTACAGCAAAGAAATAGTTTCACTTTACATCAACATTTTTACAGTCCTGTTTTACTAGAATTAGCATTGGGCAGTTTTTAAAATTATGTAAAACAGTTCATCCTGCCTTTTAAAACTCTGGTGCAAATTAAAAGCAAAACAATAAGAAAGATGCATAATTTGATTACAATAATGCAAATAATCATGCAGAAAGATAAAAAATATCAATGCTTAAAATACTACTAATTAAAATGCTTGAATAATTCTAAAAATAAATGGGAGCCTTAGGGCTGTCATTAAAGAAGGAGAAATACAGTCTTTTATCTTTGTTTTTAAACAGTTACATTTCTATCTTCTTTTGATTTTATTTTTTAAACTATCTGCTTAAATAAAAACGAGTCTGCTATATCCTGCTAAGGTCAAATCAAAAATGAGATTTGACCTGAACATTTACCAAATACTTTTCACAGTGTGGTAAAAAAGATCTGCATAGATTTGAGCCTTTACATTGCTGGCAGTGTACAATGTTTCTCTAGAAATCTGTTCTAATTGGCAACAGGAACAAAAAGGAGGCATTTGTAAAGCTCTCAGGCGGTTTTTTTCTGTTTAATTTCTGCTAGCATGTATTCCGGGAATAATTTTGCTTTCTGCCCTGACTATTAATGCAATAATTTTAGGGAAAAAAATATTTTCAGATGCACTAAGAAAATTGAAGTAACTTAAAGAACCACACATGTATTAAAGTACAGTGTTTATGAATTAGAATATATTGCAGCAGATGTTTGGAAGTATAATCTAAGAGTGGGAATTTTAAATCTGTGCCAATATTAGTAGGCTCATAGGCTTCATCATCCTATGTACACATTTAGGCCGGATAGACAATTGTGGATTGGGAAGACTATTATAGGAACTGCCAATCAGAGATGCAGACAATAAAATTGCCTATAAACATTTGTCTTTTCCACAAAAAACAGTTATTTAGTTTAACGTAGATACTTGTACTGATAAAACATTTCTTTGATAAAATGTAATAAATAGAATTAAAACTTATGAACTGTAATTTAGATCTTTCATAGTGAAAATGAATTTTATCTCCTTCCTTCCCTCCTTCCTCTTAATGAAGCTGCAAATTATTTAGTTTTCCCATACTAAATGTTTTCAGAAATGTTTTTAACCTGTTTTACGGCAGTGTTTCTTATACTTTGAGCCACATTTAATTCATGTATTTAATTTTGCATAATTCAATAAGGTGGCGGAATTGCTACATTTCCTCCAATTTAATAAATTATGAAAGTATTCTTCAGGATTCAATCTGAGTCAGTCATTGAGATCAGAAGTTTGTTCTTTCAAGTTTTGGACTCATGATGGAGATGGACCACTTTGTTTCACGAGATTATGGAAAATTTCATAACCACAATTCCACTTGTTAAAAACCTTCATAACCCTCCTATTTTAGTCATTGTGTTAGTTTTTCAAGGTAATCGAGACAAGAAGTATAACAATAAACACTACTCTGTCAAATCTTGAAAAAATAACACTAAGGATCTTTCCAGAATCACTTGTATTCCTCTTTCTGTGTAATAATAAAAGGATATATTAATAATAATATTAAATATATTTATTGCCCAGTGTTCCACATTGGTGTCAGTGGCATTATATTGTTCTTATGCCATTTTCCAGTAGCACTGCTATGACTATTCCACTTCTCTGAGCATTTATTTTATTTTATTTATTTATTTAAGAAATTTATATTGATGCCTATTCGCACATGGTGACTCAAGGTGGCTTTCAAGAATATAAAAAACCTCATATAAAAACAATAAAACTAATAAAAGAGATAAACATCTGGACACAAATATAGATATGTTCTGTTCTGCTTCATCTGGAATAAAGTGGCTACCACTTTATTCTATATTATAATTGTACTTGTTTACAGATGTGCCACACAAGATTAGGTGGAGATACAGTTTAAATGCTCTGACAGACAGCGAAATCCACTGCTTCACAACATCAGAGAGCGGCAATTACAAAAAAATCCGACAGAACCTAAATTCAATTTTCTACTTCTTTCTCTGTATCTTATTTGAAAATTACAGTAAAATCTTTTGTTTGTCTTCAGAGGTGCCTGGAATATATCACCCTTCTCTCTCTCTCTCTCTCTCTCTCTCTCTCTTTCTCTCTCTCTCTCTCTCTCTCTCTCTCTGTGTATGTGTGTGTGTGTGTGTGTGTGTGTGTTGGGAAAATGCTTTGCTTTCGTTCCACAGCACATAATCAGGTAGCTGAGGCTAAGCCAATATCTCAAAGATTTAAAAATACTGAAGAAAAGAAGTTTTACATTTTTTAAAAGCCAAAACTATTTTGAATGCATAAGAAAATAAAAATAATAAATAACCATGTAGAGAAATCCTACGGTTTAGAATAAACAAATACTTCAGTATACTTGATCCAATATTTTCTATTTTAATGTTATCCTGCCTTATTATTTTGATTAATAACCAAGTTAGCAAACTAATATTCCTTTCTCCTCCCATTTCCCCCACAACAACCCTGTGAGGCGACTTGGGCTAAGAGTGAGAGACTGGCCCAGACTGACCCAGCTGGCTTTCACATATAGATAGAATTAGAATTCAGTCTCCTGGTTTCTAGCCCACTGTATTAATCTCTAGATTTATATTCTCAACACTTTTAAATTTTTAGTTTAATGTTTAAGGTGCAAAATAACCATCTACTACTTTATATTTTGGTTTGATGTGGATTTTATATTTTGGTTTGGTGTAGAGACAAAAGATCAAAGTTTACTTCTTTAATTTCCTGTTTTGATTTTGTTTTTTGATCTGTTGGGGAATGTGGATATGCAATATGTATGTGCAGTACATCCTTAAAATGTTAAAAGAAAGGGATTAATTTCCAGTCTGAAACTGTATTAAGGATCTTTTTAAGTCCTCTCCAAATATTTGCTTCTTTGAAAAGACAACATTATCTCCATTTAGAAATGGAAATTACCATTTGTACTGCAGTTTTGATACTACACTTACTAGCTCCTTATCCAGAAAGTCTCCCAACCCAGTAGCTTCCAGATGCATCAGAACACAGTTTTCATCTATCTTAATTAATGACTTCAAGTTAACAGGGAGTCCTCCCTTTTGTGTTTTGTGACCTTCAGATGGTTTGAATATCAACTCCTATCTACCTCAACCAACATGCTTTATCCAGTAACAAGGGGTTGTGGGGATATTATCCAAAACATATGGAGGAGATCATGCTTATTGTCTTTGTTTCAGATAATATTTTCTTACCGCTTATAACAATTGTTTAGTTGATATGGAGAGAGGAAGATTAATTTGGCAGTATTCAAGACCATTGTTTGATCCAACTTAGAAAGTTTTCTAAGCATCTGGAGGTTGCTATGAAATTATTGTTATGAAATTACTCAAACCTCATACTGCTTCCTTTATTATTTCAGGAAAAGTAGTGGATTGGTAGGGGGATCTGAAAATTCTATAAAGGTAGCCCTTGACTTATGATAATCAATTTAGTGATCAATTAGTGATAATCAATTTAGTGATCATTCAAAGTTAAAACAACACTGAAGTTAATTGCAACCAATTTTCACAGTTATGGCCTGCAGAGCATCCCAAAAGTCACCTGATCAAACTTTGGGCACTTGGCAATCAACATGTATTTATGATGGCTGCAACATTCTGAGATCAAGAGATCTCCTTTGTGACCTTTTCAGTCACAACAAGAAAAGTCAAAGGACAAAGCCAGGGACAAAATCACACAATCATGTGATTTAGTTAACATTAACAAACAGCAAAAAAAAAAGTTTATAAAAATTGAATCACTTAATGACTGCATCACTTAACAATGGAAATTCTGGTTGGTCTGAAATCATGGATTACTTGTACATTCAGCAGCAGAGAACCGATTAGTTTAGTAGTCAATCACAATTCCCCATTAAAGTTTTTGTTTAGCCTACTTTTTCTCCTTTTTAATGATTCAAAGGTTGTCATCGTGTTTTCTGAAGAAGCAAAAAGTAAGCAACAGTAGAATGATCTGGGGTAGAGTGCCTTTAATTTTGCAAGGTTGAATGCTCTGTCTACAGAGTGCAGTTACTATAAAGTTTGTTTCTCAAGAACATTTCTCTGGCCATGATTCCAAGCTTCGAGGTTGACATGACAACCTGAAAAGCAAACAATTAAATCAATGGAGAGAAGAACAAAGCTAAGTAGCACTTGGGGACAGTGAAATGGCTATGAAAGAAGAGAAAGTATTGCAAATTCTGACCTAGCTGGAATTATAAACAGGTATCAGGAATATTGCAGGCAAGAACAAAATGAAGTGAGTCACCCACGTAGAATGGGAAGCAAAGTTATGGAATGGCTGAAGCAAATCTGTTCAAAGGAAAAAAGGTTCATGTTACTTCTCAACCCTTTCTAAGCACCAATAAAATCCTTAATATTTGAACCAAGAAACAAACAGACTTCTAAAGGTCAGAAACTGGACTATAAAGTATACAAGAGCTTTCTGCTAGAGAAAATATCAGTATTTATATTAAATATTATTATAGTTATTATAATTGTTTATTTTAACCACTTTCTTCTTCCTGCCTCAAATTCATTACAAATGTAATCTTTTGCCTTCTAAGGTATGGATATGGCTTCTCCCTTTTTTTCTTTTGATGCTTGGGAACTGAGATATTGTGGCACAAAACTTGTGGAATTATCTTCATGGATCAGCAAGAGTATGTGCTGGGCACCAACATTAAATTGATAGGTGGAGCCAGCCACTTGAAATGCCATTCCTTTTGGAACACCGATTAAGAAAGAACAAATATTCAACTGCCCACTTATACCCACCATTTTTGATACTGTTGACTTCCACCCTGCAGATGTCACCTGCATGTTGGTATAGTAATTACAACAAAGGGACTATTGTGAGCTGCATAAGGGTATTGGTTTTTCATTGGAATTGGTCCTTCTGAAACGCTAACCTGTTCTGCATTTCAGGTAGGTGACACCTCAGGAAAGCAAACTAAGCATAAGAAGTGTCACTTAATCAGAACCCTGATCTATCCAATCCAATATACTAAGGATCACACTGATTGGAGCTTTCTATAGTTTGCAGTAGGGATATTCTTGGAGGAATTTCATGTACAAGACCACACATACTTTGTATTCAAAACATGTAGTAATTATAAGAGTACATCAGATTTGCTTTGTTGTAAAACCATGATTCTCATTCTGAATCAGACACAATAAGGGAGCTTTATAGGTCCACCATTTATTATGGTAAACAAAATGTCTATAGGAAAACTGATGGTTTCTCTGTTGTAATTAAAAGCTGATGGACTTCTGAGGTGATTCAGGGACATTAAAGCCATGAAATGCCATTAATACATCATTCTTTTAAAAAATCTGTTGGTATGTGTTTACTTGTTCCATTTGAATCCCACCCTGCCTCAAAAATGCTTAGGCTAATGTCTAAATAGTTATCTCATGTTATCCTTGCAACAACTCTAAGGATGAAGCAAGCTGACTTGATCAGAACTATACCTTAGGGATCCCATACTGAAATTAATCATTCTAATTTCTCAGTGTGTGGATTAGGCATAATGTATTTTTCCCCAAACAGAAAAAGCATAACTTTCAGTGAGAGGGAAAAGGTACAATCTATTTTCTAAATTTGAACTGAATACAGCTTAATGCTATATTTTTAAATTTATACTTTCAGAAATGTTGCATTCTTTGTAATCAAAAAGGATTTAGAACCGTTGTAAAGTATGTAAGCATTTTGCCCAGTGGTGGGATTCATATAATTTAACAACTGGTTCTCTGCACTAATGATTTCTTCAGATAACCAGTTCACCAAACTGCTCAGAAAGTTAACAACCGGTTCTCCTGAAGTGATGCAAACTGGCGAAATCCCATAACACATTCTGCCCTTATTTCCTGTTTGAAATTAATATTGAGCAAGTGTTGCAAGTAAAATGAGAACTTTGTTATGGGGTTTTTGGCCTATGAGAATGGGAATTCTTTTCTAAATTAGAATACACTTGTTTTAGTTGAAGACTAAGGGTCCAGCTGGCATTAGGCATCTATAAGTAAACCACAAATGTCAGATTACAGAGTCAAAGTAAAGAAACAAAAATTTTAATGCACTTCAAAAATTATGCTAAAATAAATCAGGTCATGCCCATTTTATTAAAAGAGCAACTTCAAAAAAAGTTTGGAAGAGGAATGAAACATCCAAACGAGGACTAAGGCATACATGAAATGGTTATCAATTATAACTGTACGTGATTCATTGTTTAATGCAAAGACTCAACTCTGGAGAAGATTCTAATGTTTGGAAAAGTATAAAAAAGAACTGGATGATTGGCTGCAAAATAAAAGGAAGCTCAGTTACAGTGATGAAGCACCTTTGGAAGAGCTGAAAGACTAGGTTAGAGCCAGATTGTGATGGAGAAAATATTTCTATGTGGTTGCTAGGATTCAAACACTATTTGATGATGTTAAATGGGTTCGGAATGAGGAGTCCAGACCGGTAAGATTCAACGGCTTTATTCTTTTTAAACAGCAACAGATAGAACTAGCAATGATAGAACAAAAAGTGCGCGCCTTCTGTCTGACAGCTCCTTTATAGTCGAGCTGTCAGACAGAGAACCAATCGGTGCGCCTCCCGCTCTTGGCTGCAGCCAGTCGCGTCTTAACCAATCAGACGCGACTGGCTGTTGCCGGGGAATTCAAGCGGCTGTCTGAATGCAACACTCCTTCCCCCCCAGCGAGTACGCATGCAGGCCCATTAGCATACGTACTCGCTGAGGTAGGCGGGGCTGCGTCGGCTCCGCCCCGAGCGCCTCAGAGTTCCTGCAGAAGTCGATGGAGGAGGACGTGCCCGTTGCAGCTCCTCCCTGACAGGGGTGTAGCTCCGGGCAGCGTCATTGCGGCCTGCAATTCTGCCGGAAGCCTTCGGATCGGGTAGGTGAATGTGAGGGGGCGTGTCGTTCGGGGTGGAGCTGGACTCGAGTCCCTGGAAGGCAAGGCCTGGGTAGGCCGGGCTTGGGCGAGTGAAGGCCTGTGGGTGTGTTGCAATTTGTGCGTCGGTGTGTGTCCGTGTTGTTGGTGACGCGTCGGTTTGTGGGCGCCCCAGGAGGAGCTGTTCGGACACCGGCAGCCCCGGGAGCCATCTAGGGGTGGAGTATTGGGTCGGTGGCCAGGACGCTTCGGTGGTAGGCTGGTCCTCTCGGTGGTTGGTGGCACCGATGTCTGGCAGGCTTGGTGGTCGTGTTGGTTCCATCAGGGCTGGAGATGGGTCCAAGTGGCGCCACCACTCAGATCCATCTGGTCATCCAACCCTGTAAGAACAGGGGCCTGTTAGTTCTCGGACGACAGCGGGGACCCATCGTGGATCCCCTGCAAAGTTCCTGGCGAAGACGGTGTCACCCACGGCGAACTGGCGAGGAGAGGGGACCCCCAGGTTGCACAGCTGCACCTCGTTATAGAGGGGGTGCAGCCTGTCCAATTTGGTCCGCAGGCGGCGGCCCATCAGCAGCTCGGCGGGGCTTTTCCCTGTTGCCTGGCAAGGTGTAGAGTGCTGACCCATGAGGTAAGCATCTACCCTTGAATGCCAATCTCCCCTATCCATCCTACCAAGGGCCTCCTTGGCCGAGCGGATGGCTCTTTCCGCACGGCCATTGGCAGCAGGGTGGTAGGGAGCGGTTGGTGCGTGCCGGATCCCCTGGGAGGCCAGGAATTCCTGGAAGGTGGCGGAGTGGAATTGAGGGCCGTTGTCGGAGACCAGGGTGTCCGGCAACCCGTGCATAGCGAAAAGGCGCCGGAGCACATGCACCGTGCTCTCGGCAGTGGTCGAGGTCATCAGGATGACCTCGGCCCAGCGGGAGTAGGCATCCACCACCACCAGGAAGGACTGGCCATGAAAGGGGCCCGCGAAGTCAACGTGGACTCTGGACCACGGAGACCTGGGGGTGTCCCAGTCACGTTGTGGGGCGGAGAGCGAAGCGGAGCGGGAGGCCTGGCACGCCTGGCAAGCGCCGACCCAGGCAGCCACCTCATCGTCCATGCGGGGCCACCAGACATAGCTCCGGGCAAGTGCCTTCATGCGAGCTATGCCTGGGTGGTTGGCATGGAGGGACTCGAGTACCTGATGGCGAAGGGGTGGGGGGACGATGACCCGGTCTCCCCATAGCAAGCACCCGCTGTGGAGCGACAGCTCCAGCTGGTGGGTCTTGAAAGGCCGAAAATCGTCTGGTAGCGAGCCCGAAGGCCACCCTCGCAGGACCCAGGTGGAGACCTGGGACAGGACAGGGTCGGCCCTGGTCTGTGCGGCTACGTCCGACGAGGTGAGGGGCAGGTCGGAGTCGGCCACAGACAGGACGGACAGGGCCGGCACCGGCTCCTGGTCCGTCCGGGGGAGGGGGCAGCGGCTGAGGGCGTCTGCATGCCCCAGCTGTTTCCCCGGGCGGTAAAACAGCGTGTACTCGTACGCTGCCAGGAATTCCGTCCACCTAGTCATCCTGGGGGAGAGGATGGGATGGGTGGGCCGGTCACCGGCCAGAAGCCCAAGGAGCGGCTTGTGGTCGGTGAAGACGGAGAAGGGGCGGCCGTACAGGTACTCATGGAATCTTTTAATCCCGGACACTACAGCCAGAGCCTCCTTGTCTATCTGGCTGTAGTTGCGCTCCGTAGGAGACAGAGTCCAGGAGTAAAAGGCAATGGGGGCTTCTGAGCCATCGGGCAGGACATGGCTCAGGACGGCCCCCAGGCTGTAGGGGGAGGCGTCAGATGCTAACGTCAAAGGCATGCTGTCAGAGTACTGAACGAGCATGGCCTTTGACGTCAGCATATCTTTGACAGCCGCGAACGCATGCGCTTCGCGGCTGCCCCAGCGCCAGGCCGCGGAGCGATTGAGCAATCGATGGAGCGGCTGAGCAATCGATGGAGCGGCTCGGCTAGTGACGCCTTATGTGGAATGAAGGGCGCATAGAAGTTGAGTAGGCCGAGGAAAGCCTGCAGCTCCGTTTTGGAGGCAGGAGTGGGGGCGTTGCGGATCGCCTCGACCTTGGAGGGGGTGGGGTGAATGCCCTGGGCGTCTACTAGGAAGCCCAGGAATTCTACCCACGGCACAGCAAACTTGCATTTGCTGAGCTTCAATTTGAAACCCGCGCCCCTGAAAATGGTTAGGAGTACTTCGGCGAGGTCTGAGAGGCTGGAAGCAGCTATCAGGACGTCGTCGAAGTATGGAACGATGCCCGGGAGCCCATGGAGCAGCCGCTCCATGAACTCTGGAAGATCCCCGGGGCGACGGAGACGCCGAATTGGAGGTGGCGACAGCGAAAAGCTCCTCGGTGGGTGACGATGGTCTGAGCCTCAGCCGCATCATCGTCCACTGGGAACTGCTGGTAGGCCTGCGCCATATCCAGCTTCGCGAAGATGCAGCCCTGCCCCAAGGAATGGAGCAGGTGCTGCACCAATGGGACTGGATATAATAATAATAATAATAATAATAATAATAATAATAATAATAATAATAATAATAATAATAATAATAATAATAATAATAATAATAATAATAATAAAATTTTATTTCTAACCCGCTCTCTCTCCCCAGAGGGACTCGAGGCGGGGCACAGGAGAATTAAAAAACAATAAACACAGAGTACAAAATTTAAAAACACAATTAAACATATCCTGCGCTAAAAACATCTATAAAAACTAAAAACTGTCCCTAAAACCCCTTAACACCATAACTAATTAAAATTACCCTAGGCCAGCCAAACGGAAGAAATGAGTTTTTAAAAGCTTGGGTTTTGGGTTTGCCTGAAGCCCGCGGTTGATCGTCGACTTATAGTCGGCGCAGATGCATATGGACCCATCGGGCTTGATGGGGACCACAATGGGGGTATCCCATTTCGCCTGGTCGACGGGCTCCAGTACGCCCTACGCCACGAGACGATCAAGCTCCGCGTCAACCCGTGGCCTCAGGGCGAACGGCAGCCTGCGGGCCTTGAGCCGAATTGGAGCAACCTGGGGGTCAAGGTTGAGGGAAACCGGGGTGCCCTTGTAAGAACCCAGAGTCCCGTCGAAGATGTCAGGGAAAGCCGCCAGGATGGCGTCCATTGGTGAGGTGGTAGGCACCTGGTGCACCCGCTGGACTGAGAGGCCCAGGGCGGAAAACCAGTCCAGGCCGATGAGTGCGGTGAGAGGGCGTTTGACTACTAGAATGGGCAGGAGACCCTCGAACCGGCCGTAATGGACCTGGACGCGGTGCTGGCCTAGCACCTCTATTGGGTTGCCCTGGTAGTCCTTGAGCAGAGTCTCGGGCAGGGACAGGTCCCCGGTGGTAAGCATAGGGCAGAGGCTGGCCAGTTGAGGCCAGGAAATGAGGGACCGGGACGAACCTGAGTCGACCTCCATGGCAAGCGGGCGGCCGTTGAGGAGAAGGGTGGTGGAAATTCGCCTACGGTCGTCCGGAGGCAGTGGAACGGTGTCCCGGAGGTCGGTCATGGCGAAGCAGGCGGCCTCGGGTTGCGGCTGGCGGGCCGGGCGGCGTTGGTCGTAAGTCGGGGCCTGCGCAGCCGGAGCTGTCATCATGCGAGGCGCCGGCAGAGGGGGCAGGGCAGGTAGGGTGGCTCGGCAGACGCGGGCGAAGTGGCCCTTGCGGTTACATCTGCGGCATATGGTGGCCCTGAATGGGCAGTCGTTCCTGGGGTGGGCGCCGCCACACCCAATGCAGGCCGTGGCCTCTTGGCGGGAAGGCTGAGCCCTAGCACGGCTCCGGTTCGTGGCCTGTAGGCGCGCCACCTGGTCGTAGGCCGCGAAGTCCTCCTGCGGGTCGAGGGGGGCCAGCTCGTCAATGAGGCAGGCCCACGGAGAAGGCAACAGTTGCGCAGCCTGACCCTGGCACATCTCGGAGGTGGCGGCCTCGGCCAACTCGGCGGCCCTGGCCTCCTCAACTGCCTGCTCTAAGGTGATGTCCGAGCGGGCAAGTAGCCTGCGTCGCAGTTTAATGTCCTTCAGCCCGCAGACGAACTGCTCCACTAAGGACTCATCTAGGAAGGGAGCAGGGAAGTCACATAGCATGGCTGAGGTGCGCAGGGCCTGTAAGAAGTCGGCCACCGACATGGTGGGCTGTTGGCGGCATTGGCGGTATGCGAAACGGCGAGAGATCTTGGAGGGCGCCGGGGCGAAGTGGGCCTTGAGGCGGGCCAGTAACGTGTCCCATGCCATGTCCTGGACGGCAGCCGGCGCAGCGATGTTCCGTGCTACTGCGAAAACGGCGCGCCCGCCGCAGCCCAGGAAGAGCCCCAGCCTCCTAGCCGGGGTGAGTTCCCCATGGTCGCCCGCGAGGAGGAAGCATTCGAACCGGGCGAGGAACGACGCCCACGATTCAGCATTAGCGGCGTACGGAGCGAAAGGTGGAAGGGTGGCCATAGAGGCGCAGGGCCGTCAGCCGAGGTTCGTGTTCTGAGGAAAAGTTTGACGGAGATGTCTCTTCGGTCCCGTAGGGAGAAGAGCTGCGTCGCGGAGGGAATCAGTACCGGCCCCAGTCCTCGTCGCCAGTGTTAAATGGGTTCGGAATGAGGAGTCCAGACCGGCAAGATTCAACGGCTTTATTCTTTTTAAACAGCAACAGATAGAACTAGCAACGATAGAACAAAAAGCGCGCGCCTTCTGTCTGACAGCTCCTTTATAGTTGAGCTGTCAGACAGAGAACCAATCGGCGCGTCTCCCGCTCTCTGCTGCAGCCAGTCGCATCTTAACCAATCAGACGCGACTGGCTGTTGCCGGGGAATTCAAGCGGCTGTCTGAATGCAACAGATGACATATAAGGAGATTCAGTGGAGCTTGTGAACATACATTACTTCCCAGTTCAATACTGTCTTGCTGGAAAAGTTTTTCCTTCATTTGATGTTGAGAGCATTTTATCAAGGTAGCATACCTAGTACTCTCATCTCTTACTTTTCCTCACAACAGCCACCTTTGGATGCAGGCTGGGTTGAGAGACATAGATAGGCCCAAAGTTCACCAGGATTGGTAACCAGATCTTCCTGTTCTTGTTTCAACACTACATCACACTAGTTCTTCTTCTTTCTTCTTTTTCTAGTATTTTAGTAACATGGGAAGATAGAGTGATTAGTGCTTACTGTCAGTAATACTGGAGGATTTATTCTTTCCATAAACCAAATGCCTGGGTTGCTTCATAAATGATATGTAAGTCTTCTGCCCAGTGGTGGGATAGTATTTTAAACTACTAGGTTGTATTAGAATGTGTAGCAAAATAATTTATAGTGTTGTGACCACTGATCATAACAAAGGTGACAGTAGTAGTTTCAAGTATAATTTTATAGCTTTTGCTCATGGTTGTTTTCTAAAACTTAAATTGGTCTATTTTTAATGTTAAAAATGCTTTTGGCGTCATACATCAGCAGTTCAGCTAAACTATTTTATCTGCATTTCTTTATAACCCTAACCCTTCATCCATTATCCATGTATCATTATTACATTAGCTGTTTGGCATACAATTGGGAACACTGGAAATGGAGCTTAGAGAAAAATGATGATTCAAACAGTGCTATTATTGACAAATATCGTAAGACAAAACCAGAATTGATCAATTTTCACCTGCAACTTACAGAAGAACTTTTTCAGGTCCTCAGCTAATTTTGTGAAATCATGCCAATTTTAAAAAAGGCTAACTGGAACCAACAACAAGAACAGGAAGTATATGGTTGAGTCTTCATTACTGCTGCCAAACAAACTACTGGAAACACTTTTTGCATACTAACCTAAGTATCACTCAGCAAGTGTCTTGCATGAAGAATGTCTGCCAATATGAATCATTATCGGAACATTTTCATTTCTCTGGCTTGTTTTCTTATAACAAAAGATAGCAAAAGTACCTTATTAATTTTAAGGAAAAGTAATTGTGTGCCTATCCATTATATTGTGATAGTTCAAAGAAAACAACAACATATTAAAAATACTACACTGCAACTAAGCAACTAAGAACACATTTGAGTCTTATTTTCAATGGATTGTACACCTTACTATTTTCATGTAATGCATTTCTGCATAAGTGCACCTTGTACTACAGCCTATTGAACATAAATGTTATTAATTGATGTTTTTTTTTAAAACAACCCAAAGCTCTGTTTCAGTTATCATGCATATGGACTTTGGGCTATTTTGAAAAAGTAGTTATGTTTTATATTTTAGTTTTTGCTCCAGCAGTGCAATTAATTTGCTAAATCTATAGTTTTATTAATGTATATGATTTGCACTACAGCCTTTTATGGTAAATAGCTATTCTACTACAGTAATCCCTCATTTTTCGCGGTTAATCGGGACCGGACCCTTCCGCGGAAACTGAAAAACCGCGAAGTAGGATTCTGTATATCTATACTGGAAACTTGAGTTGGTGGACATCGTTTAAAGCAAGCACTAGGGGGCGCTTGCCTCCTACCGATGCATTTTTTTGCTATTGAAAAACCCGCGAAGCACTGAAGCCGCGGAAAATGAAACCGCGGAAAATGAGGGATTACTGTATATAGAGATGTATACATTTGCTTCATCTCCAGTATTTAATTTTAGAAGAAAAAAAATGCTTTATCCCATAAAAAGACCCAGGGCTGTAGAGCAAGTTTATTCAAACTTAGGTTTATACTTCTTAAGGAATATCAGAATCTAGACAAGCATTCAGTAGTATAAAAAAATTGAACTTTGGTATTCTCACATTGCTGCAATATAGAGGCCATCTGAATTTCTGCACTTTAGTGAAACAGAAACTGATAAAATCCCATGTTAGCTGAGATGACTGGAAAAAAGATTCAGAGAAATATTTCATCATTTATTATTTTAATAGTGTTCTGTAACAATTAATATCATAGCATATGTACACATTTCATAAGCAAGTGTGTTATTCTAATTATTGCACAGGAATTAAAACTACTTAGTTTTTGTTTCAACTTTCTTTTTCTCGGCTTTGTTTTCTTAATTGGACAAAACTGCAGATTATCTATAAAACGTGATCCACAAAATTAAATTCACACTTTTTGAATATAAGGAGTGTAAATAGGAGAAAACTATGCATAGAAACCGGCTTGCATAGGTAATATTTCATAGGAAATTCCCACCTGGTTGTGTCCACAGCAATTCTCTGGTTTCCTTTAGACCAGGGGTCTGCAAAGTCGGCTCTTTTAAGACGGGTGGACTTCAACTCCCAGAGTTCCCCAGCCAGCATAGCTGGCTGGGGAATTCTGGGAGTTGAAGTCCACCCGTCTTAAAAGAGCCAACTTTGCAGACCCCTGCTTTAGACCCACTGAATTACTTGGTCACATTTTGAAACAACTGAGGAGGCACCTCTCACATAAGAATGTGACTAATGATAATTGGACTGAGTCCAGATTTGGCCATATGCAACTGCAGACTTTCCCTTCTCCTTTATGGAACATTATGATACAATCTATAGGACAAATTGCTATACAGAGTAGGCTTAATGAGAAAAAAATAACTCTATCAAATACTGATTATCCCTATCCATCTAACCTTTGTTAATAGGGAAATCTGCTTCTGGCAGAAACACACATGCATTTAAACTTGTATTCTATCTAACTTGTGTGGGTGGTGAATTTTTTAAATATTGAAATCCTACCTGCTTGGAGAATAAATTTGAGTGGGCAGAAACAGATCTCCGCTGTGTTTATGTTTAAATCCATAGTTAAGTGCTGGCTAGGAACTTTGGGAGTTGTAGTCTAACACAGATGAGATATAGCCAGTTATGGCCCTACATTACTCCTTATTTACTCAGTGTTAAGAAAATAATTTCAGGAAGGATACATTTTACATTCGTAAGAAAAAGGTACATATACCCTTTGGCCGCCCATTGGAAATTTCAGATGACATTCCATTCTTAAATTAAACAAATTAATCCCATCAGAAAATGCCTTATCTGCAATATTACTCAATCAATATGAAGTACAGATGGCAGATAGATTACTTCCACAAGTAAGCCATGAATCTGAAGGAGTGGTATAAAAATGGGGTTCTCCTGTGATGTTTGGCAACAAAATGTCCAAATTACTCAATGCAGTTATATTAAGTTTAATAGCATTGGCACTGAATATCATCATACTGTATTTTA
Source organism: Rhabdophis nuchalis (assembly GCA_039707465.1). Classification (NCBI taxonomy): domain Eukaryota; kingdom Metazoa; phylum Chordata; class Lepidosauria; order Squamata; family Natricidae; genus Rhabdophis; species Rhabdophis nuchalis. The sequence goes on along the minus strand of CM077647.1, from coordinate 51,717,365 downwards.
TCAGCAGAGAAAATACATTTGCTAGTGTGACTTATAATGCAATCTATGTATGTTTATGCAAGAAATGTCACATAGTATTCAACTGACTTTATTCCATCATATTTCAGTTTTCACTGAAAATACTAAACATATTGTATGCATTAGCTTGTTTAAAAAGTGCTTTGCTTCAAGAGTCTGTAGAATCTTAACAGATTGAAAAACAAAATCTGTATTGAAGATCCCACAGATGTTATGTAGATGACGGCATTGTTGTTCTTAACATGATTATGTAAGTCACTTAGGGAATGTGTTCTGCATTGAAGGGTGGGGTATACTTTAATCAAATAAATGCATTGCTTAAGTATACAGGGAAAACATCATATATGTGCATCAGGAACATCTGTTTGTTCAGGGATTAATAAATTTATGGAGTGATGGAAATGACAGAGAGTGGGCTACTGATATGGTTTCTCAAAAGGACATGACTTTGTATGTGTGTCAGAGGGGAAAAAAATTAATCATATGTGGTGGGATTCAAATAATTTAACAACTGGTTCTCTGCCCTAATGATTTCTTCCAACAACCAGTTCACCAAACTGCTCAGAAAGTTAACAACCGGTTCTCCCAAAGTGGTGCAAACTGGCTGAATCCCACCACTGCATATAATGCCATCTATACATATTTAGGCATAATTCCAATTACATTTACTATCTAGATGAATATGCAGTCTTCCAGAATGCAGCCTGATGGATGCAGATCAGGCCTCTTAGCTTATCTACTACTAGTATTGCAGTCATTGAACACAGAATGGTAATAATATCAATCTGTGTCATATAAGCATTGGAATACTGATTAAAATCAAAAGAACTGTACAAAGTACAACAGCATCCAGAGGAGTTGCTGCTGTGCTCAAAAGGACAGAAAGCCCACCAGATACCATTTTAAAATCAACGCATGACATCATTATGTACTGTACTTTCAAGAGGGCAAGGCTTGCATTACAGTGCCACACTGCAATGACTTTGTTCTCCTTATCTCAACACAGATGCTTCTACTCATATATGTGATTTGAATCTGAAACCCATAATAAAAGTGCTAAGCTTTATTATGGGACTATTTGCCAATCATCCAGAGTGTTATAACAAATCACATATGGTAATTTGCAATAAGACTGTAGAATTACAGTCTAGCATGCAGGTTGCTTTTCTATAATATAGATAAGAAAGAATAATGGCCTAGACCTAATGGTCCTACACTGCCCAAGTATATTGCAAGGCCCACTGTTTGATTAATTGTGGTTTGTTCAATGAGCTGGAATTGGATTGATATACAATACAATACAATACAATACAATACAATACAATACAATACAATACAATACAATACAATACAATACAATAGCAGAGTTGGAAGGGACCTTGTAGGTCATCTAGTCCAACTCCCTGCCTAGGCAGGAAACCCTATACCATTTCAGACAAATGGCTATCCAACATCTTCTTGAAGACTTGCAGTGTTGGGGCATTCACAACTTCTGGAGGCAAGCTGTTCCAGAGGTTAATTGTTCTAACTGTCAGGAAATTTCTCCTCAGATCTAAGTTGCTTCTCTCCTTGATTAGTTTCCACCCATTGCTTCTTGTCCTGCCCCCAGGTGCTTTGGAGAATAGTTTGACTCTCTCTTCTTTGTGGCAACCCCTGAGATATTGGAACACTATGAGTCTTGCTATTCTCATATTTCCACATAGGACAATTTCATGGGAAAATAACCATGCTTCAGCAGTGCTAAATTGGCAAAAACACCACAGCTGTTTCTCTTTCAACTTGCAGTGACATTGTACAAATTACAAAATGGACATTTTGTTATTTGCTACAATGTTCTGTTGAGCTTTCAGGGTGGGGATATCTTCCAATTGGCAGAGCTGACTCATCCTACTATCTTCTGCCTGAACCTGGGACTCTCCAGTAGATTTGAAAGGCAACCTTATCAACAAGTTTTATTTTAATTATTCTTATTAGCTTCCAGTCAGAATTACAATTTTCTTAAAAACAAGCACACTTTGACATTTATCCCAGAGGCTCATGTGATCATTATACCCTCGTTACATCTTGGCTTCAAAGTTGGGGAGAATGTCTGGCTGGAAAACTATAGTACCATCAGAATTCTCAGTGGCAATCTACATGCAGGAAAAATGGCATCATAATGGCCAGGAAGTGCTATCTTACCACCATTTGGATGACAACTTTGTAGTTTTTCTACTGATGGCTGGAGAATACTGGCTCAGATTGGCTCATCGATACCCTACTGATTTCAGCACACCTTTGTCTGTAGGAATGGAGATGATCATACACCTTGGTGGGAAAATGATCATACACCTTGCTGCAAAGTAGAAAGAGTGTATATTGAAGTGCTCTTGACTGAAAATCAGAACGTAATGGCACTGTAAATAGCAAATATTTGAGTTATCCTGGTGTAACTCTCACCAGGATCGGTAATAACTAAAAGTGAATCAGTTATTAAAAATAAAATAAAAGAGGGTTATAGTCTTAATACCTGTATTTAATTACAGTAACCTTCCCAACCTGGTGACTTCAAATGATAAAGTTGCCAGAATTTTCACTTAACACAGTCATTGTGTATGCTAATTAAGGTTTTAGCTGTTGAAGCCTAACACATCTAAAAAAAATATCAGACTGAGGAAAACTGAAGGTTCACGCCATTGTCCCAAGCATGATGTTTTGACTGTGGTTTGTTGAACAAGACATTGTGAACTTATTTATATATCAAACAAATATATAAAACACAGTTTGGAAACATATTAAGTTAAAGCCAAAAACCTACTCTAAATATTACCAAGACAAGTGAATCCAGCCATGGTTTTCAAGGCAAGGTGGCAGAGTCTTAATTTACAACTTACCAGGTGCTAAGAGGGTTCCTAAATTCTCAATATCTGTAGGAACTGCTGGGGTGAAGGGAAAAATATGATTAATCTTCATTTTCTAATATAAAATCCAGCTTGGATTGGAATAATGTTCATTCTTACAGATGTTTGGTTCAAAATGTTAACTTTATATCCAAAAGCTAGTACAAGACTTATTTATCCATATAATTTTCTTGTCCTCTTTCCAATAGTTCTTCCCCGTCTGGCTAACCACCAAATGCTTCTGCTGAATCCCATTCAGAACTAGTATTTCACTGATTTAAGACCGAGCTATGTCAAGATCATCTGCAGGATTTTTGTAGTGTTTGACCTGAGTTCAGAAATGCAAATCAGGGAATGAATAAAGCTACTTAAAATTAACATTTTATTTCTCCATTGCTTTAAGAAACTCTAATCTAAAGCAATCTAGCTTGTATGTTGTTCAGTTTTCTGACTAGGTTCCCTTCGGAATTTTCATTGAGAATGTTTTTAAAATTCAATTTTTTTAATCTAATAAAGTGAAATTAGTGAAATTAGATTTCACTATTAGATGGTTTTTCTTTCAATTAATAAGTTAGTGTTCATTGTAGTTTGGGCTCCTACCAATACCCACTTCTGTTTTTGAGTGCATAAAATCTGTAAATGTAAAGCATTTGTTAAATTAAGGGTATAAACTTTTGAGATCTTAAACTTAAGCATGTTGAGGTGATTGAAGGCTAGAGTCCTTCAAATTCATACTCTAATGGTTGGAGTATGGATAATATTGCCAGGTGGGAAAAGTAAAGACAGTTGTTAAACACTCTTTAGAAAATCTGAAAAAAACCTCAACACAGTTAGTGTCAATAAAAGGTTATCACTTTATGGAAAGCTAGAATATTAAATGTGTCTGCAGACTGTAAAAATAAAAGATCCCACAGCCATGGGATTACTATTTTAATTGTTTGAAGAGAACCTCTAGTATCCCTAATTTTTTGGAAAACATATTAGATACAGCCACCTCCACCCTTTTGAACACAAAACAATGCAGTTCCAACCTTTTATCTTCACACAATTTTGTAAAGTGGGCATAATCAACCCTCATTTTCTAGCCTAAATTTTTCTGAACCTAAAGCCCTCCAGTTCAGTTGGGACAATCTCTCTGAGAATGCCAAGTCAGTACAGTCAAGGAAGTTATAATTCCAGCCATTTGGAAGTCATTAGGTTTGCGGAGGGGATCACCAGATTATATCCTGTTTGTTTTGAATGCTTTAATGGTGTAGCGGAGCAGGAAACACACCGAGCGCATTTTAGCACCAGGGGACGGTTTTGGAAAACTATCGCAGGTCTATGAAGGCAGCATCCACCTTAGGCGTTCAGGCAATCGGAATCAGATTTCCACTTGTGGAAGGGCAGATTCTAAACTGCTCTAAGCCGCGGCTGTTAATTGGGACAGACCGGCGGCGACGACCTACACTAGTGTTGGGGAGGCCACGAGGAATCCCAGTGGGTTGGCCACTCCGACTCCTCCCTATATTAAAACTTATGAGCGCTCAATCTTCGGTCCTTCTACTTCTCGCCCCTTCTCTTGCCTAGACGGCTATCCCGCTCTTTAGCTACGCTCCCTCGCTACCCCTCCCTCCTCTCCCCCCAACCCCGCGCCGCCCTGGTCCGGCTGTCTCCTTCCAATCGGCTGGATCTGGCCTTTCTCCCGCTCCCCTCCTTCTACCCGATCTCCGGGTCTAGCGAGTCCCCGGGGGCGAAGTGTGGGAAGTGCGAGTTTCCGTTCCGATTGTCTGTCCCTGGCCGCCACCCCCGCCTGGTTTGCAGGCTTCGAGAGCAGCCGCTCAGACGCAGACAGGAGAGGGTCGCGGGGAGCCAGAGCCCATCGCGAGGGCGCGGCGTCGGGAGCTGCAGGAGCTGCTGGGACGGCGGCGCCGTCAACGGAAAAGAGCGTGGCTGGTGGCTTGCGTTGCACTTGGACCTGGGTTCGGAACCCGTCGGAAGCCGCCGCCTACAAGGAGGGGATGCCGGAGAGACGCCGAGGGAACTGGGGAAGAAGCCCGCCGCTCGCCCTAGAGAGATGGAGCTGCCGCCGCTGCTGCTCCAGCTCAGAGTCCTGATGCAACTGCTGGTCGCCTACTCCCTCTTAGTTCTGCTTCCGCCGGCGGTGGCGCCCATCTGCCCGGAGTCATGCGACTGCCAGCAGCAGCAGCACATCCTCTGCACCAATCGGGGACTATGGTCGGTGCCCAAGGCCGCCGAGCCGCAGGACATCCTCACCTACAGCCTGGGCGGCAATTTCATTGCTAATGTCTCGGCTTTGGACTTTCACCGCTTGGTGGCGCTGCAGCGCCTAGATTTGCAGTATAATCGAATCCGTTCGCTCCATCCGAAAGCCTTCGAGCGCCTGGGGCGCCTGGAGGAGCTTTACTTGGGCAACAACCTTTTGGCTTCCTTGGCGCCGGGCACACTCCGCCCACTGGCTAAACTGCGAGTCCTCTACATCAACGCTAACGAGATCACTTATCTAAGCACAGCTTCTTTTGCTGGTCTAGGCAATCTGATCAAGCTGCGGCTGGACGGCAACTTGCTGGCTTCGCTGAGCGATGCTACCTTTTCAGGACTAACCAACTTGCTGTATTTGCATCTGGAGGCCAACCAGATCCGTTGGCTGAGCCGTAATGCTTTTGCTGGCCTTGGCAAACTTCGTTTCCTTGACCTGTCTGGCAACCAGCAGAATTTGTTGCGCCACCCAGACACTTTCAGGTCTCTGCGCTTGCTTAGTACCCTCCTGCTCTCTGGGAATGATATGCAACAGCTAGGGAAAGGACTCTTTCAACACCTCTCCAACTTGGCCAGGTTGTCACTGAGTGGAAACCGCCTGACATGGTTGGCAGTGGAGGCTTTTGCTGGTCTGGAGTCCTTGAAAGAGTTGCACTTGGAAGGGAACCTGCTAAACCAACTGCCTGCCACCTTGTTTCAGCCTCTGCAAAGCTTGGAGGTGCTGGATCTGAGTAACAACCTCATCGTTACTCTTCCTGCTGGCACCTTTGGTCCCCTAAATAAGTTGCGAGAGCTCAGTTTGCAGGGAAATGCCCTGGCCTCCCTGTCTGGAGAGCTTTTCACTTCCAACCCAGCCTTGTATCGCTTGGAATTGGATGGCAATCCCTGGAGCTGCGACTGCCACTTGCGGGGCCTGAAACAGTGGCTTGCATCCTGGCATTCCCAGGGCCGGCTCCTGACTGTGTTTGTCCAGTGTCACCGGCCACCTGCCCTGGCTGGGAAATACCTTGATTACTTAGAGGATGTGCAACTCTTCTCGCTTTCTAATGGCTCTTGTTTGGAAGGGTTAACATCTGAAAGCCCTGGAGGCAATGGTAACTCTAAGTTAGATAAACAGAGCTCCCCACCTTCTGTTTCAACTGGGTTGCAAATGGTGTCCCAGAAGATGGTACCTGAAAAGGAAAGTTTTAATGTGGAGACAGGTCCAACTGCCCTGTTGCCCAGCTTTCTTATCAGTACTAGGTCTCCCTCTGTTCTTGCTGCCGCCTGGCCTCGGCGAGCGGGAAAACACCACTTGGTCTCCTCGGTGTCTAGTACCCTTCCTCTGGTCACTGATCCATGTGATTTTAACAAATTGTTTCTATACAACTTAACAGTGGATACTGTCACTGAGAGTGCAGTGACAGTGCACTGGGGGGTCCGCCCACACCGCAGCCCTCGCTTGTTAGGCCCAGTGCGCTTCCGAGTCCTTTTTGATCGCTTTGGCACTGCCATCAAGTTCCAGCGCTTTGTTTATCTCCCTGAATGGAATGAGCCAGTAGCCACTCTGCGAGAATTGCGTCCGGATACCCCATATCTGGTTTGTGTGGAGGGAGTGATGGGGGGGCGGGTCTGCCCAGTGGCACCACGGGACCACTGTGCAGGGCTGGTCACTTTGCCTGAAGAGGGCATGGGGGCAGCAGTTGCTGTGATGGCTGGAGGGACCCAAAGCTTGGACCAGCAGCTCCTCACCCTTGTGCTACTGGCAGTCAATGCACTGCTACTCTTCCTGGCTTTGGCAGCCTGGGCTTCCCGCCTGGTGCGGAAGAAGGTGCTGGGGTGCCGTCGGAGAAAGGCGGCCTCACCAGTCCATGTTAGGCAGATGTATTCCACCCGTCGACCCCTCCGGTCTATGGGGACAGGTGTCTCCACTGACTTTTCTGGCTTCCAGTCCCACCGCACACCCCGTAGTGCTGTTTGTGCCTTGCGTGAGGCCGACCTCATTGAGTTCCCTTGTGAACGCTTCATAGATAGTAGCACTGCAGGGAACAGCAGTGTCCTACGTGGAGAAGATAATTTGCTGCAACGGTTTGCAGACTAGAGGTGATGCTCTAATCTAATTTACAAGTATACTATCATGAAGTGGCTGCTGGCATTATGATTTAGCGAAGTCTGTGTAATGCAGCTTCTGCAAAGGTGGTCCCCCGATATTGCAGAATTACAACTCCCAGCAGCCTTAGTTAGCATTGCAAATTGTGACGGGTGCAGGGAATTACAGTTCAGCAATAACTAGACTACACCATATTTCTGATCTTCCTACCCTATCTTTAGGGATACAAGAAATATGTATATATAAAGATGGCTGATTAAAAATGGGGTAACTCCTGGAGTAAGATATACTTAAAAAAAAAAGATAGCAAGAATGGTTTTCCTGAATTTACTGTTAGCCCTTTTTACTTAGATGATTTGCAGTCTATTAATCAGTAAAAACCAATTAAAATGGGAATCTACTACGCTCTTAAATTGCCATAATTGTGGTTAAGTGGGTATTGATCTCTGTTTGTGAATTAAGTAGATACCAATAGAAAAACAAATTTTAATTGTCTAATCATCAGTTGCCAAATGGATACAGAACCTAACAATTCCTAATTTGTTGATGTAACTCTGTAGCTATTCAGTATTATCCTTGGGTAAGAAATGAACTAAAATAACTGGAATCAAACAAAAAAAAAAGGTAAAGAAAGTTTTATATAAATATTTGAAGCTGTACAAATTTGGGGCTATTTCAGGTTACATCAGATCCTGGCTTTTTTTGTTTAAAACTGATCCAGCCAGAAAATTTTCAGTGTCACTTGCCAATATATGGATCTGCAAAAATCTGCACAAACGTCAGATCACCATGAAGAGATACAGAGATTTGATGTCATTTCATGATTATCTGCATTTATGGAGACAAGATATAATAGTATTAGTAATTGGATGGTGCAAAAAAGTATTTTCTTCTTAATACATCCTAGACAGTAGAGATATCATTTCTTCACATACAGAAAGTTCTATAAACATGGAGCCTAATGGCTGGAGTCTTTTGCACACTAGTTTTGACTACGCTTTGCACTGAGAGCAACAGGAGAGGAATCAGTATAATTATTATTGCTTCTAAATAAAACTCTACTCAGAGAAGAGGCTGTTAAGTGTCATTCTCTTCATGGACAGCTGAGACTCTCCTGGGTAAAACTCAAAGTACAATTCAACTTCTGGTAGATGGCAGTTAGCATCAATGGTATTTCCTCAGAATATGTATTTAGGATGAGCCAGATTTGCTTCTTGCTTGTCAAAAAATGTGAACCCCAATTACTACTATGATGCAGGGAATATTCTTGAATTTGTGCTATTAGACACTGATTTTTAATTCTTATTGGCTCTTTCAAATTATAATTTTTGATTATAATATTTTTTTCTAGAAGGGCTTTGAATACATGTTTAACTTGAGAGCTAAGAATCGTGTTTTTTATACTGACCAGGGCTTTCTTTTATTAAACGAATGTAAGACGTTTTAGTGTATGTTTATATAACATGTTAAAATAAATAAATAAACAGATGAAGAAAAGGAGGAATGAGGGAAGGAAGGAATGTTGATTTTGCAAAATTCAGGTGTCAACACTGCTAGGGAGAAGAATCCTAATCCAATTGTTATAATTTGTTTAGAATTATTTTTTACAGTGGTCTTGAATAAATACTTTTTGGTACTTCTACAGTTTTGCCTATTTTTTTAAAATCTTGTTATTCATAAATAATTTTGATAGAGATATAGGAGCTTTCAGCCAAGCTGGGGGAAGTAGATTATGTTGCTGTCCTATGATTGTTGTGCAGCAACACTATCCTCCCTGATATTACATAATGAGCCACTAAATCGTGCTAGGCTTCTGGAAGGTTATTGCAGGAATTGGAATAATTTCCTTATAGAAGATACTTCTATCCCATTTGAAGGGAATTCTCTCTTCTTTCCTGTGCCTCAGCCCCATTCAGCAGAGATTACCAAATGAAATGCATTTTTGGATAAATGCATGGGCTGCAAGGGGAAGAAAGCATAGAGAAGCACACATTGTAATTTTCACGATAGAAATCTCGCCCTATCTATAATGCCTTGGTAGGGCCATACTTGGAATACTGCATCCAGTTTTGATTTCCATGATGTAAAAAAGATGTTGAGACTCTAGAAAGATTACTGAGAAGAACAACAAGATGATTAGGGACTGGAGGCCAAAACATTTAAAAAGAGGTTGCTGGAATTGGGTATGTCTAGTTTAATGAAACGGTACTTCAATATCACAAGGGCTGCCACAAGCTATTCTCCAAAGCACCTGAGGGCAGGACAAGAAGCAATGGATGGAAACTAATCAAGGAGAGAAACAACCTAGAACTAAGGTGAAATTTCCTGATGGTTAGAACAATTAATCAGTGGAACAACTTGCTTCCAGAAGTTATGGATGCTCCAACACTGGAAGTTTTCAAGAAGAGATTGTACAACTATTTGTCTGAAATATATAAAGCAGTGATGGCTAACCTTTTTGCCACCGTGTACCAAAACTGGGGGGGACCGCAGGGGGTTGTGCGCTAATGTGCCCATACCCATAATTTTTTGTGCCTCCAGAGGGTGAAAAATGGCCCAACAAGCAACCTGGAAGTTCATTCCTGAACTTCCGGTTTGTGCGTTGCTCTGAAGGATGAAAAATGGCTGAAAATGAGGACAGAAATCAGCTGGCCAGTGTGCACATGCACACAGGAGCTGACAGTGCAACTCCTTACGTGCCCTAAGAAATGGCTCCATGGACCACCTGTGGCATGTGTGCCATAGGTTCGCCACCAGGGGTATAAGGTTTCATGCCTGAGCAGGGGGTTGGAGAAGACCTCCAAGGTCCCTTCCAACTCTGTTAATCTGTTGTATGAAGTTCAGGAGTCACCAGATTCATGCATCTTTAGTCATGACATATCATCTGCTGTATAAACCCACCCATGAATGCCTATATGATATGCTAATTCCAAATATTATAGATCACTTTAAAATGGAAACAAAATAGATATTCAGTACTAACTTATTTTCAAGTGTATTTCTGATTTAAATCTTAATTTGAAGAAGCACAAGGAGCTGAGTATTGCAATTTTGTAAATGAAATTTATGTCTTGCAGTGTGCAATATTGTTCCAAGACAAGGTAAATTATGTTTATTAATCAGGTTTGTATGCCACTAGATTCCCTAAATTGAGCCCTAAAGTGAAAAAACAACAACATTGCAAACATTGCAGCCCATCATTGAATATATAAAGCCACTCTTAATGGACCTTCTTAAAAATAAACTATGACACAAAAGTTAAAATTCTAAATATTGGCAAATAATAGCCCCGTGTGACTAAAATCATCTTAATTAAATTGGCAGTGCTGTTAATCTAGACCAGGGTCTCAAACCTTGGCAATTTTAAGACGTGCGGACTTCAACTGCCAGAGTCCTCAGCCAACTTGGCTGAGGAATTCTGGAAGTTGAAGTCCACAAGTATTAAAGTTGCCAAGGTTGGAGACCCCTGATCTAGGCAACATTATAGTTTCAGTGTGGGGATGTATATATTTGTTCTGATAATATGCAGAACTCTTAGGGAAGAAGTGAGCAGGAACTAGACTGAGATTACTGTTTACATTTGGAATGTAGTGACTCCTAATTGAAATTTCAGATTTCCAGTTGTTAAATAAGAAAACCATAAAGGTCCCTAGCTTAAAAATCAGATTGCTGATATTGAACGGCATAAAAAAATGGAATGTAGGGAATATAACCAATTTCATTGTATTTAAGTACAATGACAATAAAGATTATACTTCTATAGAAAAACTGTAATTGGTGCTAAAGCACATTTAAACTCAGAGATATTCTGAGTAACTGTTAAGACTTGGTTTTGCACATGATTCCCATTTTTGGATTTTGAAATTCTAAAACAAACTACTATATTTTTTGGAGTATAAGATGCACCAAGATTTTGAAGAGGCAAATTTTTTAAAAAAGTTTTTGCACTCTGCAGACTTCCAAAAATGGCCTGTTTCTCGTGAAAATGGCCCCATTTTTGTAAAAAATGGGCATGCATATCCTTTAGGAATTTTATATCCTTTAGGAATTTTATTGAGTGCTCTTGGGGGCTGGGGGAGGGAAAATAGGCCTGTTTTTTGTTCATTTTGGCTGTCCCCAGCCACTAGGAGCACTCTGGAAGCCTCCTAAAGGCCATACACAGCCATTTTGGTGAAGGGGGTAGGGTTTCAGGAGGCCAAAAATGCTTTATTCAGTGTATAAGATTTTCAGCCTCTTTTTTGAGGGAAAAGGTGCGTCTTATACTCCAAAAAAATATGGTATATTGAAACTTGCTCTTCCCATTCATACTAGTAAATATAAACTTGGCTTTTGTGCTAATTAGATTATTTGATGTTAATACAGCAGGATTTGTAAATTCCATGTGAGATAACGTTTGTTAGTCTCAAGCTTCAGGAGTCTTGCAAGAGAATATCTTGGCTCCATAGACTTTTCATATACGAATGTGAACTCCATAAACAATAGGTCCCATTTTTCCTCTAATCTGGCTACTCTGCAACTGTATGAATAATGAAGTCTGACAATAAAGCTATCCTTGCCGTGATCCTTCATACTGGCTCTTAACCAAAGGAAAGTGACACCCTTCACTTCATCTTATGTGCAATCGTTTAACTTTGAGGGGGACAGTGTTACATTTTATTAATTATTTCATAATTTATTTATCTGATTATTGTGAGTCTCCCAGAATTATTGAGAATTGGGGAACATACAAGTTTGATAAATTATTATTATATTACTACTACTACCACCAAAATAGTCCAGCCATCAGTATTGAGAGGGGAATAGAAGGGATGTCAACATAACAAAATTTAACTTTCACAAATATGGTCAACATTCTTGCCTCCCTCCCTTGAACATAATTGAACATAATTGTGGCCCTAAGATGTTTGCAATGCTGCAGACAAAATTCTAGCCTTCATTATAATTAAACCTTGGGAAGGACTGGCAGTCCTCACTTAACAACTGTCCTGTTTAGCAACTGTTCAAAATTATAGCAACAGTGAGAAAGTAACTTTATGTCCTGTTGTCCCATTTATGTTCATGGCAGTGTCCCATGATCATGTTATTGTCATTTCTGCACTTCATGTCTGATTTCCAACAACTGGAGTAAATGGAAAGCTGGCAGTAAAATCTTTTATCTTTATCTTTATTTGATTTATTGAGATGGACTCAGGAAATTAAAAATCACCAGCAAATAACAATAAATACAAAGACAATATTTAAAATGAATTAAATTAAATAACCTGTACTAAAAATTCCCATTAATAAAATTCTAAAATCCCGTTACTAATTTGCTAAAATTATATCGCATCTGAGCTCTAAGCTCTAAGAAGTACGTCTTAAGTGAGCGGCGAAAGAGGGGAAGGTCCGTGAAAGTGCGAAGTTCAGGGGGTAGGTCATTCCAGAGGGCTGGCCCTGCCACAGAGAAGGCCTTTCCAGGCATTGACCGGCGGTTGGCACCCTGAGGAGGCCCTCCCTGTGGGAGCGGATCGGACGGTGGGAGGTGTGTGGCAGGAGACGGTCCCGCAAATAACTACATCTTTGTGTGATATCTCAATTATTTGCTCAAGAACCACAATGGAAGTGAAATCATAAGTCCATCATAAGCATATGATAACTCACTGCGTTGCTTAGCATTTCCAACTATAGTGATTAAGTGAGTACTATCTGTTCAGCCTTAAATTTAACTATACTTCTGTGAGGCAATATTCAGAAGGTAGAAACTACTGCATTCCAATAAGATCAACCCTTTATTTGTTTACTTCTAATGGACAGAATCTTGCCAGACTAAATCTATATCTTATATCTTGCTATATACATTATGAGAAATTTTAGGGGTATCTATGGCTAACTCAGAATCACTTCCCGACCTCCCTGTGACTGTATAGTAGCTTAATCTAAGCCTCTTTCTGGAACAAAACTTTTCAAAAACTCTTCCTCATGGATCCTCCGGGTATACCTTCCAGCACAATAGCTTGGTTATCTAATGCTAAAGTTTAAACATTGAGTATAGATAAGTATGACCCTATCAAATCTGATGCTCTTCCATGTGTATTGGATTTCAGTATTCATAATCCCTAATCATCAGATGTCCACATATCTATAGAGTAGCAGACTTAGAATGGATGGACAACATGCAATCTTGTATTATTGATTACACCTTTTTCAAAAGAAAGGTGATAGCTGTTTGCATATGCCAATAATCCCCAAGGTTTCCAGAAATGCAAAATGTTACAGATAAGTGATTTAGTAAAGACTGAATATATTCACTATAGCACAATTAGTAATGGAAAACCTGGCCTGTAAATGATAGTATTCTTTTGTTTTTAAGAGGCATAGCTAGAATACAGAATACAAGCATTTCATAATAAGGATGATTAATGTGAATTAGTAACCACAAAGTCTTTTATATTCACTCTTCTGCTGAATCAAAAATTAAATGAGAAAATGCCATTTGAATGTGTACTTAGGCTGCTTGGAGGGGAATGAATTCATGTTACCATTAAGAGTATTTTTTTTAAATTAATAGTTCTATTTGCTTATGTTTATATTTTGCATGCAGCAATTACATTACTGTAGTGCAAATTGACAAACAAAAAATATAAGTGGAACTGCACTAAAATAGTCTCTTCAATGTGTGTGTGGTGTGGTGTATGTGTGTGTGTGTATACCCACATATGTACTTGTACATGCACAAACTGGAAAGAGAAATTTCATTCATGCTTCTTGCTGCTATGCGGAAGGTTCCAAAGTAAGGGCAGGAAACAAGATTTCCTGACTGCCTTCACTCCAAGGCCTCCCAACGAACCATTTAGTAATGTTTCCTGCCCTTATTCTGACATCAGATGGGTTTGAAAACAACAAGGATTAGAAAGGCTCAGAAAGTGGGAGGGGACATAAGAGTTGCAACCATCACACAAACATGCAAACAAACAGTGGATGAGATATCTTAATTGTCACTTCATGGAGAGGAAGTGGCAGGATTTCTTCTTGTTCCAATATAGCCACACATTTTCAAGAAAAAGAGGTTGTCTTAATCTCTTTTTGTTCTTTTTTGCTTTTGTATTTTAGAAAAGGAAATGAAGCAAAAAGACACGTAGAAAATTTTCCTAAATGGAAAATATAGAAAAGTGGACCTCACACTCAAATTGTCCTAAGTGTCTCATGAGGACTATTCTAGTAAATGGAAGTCTACAAGGCTGTCTTGTCATGTGCTATCATATCACTAATTAGTGGGGTGGAAAAATTCAAATCTCCTCTCAAACCTGGATTTCACTGGATGATTTTAGGGCCATACCTGTCACACATACCTGTCACACAGCGGAGGTTATGTTAGGCCGGCTTGATGAAAGAGATGTGTTTTTAAGCACTGGTGGAAGAGGCGGAGGTCAGTGATGGTACGGAGTTCCGGGGGTAGGTCGTTCCACAGGGTGGGGCCCGCCACAGGGAAGGGCCTTCTCTGTGGCGGGCCCCGCCCTGTGGAACGACCTACCCCCGGAACTCCGTACCATCACTGACCTCCGCCTCTTCCACCAGTGTTTAAAAACACATCTCTTTCATCAAGCCGGCCTAACATAACCTCCGCTGTGACTAGTATAGATAGTTTTAATTGGGGATTTTTAATTGGTTTTAGCGCAGGACTTGGTATTTAATAGGCTTTTAAATTTTTGTATTTTTGTATTATTTATATGTTATTTTAAATTCCTGTGCACCGCCCTGGGTCCTTTTGGAGAAGGGCGGGATATAAATTTAAAAAAAAAACATGTTTGTGGGAATAAGATCAGGAACCCTGCAATATAAACTGGATTGACTTATCAGAGGAAATAACTAATGCTTTCTGTCTGTTTCGGTGTAATGTTATTATTATTGACATTGAAACATGTTACATATAACATTTTATATAGTGCATGAAACAATCTTTTTGTTTCAAGTAGTTACATTAGAAAATACACCTTAGTGGGAATTTAGGTCATCATTTATAAAACCAACCAATCCCAATAAAATATTTCACAGTTTGTTTTTAAGCATCTTACAAAATCTTTATCAAGCAGAGCAATCAGTCAACCAAATCTTTATCAAATAATTTTTCAAGAGAAATATTGAAAAGTATTATTGAAAAGTATGACACCAAGCTGACAGGAATAGCCAACACTCCAGAAGATAGGCGTAAGATACAGAGGGATCTTGACAAACTTGAACATTGGGCACTATCTAATAAAATGAAATTCAATGGTGAAAAGTGTAAGGTTCTACATTTAGGCAAGAAAAACAAAATGCACAGGTACAGTATAGGCAGTACTTTGCTCAATAGTAGTAAATATGAGAGGGATCTTGGAGTCCTAGTGGACAACCATTTAAATATGAGCCAGCAGTGTGCAGCAGCTGCCAAAAAAGCCAACACAGTTCTAGGCTGCATAAACAGAGGGATAGAATCTAGATCACGTGAAGTGTTAATGCCACTGTATAGTGCCTTGGTAAGGCCACACTTGGAATACTGCATACAGTTTTGATCGACAAGATGTAGAAAAGATGTGGAGACTCTGGAAATAGTGCAGAGAAGAGCAACAAAGATGATTACCGCACCATCTCTGACCTCTGCCTCTTCCGCAAGTGTCTGAAGACACACCTATTCCATCTAGCCGGCCTAGCGTAACATCCATTACTGACTCCTAGATAGTTTTAAATTTGAGATTTTTAATTCGGTTTTAGCACAGGTTTTTTATTAGAATATGTTTTTAAAAAATTTTTTATGTTTTTTGTATGTATTTTAACATTTCTGTGCGCCGCCCTGGGTCCGCTTGGAGAAGGGCGGGTTATAAATATAATAAATATATAATATAAATATAAATATTAGGGGACTGGAGACTAAAATATGAAGAACGGTTGCAGGAACTGGGTGTGTCTAGTTTAATGAAAAGAAGGACTAGGGGAGACATGACAGCAGTCTTCCAATATCTCAGGGGTTGCCTCAAAGAAGAGGGAATCAAACTATTCTCCAAGGCACCTGAGGGTAGAACAAGAAGCAATGGGTAGAAACTAATCAAGGAGAGAAGCAACTTAGAACTGAGGAGAAATTTCCTGACAGAACAATTAATCAGTGGAACAGCTTGCCTCCAGAAGTTGTGAATGCCCTAACACTGGAAGTCTTTAAGAAGATGTTGGATAGCCATTTGTCTGAAATGGTATAGGGCTCATGCCTAGGCACGGGGTTGGACTAGAAGACCTCTAAGGTCCCTTCCAACTCTGCTATTGTACTGTATTGTATTGTATTGTTCTGCTCCAGACAGGCTCCGGTACGCCCGTACCGGGGCATACCACTTGCAACCCACCACTGGGTTAAATGCCACTGATGGCAAGATATTGAGATATAATTCTTGTATTGAAGTACATAAACATTCCTCAGATTTCCATAAAAGTTTCCATATTGCATTAAACAATTACTTTGTGTAGTCGGACTCCCAAACTTATTTCAAGGCTCCTGTAGAGTTATCTAATCTTAATTCCTACAAGTTTGAGTGATTATTAATATTATACTTTTTTCACCATATGACTGTAAATAAAATAAAAAAAGCTTTTCCAGGTTTAGGCCTAATTAGCCTAATTTTTAATTTCTAAAAATTGGACAGTGGGTTCCATCATCCTAAATTCACATCCAATGTGGGGCCATGTATTCTTGACTCTCATTAATGGCAGAAGCAGGGTGGAAAAATTGCTTTATGACAGTTTTACTAGATGGATTGACAACTCTTGCATACAAAAGTGTGATTTCATCTGGATAAACATTCAACACAGGGGACTTTTCTGGCTTCTGGTGTAGTTCGTTTCAATCCTGTCTTTTGCTGCCTTGCTGCTGCCAGAAACAATCTGCCGGCCTCTCTGATTCATACAGTTGCATTTCTCATGGAGCAAATTCTTGGCTACTAGGACAAGAACACATGACGTGCATCTTCAGAAATGTTTCCCAAGACACAGATGAGCCCAAGGTTTTCTGAACAATTCTATTCTCTGTGGTAAACAAAGGGAGGCACAAACGCAATGTGTTATCCTGGAGAAGAGACAGCTGTAACTCTGAATGAATATTATTTATCAGTTATTTATTAAACAAATTAAGCCTAATTTGGGAAAAGATACAATCTAATTACACAGATACTTTATTTTATTATTATTATTTATTATTATTTATTGGACTTCTAGACCGCCCCCTCTCCCCGAAGGGACTCGGGGCGGTGTACAGGTACAAATTAAAACCATACAATCAACATACATATAACTAAAATCGAATTAAATAAACCCCTGTACAAATTTATAAAAATTAAAAACTTAACCTTAAAACCAAATCACAAAATTTAAAACTTTATTCCAATTAAATGCATTTTTTCCAGTAGCCATTATACCATGTACAAAGAACGCATACTGTAGACAAATTGAACCAAATGCATGCTATGTACAGTATCCAACTGCATTTTCCAAATTTATTTTCTGGTGTGTTAAGAGTTTTGTTATTCCACCTGCCATTCAAAATGGCATACCTAGCATTCATTTTTTTTTTCTTAACAATTAGCCCAGTATTGGTGAACCTTTTCGGAACCGAGTGCTGAAACAGGAGCGCACACAAGCAAACACATGTAGAAAACTGTAAGAGCACCTACCTAGTACACATGCGCACACTGGGCAGCTGTTCTAGTTTCCTGTGAGGGCATGTGCATCAGCTACCTGATCTTCCGGTTTCTGGTGTGCAAGCTTACGCAAAGACCAGCTGCTTGGTCTGCATGCGCGCACTGGAAACTGGAAGACCAGCTGCCTGGTGCACATGTGCATGCTGGAAAGATGATCTTCTGGTTTCCAGCACGTGTATGTGTACACCAATTAGTCTTCACACGTGCATGCATGCCAGAAACTGGAAGACCAGCTGGCTGGCTTGCTGCAACCCAGAAGAGCAATGGGCAACGGTTCGCATTTCCAGAGGGATGGCTCTGTGCCATAGGTTCACCTTTACGGAACTAGGACTCTTTGAAGAAAAGTCCATCATACTTCCCCAATAGTTTAGTATCAGAACCCTCCTCCCTTTTATTAATTGGATCTGCTTACTTTCAGTTATAAAAAATGTTTCTGTTGTTTAATATGCGCCACCTAAGTAAGAAGTTTTAGTCTGTTATCCACTGCATTTTTACCAAAATTTATGTCCCTCTTGGCATACGGGAAATTGCTTAAAAATAAATATGAATAGAATTCAGTTGCATGTTTTTGGATTACAAATTGCATAATAGACTTTGTTTCATCATACTGCTTGTGTTTAATTCATTTCTGACCTTTTTAACCTGATTACTAATCTGCATCCAAAGGATATTAATACATAAATAATCTCAATAAAGACTCTATGGATTTGAAGATTCCTAAATATTTACATGAAGTTCCAGGATTAGGATTGGCTGCAATACCAGTAGGTGACAAAGGCCTAAGAAAGAGGTTATTCCATAAACCAATGTTAGGATTGCAGAGACTGATGAAGTTCAGTTATTATATTGATCTTCTAAGGAAGAGATATAAGAACATGTAAAGTAGCTTTGTGATGGCAAAGCACTGAACTTATTAAAAATAGATATGATTGATTCATCAAGTATGGTACAATCCATGATTCTGTCTGAATTTTCCCTGGGTACATTGGACTACAACCTTATAATTCCAAGCCAATTTACTTTTTCAAATTAGGAGCACTAGATGTGTCCAACTGTAGTTCCTATTATTTCTAGCCCCCAATACATATACTATCAGTAATTGTGAGTGTTTTACAGGATGAGACTAGTGAACACCTGACTGGGGAAAGTTAGATTAAGCAAATTAATTTTAGCATCTTGTTTTGTCATAGAAGATATGGCCTTATTAGTGTTTAGAACAATATTAATTAATTAGTCTCTGAAAACATTCCATTTCATGCTTAAATATGGTTATTATATCTCATATGAAAAGCCAGTTAGTATCTGTTCTCTGTCCCTACAAATGAATTTTTGTACTGTTAATCATTTTGAACTGCTGTTTTTTGTGTACTGGGCTAGATGTGATCTTTGAGGTAGGGCTGAGATCCATAATGTGGGAATACAGTTAATGATAGTATTCCATCAACTTGAGTTCCAGTTTTCCCTCTGGGAACCAGTAATTTTGTTTGGATTTCAGAAGCCAAGAGCTTAGTAAAGCAAGACAACTTTAGAGAAAAGGCATTTAATAAAAGGAAGAATGTACATGAACCCTAAATGTGCAGCTTTTATGGAGCAATATACATATTCCATTATCTTTGTGAAATTCATACCAAAGAAATAAAATTGAATGGGAGAAGAACTTGTATTTCAATTTGTACATTTTAGATATAAAATTCTTATTTCATTGTCTTTATTTGAATCATAGGCGGAAAAAATCTTTGTTTTTAAGGATCACACAATTATCAGTTGTCAATATCTTCTCATTTCCTCTTTCTGCATTCCACAACAAATTATTGTTTCTTCAGATTGTTTACTAGTCAAAAGGTTTGTGGTGAAAAGTAGTTTGCAGAGTTACACCCATGTATTGTCAAATGGAAACCTTTCCCTAGTTTTAAAATATGGGCAACATGAATTTGCTCAACCACTTTATCCAAATTATTGGGATAGGTTTCCAGTTCTCCTGCTGTATTTCTATTACTTGTCATCTTTTATTTGTTCCTTTGCTTTTCCTCCAGCTCTGTTTCCATTTGACTTTAGAATGTAATTGGATTCTATCTACCAAACAGCCAAGTTTACTTATTAAGGCAGGCTTACATTTTATAAATGTCAAAGCTCTTGTATGTGAATATTCACTTATTTCTGAAACTCTTTCTTCATTATATTCTGCTAAAATGAAAGCTTTAATAGGGTTCTTGCTTTGGCCAGAGGCAAAGATTCCAGTTTCTGATGTTATACTTAAAAGCTAGCTAGCGAGAGTGCATTTTTCAAGTCTACATAACAAATTAATTAATTGTTGGCTTCAAGACAGTGACCTTAAGAAGCAAGATAGAATAATTGCTTTAAGAGTAGATTTCAGAATTGGCATCACTGTTCTTCATCCACTTGAGCTCTAGGTGAAAGCCAAATTCTGAAGCATCAAGTCTTACTTTTTCCCTACTATTATCTCTGTATACTCATAAAAAGCAAAATTCCTTTTGAAGCATCTTACTCTTTGGCAAAGAGCTGAGACTACTACCAGCTGCCATCAAGGTTAGGGGCCATTTTCCTAATACTCAAGTGGTTATTCTTTTTCTTTCAATGCACGCATATATGTGAAAAAGGAATTCTAGCCCACATTCCATTTAATCATTGTACATTATTTCATCTAAATATGATATGTACAAGGGTAGCTTTATGCATTTGAAACAAGAAACCATTGTATATAGTTCTTGGTTCAAACAAGAGTTGATTACTGGATTAGTCCGTTTCCTGACTTTAGAATACATTGAATTATAAAGAAATCAAATGGACAGACCTTA
Organism: Rhabdophis nuchalis; assembly: GCA_039707465.1. NCBI lineage: Eukaryota > Metazoa > Chordata > Lepidosauria > Squamata > Natricidae > Rhabdophis > Rhabdophis nuchalis. Next base: position 51,696,610 of record CM077647.1, on the reverse strand, counting down.
TTGTACAAAATATAATCCTTGTAAAAATAACCAAGCCTAACATGTTTTGTGAATCCAGCATCTCATTTTGTTATGACATGGTCTAGATATGTTATGCAAATTCAGCTGTATATTCAGAACTATCCATATTAATATGGATAGTTCTATTAATATGGATAGTTCCCATTTAAGGACCTACCTAGTGGCGATAAGAGCGGCAAAACGCAATTATTTTTCCACTTTTGTCGCGTCTGCAGATAACCGACCAGCTGCCCTGTGCAGGGTGACCCGCTCCCTTCTTCATTTGAGGGTGCGGGATACTCCCTTGCAGGGTCAAGCAGAGGATTTTGGGTGTTATCTGCAAGATAAAATCGATCAGATTTGGGATGGGCTGGCCTCCGACTGGACTAGTTTTGACGGGCCGATGGAGGCAGGTCTTGAGAATAGCATCTTGGAGGAGTTCGATCCTGTGACTCCTGAGGATGTGGACAGGTTGTTGGGGCGACTGAACATCACCACATGTTTATTGGACCGGTGTCCCTCCTGGTTAGTACTGGCCTCCCGGGAGGTTACACGAGGCTGGCTCCAGAGAATTACTAATGCTTCCTTGAGTGAGGGGTTCTTGCCAGCCGCCTTGAAAGAGGCGGTGGTGAGGCCCCTCCTCAAGAAGCCCTCTCTGGATCCGACTGTTTTGGCCAACTACCGTCCTGTCTCCAACCTTCATTTTATCACGAAGGTTGTTGAGAGTATGGTGGCCCGACAGTTCCCTCAGCACCTGGATGAAGCTCTCTATCTGGACTCACACCAGTCCAGCTTTCGGCCTGGGTACAGCAAGAAGATGGCATTGGTTGGTTGATGATCTCTGGAGGGCCTGGGATAGGGGTTGTTCATCTATCCTGGTCCTGTTAGATCTCTCAGTGGCTTTCGATACCATCAACCATGGTATCATGCTGCACCGGTTAAGGGGCTTGGGAGTGGGGGGCACCATTTTATGGTGGTTCTCCTCCTATCTCTCTGATCGGTCGCAGTTTGTGTTGGCAGGGGGGCAGAGGTCGACGTCGAGGGGCCTCACTTGTGGGGTCCCACTGGGGTCGGTCCTCTCGCCCCTCCTGTTCAACATTTACATGAAGCCGTTGGGTAAGATCATCCGTGGTTTTGGGGTAGAGTTCCATCAGTACGCTGATGACACTCAGCTATACATTTCTACCCCAGACTACCCCAACGATGCCGTGGAAGTGATGTCCCGGTGTCTGGAGGCTGTGTGAGTCTGGATGGGGAAAAACAGGCTTCGACTCAACCCATCCAAGACCGAGTGGCTGTGGCTTCTGGCATCTCGGTATAGTCAGTTGATACCATCTCTGATTATCAGGGGTGAGACATTGGCTCCCGCAGAGAGGGCTCACAACTTGGGCATCCTCCTGGACTCTCGGCTGTCTCTAGAAGATCATATGATGGCCGTGGCCAGGGGGGCTTTTTATCAGGTTCACCTGATACGCCAGCTGCGCCCCTTTCTGGATCGTGACGCCTTATGCACGGTCACTCAAGCCCTCGTCACCTCTCGTCTGGACTATTGCAATGCTCTCTACATGGGCTTCCCTTGAGGTGCACCCGGAGGCTCCAGTTAGTTCAAAATGCGGCTGCACGGGGGATTCCAGGAGCTTCTAGATGCTCCCACATGACACCTCTCCTGCACGAGCTGTACTGGCTGCCTATGGCTTTCCGGGTGCGCTTCAAGGTACTAGTAACCACCTTTAAAGCGCTCCATGGAAAGGGACCTGGTTACCTGCAAGACCACCTCCTGCTACCAAATACCTCCCACCGTCCAGTTCGCTCCCACAGAGAGGGCCTCCTCAGGGTGCCGTCGGCTAAACAATGCTGGCTGGCGACCCCCAGGGGGAGAGCCTTCTCTGTGGCAGCTCCCACCCTCTGGAATGACCTACCCCCTGGACTAAGGACAATCTCGGACCTACATCTCTTCCATCGAGCCCTGAAGACGCTCCTATTTTGCACTGCCGGGCTATCATAATTTTAAAGGGATTTTTTATTTATTTTATTTTTATTTTATTAAATTTATACCCCGCCTTTCTCCAAATGGACCCAGGGCGGCGCACAGGGATGTTAAAATACATACAAAATATATAAAATTTAAAAAACTTATTCTAATAAATAAAACCCTGCGCTAAAAACCGAATTAAAAATCCCAAATTTAAAACTGTCTAATAGTCAGTAATGGAGGTTACGCTAGGCTGGCTAGATGGAATAGATGTGTCTTATACGATCTGAAGAGAAACCAGAGTATGTGCAATGGGAAACTATCAAAGTAATTATTGAGGCATTAGGCTTCGGTAATAGATTTATACATGTTATTTCAAAACTGTATCAAAAAAGTAGTGCAAAAGTGAAGGTGAATGGAACAATGACGGGAGAGATTAAATTGGAAGCAGGTACGAGACAGGGATGTCCCTTGTTCCCAACATTATTTTTATTAGTTATGGAAGTTTTGACTAAATTGATAGAAAAAGATGAAGAACTGGAAGGGTATAAGGGATATAAGATAAATTTGTACGCGGATGATACCTTGATTATTCTGAAAGATATAGAGAAAGATTTGAAGAGGATAAATAAACATTTGAAAGAATTTGAAGAAATAATAATTTTAATAATAATTTATTGCTTATAAACCGCACCCTCTCCCCACAGGGACTCGGGGCGGTGCACAGGAGGAATAAGAACAATAACTATATACATATTTCATTAAAAATACATTAAATTAAGTGACCTGTGCTAAAATACCCGTTAAAACTATCTAACTAGAGATCCCCAATAAACCCTAAAGACAGAGGAGTAGCTATCCCAGGCCGGCAAGGCAGAAAAAGTGTGTTTTCAATTTAAGACGGAAGGAGCGGAGGTCCGTAGTGGCCCTAATATCGGGGGGGAGGTCGTTCCAGAGGGCTGGGCCCGCCACAGAGAGAGCCCTTCCCCTGGGTGTCGCCCGCTGACAAAGTCTAGTGGACGGCACCCGGAGAAGTCCCTCTCTGTGGGAGCGAATCGGTCGTGAGGATGTATGAGGCAGGATCCGATCCCGCAAGTAGCTAGGTCTCGAGCCATGGAGCGCTTTAAAGATGATAATGACAGGTTTAAAGGTAAATTGGTCAAAATCCGAATTATTAATGAACAAAAATGGTAAGGAGTGGGAGAGTATGCAAGAACAATTTGGGATAAGAATTAAAAATACATTGAAATATTTGGGAATAACACTTTCACTTAAAGTTAGAGAATTGAAAAAAATTAATTATGATGTGATGTTGAATGAAATAGAGAAGAAGATAGATAAATATAAAGAGATAAAGTTGTCTTGGTTTGGCAGAATTGCAATGTGTAAGATGATGTTGTTACCAAAGTTTAATTTTTTATTTGAGATGCTACCATTAAATTTGACAGAGAAAGATATGGAAGGATATCAGAAGAAATTAGATAAATTTTGCAATGGTGGGAAAAGACCTAGATTAATGAAGAAAATGTGGTATCAAAATCAAAAAGAAGGTGGATTGGGAATTCCCAATCTACTTAATTATTATCGGGCCTATAATATTCGAACTGTGATAAAAATACTTAAAGGAGGAGATGGTCATTGGGGAGATCTAGAGTTAAAGAATATTAAGAGATTTGGTCCTACATGGTTTTTAGATAAAGTAAAAACAAAAAAGGCAATCAACAGTTATTAGTTAAAGGGATTGAGTAAAATTTGGAATAAATTTGTTAAAACATTGATTCCGGATATATCCTTCTTGGGGAAGACACTTGGAAGTTGGCCGATTAAAACCAACATAAGTCGGGATAAAGTAATTGAGGACGAAAATATAGGAAGCATAGTAAATTGGTTAAGAGCTTTAGAAACCGAGAGTAGAAAAAAAGAAATAATTGAAAAATTGGAGCTGAATTGGTTTGAAAAAATACAGGTAGAAAAATGGACTATGAAAGTAAGGGGAACATGTAAAATAAGTAGAAGTAAAACTGAATTTGAAAGCTTAGTATCTCAAATTATCAAGGACGAAATTGGGTTAAAGGGACTCGTTAGTAAGATATATAAGATTATAAACTTTGATGGAAATCCACAAATGGTAATGAAGACGAATTCGGAGGAAGAACTCAAGATCAAAATATTAGATTCGGACTGGAATGTGAATTGGAAGAGTCGAATTATGAGGATTTTGTCTATAAGGATTAAAGAGCACAACTTTAAGGTTGTTTGGAAATGGTATTGGACTCCATTTAGGTTATCATTGATGGATAAAAAAATCAGTAATAAATGTTGGAGATGTAACATGGAATTGGGAACTTATGAACATATGTGGTATAAATGTGAAAAAATTAAAAAGTTTTGGCAACAATTGGAGAAAACGATGTTTGAAATGATGAAGAAACTATATTATTATTGATAATTAAGGAATTAGAATTAACAAAATATGAGAAAGAATTGATTAGAATTATGATTATAATGGGTAGAATTATAATAGCAAGATACTGGAAAATAGAGGTAAATATTAAAATAGAAGAGTGGTATTGTGAAATGTGGAAATTAGCTTTAAATGATAAAATGACATGTGATATTAAATTTAGAGAGGGGGTCTATAAAAAAGACATTTTCTGGAAGACTTGGAAGCCATTTGTGGACTATGCACTTGGAACTTTGAATGCCTCGATACCTGTACCCAGAGAACGTGGATTTTGGAGATCCTAAAGATAATTGAAGATATCCGAAGAACCAACTCTTCCTTTCGTTTTGTATAGCACTGGGTGGAATATTGTAAAATATAAAAATTAATAAAAAAAAAAAAAGACACTTGCGGAAGAGGCGGAGGTCGGAGATGGTGCGGAGTTCAGGGGGTAAGTCATTCCAGAGGGCTGGGCCCGCCACAGAGAAGGCTCTTCCCCTTGGTGTCGCCAGTCGGCATTGTCCAGCCGACGGCACCCTGAGGAGGCCCTCTCTGTGGGAGCGTATCGGTCTGAGGGATGTATGGGGCAGGAGGCGGTCTCGCATATAACTAGGCCCCGAGCCATGGAGCGCACACGAAAGACCACAGGTCGTTAAAACCTTGAAGCGCACCCGAAAGACCACAGGAAGCCAGTGCAGCTCACGCAGGATAGGTGTTATGTGGGAGTGTCTAGGCGCTCCTGTAATCACCCGCGCGGCTGCGTTCTGGACTAGCTGCAGCTTTTGGGTGCACCTCAAGGGGAGCCCCATGTAGAGAGCATTACAGTAGTCGAGTCGAGAAGTGACGAGTGCTTGAGTGACTGTGCGTAAGGCACCCCAGTCCAGTAAGGGGCGCAATTGGCGCATCAGGCATACATGATGAAATGCCCCCCTGGCCACGGCTGCCACATGATCTTCCATAGACAGCCGGGAATCCAGGAGGACACCCAAATTGCGTGCCCTCTCCACGGGGGCCGGTGTTTCGCCCCCAATGGCCAGTGTTGGAATAATCTGGCTGAACCGGGGCGCCGGAAGCCACAGCCACTCAGTCTTGGACGGGTTGAGCTTGAGTTTGTTACCACCCATCCAGATCCGTACGGCTTCCAAGCACCGGGACATAACCTCGACGGCATCGTTGGGGTGGTCTGGGGTGGATATGTACAACTGAGTATCATCAGCGTACAGATGATATCCCACCCCAAAACCACGGATGATCTCACCCAGCGGCTTCATATATGTGTTGAACAGTAGGGGCGAGAGGACCGACCCCTGAGGAACCCCACATATGAGGGGCCTCAAGACCGACCTCTGCCCCCGTGCCAACACATATTGCGACTGACCAGAGAGGTAGGACGAGAACCACCGCAAAACGGTGCCTCCCAGCCCCAACCCCCCCAGTCGGCGCAATAGGATACCATGGTCGATGGTATCAAAAGCCGCTGAGAGGTCTAATAGGACTAGGATAGAGGAATATCCTCTATCCCGCGCCCTCCAGAGATCATCAACCAATGCGACCAATGCCGTCTCGGTGCTGTGCCCGGGTCGGAAGCCGGACTGGCGCGGGTCTAGATAATCAACTTCCTCCAAGTGTCGCGGAAACTGTTGAGCCCCCACACTCTCAACAACCTTCACTAAAAAGTGGAGGTTGGAGACGGGACGATAGTTCTCTAATAATGCTGGATCCAGGGACGGCTTCTTGAGGAGGGGCCTTACTACCGCCTCTTTCAAGACGGCAGGCAAGGACCCCTCACTCAAAGATGCGTTGACAATGCCCTGGAGCCAGCCTCGTGTTGTCTCCCAGGATGCCAGTACAAGCCAGGAGGGACACGGGTCCAATAAACATGTGGTAGCCCTAAGTCTCTTTGACAACTTGTCCATATCCTCGGTGATAACAAAATCAAACTCCTCCCAAGATGGTGTCACAAGAACAGCCTCGGCCCGCTCGACTGGACCACTGTCGATGGAGGGTAGCTCGTTCCGAATCCGAGTGATTTTCTCCTGCAGATAAATCCCAAATTCCTCTGCTCGACCCTGTAAAGGGGCTTCCCGCGGCCTCTGTTGAAGGAGGGAGCAGGTCACCCCAAACAGGGCGGCAGGGCGGTTATCTGCGGATGCAATAAGAGTGGCACAATACTCACGTTTGGCCACTCTTATCGCCACTAAGTAAGTCCTAATATGGTCTCTCACTAGTGTTCGGTCGGCTTCGGAGCGAGAAGATCTCCATCTGCTCTCTAGGCGTCTCTTGTGGCGCTTCATCTCCCTAAGCCCCTCGGTAAACCAAGGAGCCCAGGTGGTTCGTCGCCGCAAGAGAGGCCGCAAGGGCGCGACTCGGTCCAAGGCCCCCGTGGCCGCACTTAACCATGCGGCCACTAGGTCCTCAGTCGAGTCGCGGGGCAAGTCCATTTTAATAGTGATTTTAGTTTGGGATTTTAAATATCGGCCAATTATTTAATATTTCTTTTTAATACTGTTTTTAAATTCTGTATTATCATTTTTATTCTGGCTGTACACCGCCCTGAGTCCCGAAAGGGAGAAGGGCGGTATAGAAATCAAATCAAATAGAAATAGAAATATTATTTATACCAGACTTCCTAATTGATAGTCTTGAAATATATTGGTCCTTCTCCCACAACATATAGCCAACATGGTCAAAGGTTGTGTGTTGTGTGGAAATGGTCCAATACATATGTCAGGAACTAAGCTAAAAGAAGCTGTTTTGCACTGAGTGACAAAAGATCTCCAGATAGATTTTCCCAGACATTTTTGAAATGTTGGAATTTGAACTAGGACCTTTTGCATTTACAGGATGTGGCTTAAGTATGAACTTCCTTCAGTATCTTCTATTGAAAATTCTCAGAATGAAAATAAAGAAGTCAGTTTGAAAAGCTTCTTGAACCACTGTCACTTGAGTAAATTTGAAATAGAAGGAGTTTTCAATTTCTATAGAGGTCCAGTTTCGATGACTGGATTCAATCCTTTGTATGATTATATGATGTGTTGGTCATTCTGTTGATGTTCTGCTGTTTTGAACAACTTTGGGATACATTTGTACACATATAATACTAGAACCTAAGTTCCCAGTGCTTTTCATATGCATTTTTCTTTTGGTCTATGGTACCCAGAGTGCATTTAACTTCACTGAACCTATCTGTGAATAAGGTACTTCTGTGTTAGAGATCAGAAAGAGGGACAAAAGGTGGGTTCAGGAGAAGCCAAGAAGAAAGAACTCTGCCTTATCTAAGGGTCTTCCTGTGAATTAACCACCTCAAGCAATCTCAGTATCTATACTTCTGTTTCAGTTTTAAACATCTTGCTACTACGAAAGCCATGTATCTTGTATATACCACTTGAGCTTAGGTTGATAGTTGCCACTTTAGTGAGCTACAGTTTGAGGCTGAATTCAAACCAGATGTTTATTTTCTGTCAGGAGTTTTTTTCATGTTGTATAGGGAGCATTGGGTAGTAGGAAGGGGGAGAAACAGAGATGGAGATAGAAGCAAAATGATTATGAAGATAAGATATAATTTTGAGGGTAGAAAAGGAAGAACCATGAAAGTAATGAGAACAAAGAGAAACAAATAAATTTCCAAATGGCTAAGGCGTTAAATACCCCCTCATCCCCATGAGGAAAAACAACATAGAGACTGAAAAAAAAATGCATTGCTAATTGCTGAATGGCAAGGAGGCATATGAGTACAGAACAACTGGATTTCATTAAGCCTACAGAAATCGAATAGTTTAATAGGTTGCACATACATTTTATCTCAGAATATCCTCTTCAGGTATATAATATTTTACTCCTTCCTATACTGACACTTGTAAAATAACACTTAGTTTTATTGGAAATGCTATTGTCTAAGATTATTTTATCTGAGGAGAATTTCTATCTCTGGAGGAAAGGAAATGATCACAGTTCCAACTTGATTTGCTCCAGACATTTATTCATTTTATTTTTGAGTCTGCCCAACTCAGTGGATCTGAGCAGATAATAACATATGCAAATTATAAAAGCAGCCATAGAAGTAAATAAATAAAATCTCACATAATAAATCTCTGCCTAAATAGAAACTTAACTTGGGTTGAAATAAATCTGTCTTCAAAGATCTAAAAATCAAGCAGAAGAAGTTAGAAGACCTTAAGGGAATGAAAGTTCAAAGCGAATTACCAAATTCCAAGCATGCCTACATGAGATTGAAAACATTTAGGATAGGACATTTGCATCTCTGGATTTTCATTCATTTTACCATAGAGGAAATTCTCATTTAGATCTATTTTATGTGTGTGTGTTGGGGTATAAAAGAACAATTTTATCGTTTTGAAAAATTAGGTGTTTTTCATAACTATTATTCTAAATAGATATCAAAATTGAGAATCTTTCTTAATATCTTAAAATTAGACAGCCATTTTAAAAAATCATTTTCAGATCCATGGTACTTTTTTAGTGTACAATACTTTCTATGAGGGTAATGCAACAGAAGATATGGTAACATACATGAATTGATTCTTCCCTCTTAACTGTCAATATTAGTCAAATATTCTTAACTAGCTGCACCCTGCCACGCGTTGCTGTGGCCCAGTCTGGTTAAATGGCCAACCACTCTGTGTGTACATTTACACCTGCACACACAAACACATACACACAACCACCATATAACCCCCAACCTACCTGCCTACTGTATTTCCCCCTCTCTCCCTCTACCTACCTACCTACCTACCTACCTGCTGTATTTTCCCCTCTCTATCTATCCACCTACCTACCTACCTACCTACTGTGTTTCTCCCTCTCTCTCTCTATCCCCCCCCCTCTCTCTACCTACCTACTGTATTTTTCCCTTTCTTTCTATCCTTCTACCTACCTACTGTATTTCTCCCTCTCTCTATCCCTCTACCTACCTACCTACTGTATTTCTCCTCTCTCTATCCACCTACCTACCTACCTACCTACCTACCTACCTACCTACCTACCTACCTACCTACTGTATTTCTCCCTGTCCCTCTATCCCTCTATCTACCTACCTACCTACTGTATTTTCCCTATCTCTCTCTATCTCTCTACCTACCTATCTACCTACCTACCTACTGTATTTTCCCTCTCTCTCTTTATTCCTCTACCTACCTACTGTATTTTCCCTGTCTCTCTCTATCCCTCTACCTACCTACCTACGTACTGTATTTTCCCCATCTCTCTCTATCCATCTACCTACCTACCTACCTACCTACCTACCTACCTACCTACCTACCTACCTACCTACCGATTTTTCCCTGTCTCTCTCTATCCCTCTACCTACCTACTGTATTTTCTCTCTCTCTCTTTATCTCTCTACCTACCTATCTACCTACCTACCTATCTACTGTATTTTCCCTCTCTATCCCTCTACCTACCTACTCTATTTTTCCCTGTCTCTCTCTATCCCTCTACCTACCTACCTACGTACTGTATTTTTCCCTATCTCTCTCTATCCACCTACCTACCTACCTACCTACCTACCTACCTACCTACCTACCATATTTTTCCCTGTCTCTCTCTATCCCTCTACCTACCTACCTACCAATTGTATTTCCCCCCCTCTATCCCTCTACCAATCTGCCTATCTACTGTATTTTTCCCTATCTCTCTCTATCCCTCTACCTACCTACCTACCTACCTACCTACCTACCTACCTACCTACCTACCTACCGTATTTTCCCTGTCTCTCTCTATCCCTCTACCTACCTACCTACTTACCTACCTACTGTATTTCCCCCCTCTATCCCTCTATCTACCTACCTACCTACTGTATTTTCCCTCTCTCTCTTTATCCCTCTACCTACCTACTCTATTTTCCCCCGTCTCTCTCTATCCCTCTACCTACCTACGTACTGTATTTTCCCTATCTCTCTCTACCTACCTACCTACCTACCTACCTACCTACCTACCATATTTTCCCCCTCTCTCTCTATCCGTCTACCTACCTACCTACCTACCTACCTACCTACCTACCTACCTACCTACCTACCTACCTACTGTATTTTCCCCCTCTATCCCTCTACCTATCTACCTACCTACTATTTTTCCCTATCCCTCTACCTACCTACCTACCTACCTACCTACCGTATTTTCCCTGTCTCTCTCTATCCCTCTACCTACCTACCTACCTACCTACCTACCTACCTACCTACCGTATTTCCCCCCTCTATCCCTCTATCTATCTACCTACCTACTGTATTTTTCCCTATCTCTCTCTATCCCTCTACCTCAGTGGTGGGTTTCAAAATTTTTTAGAACCTACTCTGTAGGTGTGGCCTATTTTGTGGGCGTGGCTTGGCAGTCATGTGACAGGGTGGGAGTGGCCACCTTTTAAAATGTGGTGAAACTCATTTAACAACGCTCTTGCTTAGCAACCAAAATTTTGGACTCAATTGTGATGATAAATTCTTTCTTTCTTTCTTTCTTTCTTTCTTTCTTTCTTTCTTTCTTTCTTTCTTTCTTTCTTTCTTTCTTTTTTTCTTTCTTTCTATCTTTCTATCTTTCTTTCTTTCTTTCCTACCTTCATTCCTTCCTTCCTTCCTTCCTTCCTTCCTTCCTTCCTTCCTTCCTTCCTTCCTTCCTTTCCTTTCCTTTCCTTTCCTTTCCTTTCCTTCCCATTGGGTCACTGGCAGCGGCGGGCCAGATTAACTTTCAGGTACGCCGGTGGAATCCCCTCTCACCGGTTCTCTAAATTTCACCAACCGGCTCTCGCAAGTAGGTGCGAGCCTGCAGAAACCCACCACTGCTCTACCTACCTACTAACCTATCTACCTACCTACCTACTGTACCTCCCCCCTCTCTCTATCCCTCTACTTACCTACCTACCATGCAGCCTCCTGGGAGTGTGTCACCCCCCATGCCTAGTTTTGGGCCTAGCAGGCATCCATACAGCATCCTGGGACCACAAATGAGCCACCTGGGAGTATGTCACCCCCCCCCCCAATGCCTAGTTTTTGGTCTAGTAGGCCTCCATGCAGTGTGGGAACATTGGAAGCTTATTCGGTTGCTGAGGAAACGACTGTTGGAAATGTGTGAGCGTGATGCATCATAAGGGGTGTGAGCGTGATGCATCATAAGAAGCAGTTGAATGGGAGGAGCTACATGGAGGTGGAAACCTGAGAAGTGAGTACCTTTTATGTTTGTGCTGCTTGCACATGACACACGTGTGCCAGCTACACAAAATGAAGTCCTTGGGAACATTGTGTGAAAATTTGGTGTTGATCGGTAAAGTATTTTCTGAGATTAGTGGCTTTGCACAAACTATATTACATTTTTATTTATATAGATATTATAAATAAAATTAGGATAAGAAATTTCAGTTTCAAAGTATGGAATTATTATATTTCAAAAATTTGGAATTTATTTTATTGTGAAGGACTGTTGCATCCGGATCAGAGGTGGTATTCTGCTGGCTCGCACTGGTTCAGGTGAACTGGTAGTCGTGGCAGTGTAAGACTGACCCAGATGTCATCATGGACTTTCTGCGCATGACCAGATGCACGCTCCCACTACCAAATCGGTAGTAAAGAAAAAAGGATACCATTACTGGTCTGGATTGATGCAAAAATATTTTATGTACTCTTCAAAAAACATTTGTATGCATACTCACAATATTGGTTTGTGAAATATCAGTCAATATATTTAGCAATATCTTGGGAGGAGGGTTGGGAAACCAAAATCTTCAAAATGGTGCATCACAGTGCAGTGTCATTATACAACCCCCATTCCATTTTATTTTATTTTTTGTCATAGCATGCCTATTCAAAAGATGTAAGTTTGTATCATAATGTGTAGACTTTTTCAAGTATACAGGGCATAAATATGTGTTGTGTTTTGAGTTATCAGGTTTTTTTCTCTTCTATGTATATGTCTCTTTTCTTTATTATATTAAGAGAAGTGCTTTAAGATCTTGGCACTGTGCAACTCTTTTTCAAGGCCACAAGAAAAGTTTTTTTTTTACTGTGTGCATAAGTGATTATTTATTATTGTTATTTATTTTGTAGCCTTCTCCTGAAATCCAAAATACTGGGTGCACTTATTCTCCTAGTCCTAATGAAAAATAAATGCAAATAATCAAAATGTAACAACTCCAATCTGGTGTTAACTGAAATTCTTTGCTGTGGCACATAATTGTCAGAGGGGGACAAAACACTAATTTTAATAGGAAGCTTTAGGAGTGGTTGATGACAGGGAGTCAAAATGAAAAATGAACTAAATAAAAGCCTAGAGATTTTTGGAAGATGAAAGAGAAATATTCAGAATTTTCAGAAACACCAAACATAGAAAGATAAAAACAGCAACATCAAGAAACAATCTTTACCTTCAAATTAGTTATGAGTCAATGGAACATTTCATATCAGCTTAGGGGAGGGGGGAATGGAGAAATGAAATATTGGGCAAAGGGATGAGGCTTTAAAAAAGGGATCATTTTTAAAATTCAAGATAAAATGATGAATGGCTTTAACCAGGAACACTTCTCCTGCATGGACTTAAGGCTGCTCAGATGATCTGTTTGCACCACCATTATATTCCCTGGTCTGCATAAATAATAGCTACACCAAACTGATTGACATACAGCTGAATCACACTATATGGATCATATAGGGTACAATAATATCTACCCCCATTTTCTGTTTACAGTTTGAGCCATATGCCACCTCATGTATGAAGGGAAAACGTAGCTAAGGCTTGTCAGGATATTTAGCATAAAACTTCTTCAATATTTTAGGGGCCTTAATGTGACGTTTGTCCACCCACTCAGTGTGGGATGGAGGGAAATCTTTCCAAGACACAAGGTACTGTACCCTGTTCCTCCGCACTCTAGAGTCCAAAATGTCCCGTACTTCGTAGTGCTTTTCACCATCAACCAAGATTGAGTTGAGCAGGGGGAGCAGATTGTGGTTGGCAAAGGTGGGATAATTGTTCAGGCTTCAACAGGTGGACATGGAAGATCGGGTAAAGCCGCCGATAAGTTTTTGGCAAGTCCAATTTGACTGAAACGCCAAAGCACACAGTGCAATATATTGTGGAACAGTGCCCTCTGAGTGCCTTTTGGGGAAAGCCAAGAGACTTTCTGTATGCAACTCCATCACTTATTGAATATATAAATATAAGGTGACCTGATTTTAACATTGGTAAAGCAGGACACCATTGCTGGGGCGGGGGGGACGGGACAGCGGCCTTTCGTGACTTACGTGAGTGAGCTGGAGGTGGCCAAGAAAAACCTGAGCAAAGCTTTGGCTGAAAACGTGAAGCAGTAAGTGATCAAAAGGCGCCTTTCTGCCCCCTACTCTTCGTCGTTTCTTCCTTAAGCCGTTGGCAGTATTTTTGAAGCAGAGGGCCGCTATTCCCATAGAGGCCAGGGGATGGCACAGCGGGGCCGGGCAGGCGGCGGGTGCTCTGCATGTGGTCAGAGGCGGCCTGTGGCCAGGGCAGTGGCGCAGGACAAGGGCAGGAAGTGGCGGCTGGAGCGGGCTGGCAGGCAGGCGGAAGGGGAGGGCCAGCGAGGGAGGAGCGAGCGAGCAGCCAGGCAGGCAGCAGGTGGAGGAGGAGGCGAAGAAGAGCTGTGTGGGTGGGGCTGCAGCTGGAGCCTGCGTGACCCTGAACTTTGCGCCGCTGCTGCCGCAATGCACTGAGAGTGGCCAGCCAGGAGCCCCACTGCCACCCGCCCACACATCCCGTCATGGGTGCCGGGCAGGGAGGCAGCAGCAGGGGCTCATCCTGGGTGCCCATGGCAGGACGTGCAGGCAGGCGGCAGTGGGGCTCCCGGCCAGCCGCTCTCAGTGTATCATGGCGGCGGCAGCGGTAGCGCAAAGTTCAGGGCCGTGCGGACTCTGGCTGCAGCCCCGCCCACACAGCTCTCCTCCTCCTCCTCTGTCTGCTGCCTGCCTTGCTGCTCGCTTGCTCCTCCCTCGCCGGCCTCCCCTTCCTCCTGCCTGCCAGCCCGCTCCAGCTGCTGCTTATTGCTTCTGCCCCACGCTGCTGCCCTGGCCGCAGGCTGCTTCTGAGCGTGTGCAGAGCACCCGCCGCCCACCTGGCCCTGCTCCGCCACCCCAGGCAAAAATCAGGACTTTTTAAAAATGCCGCAGGATGCGGGGCAAATTGTTCAAAAGCGGGATTGTCCCGCCAAAAACGGGATGTCTGGTCACCTTATATAAATAGTCTACTTTTGAATTTGTAAATAAACAGTTTCATATTTGCTCATTGGCAATGTAATTGTGATATGCTTTTCAACAATGTTCATATGCTAAATAAATAAATAAGACCATCACTATGTTAAAATAATTCACAGTTTTTCAACTGAAGGTATCTAAAAAAGTAACAATTTTCATACAAGGTTGTGCTAAGAGAGGGACAGATTTTTAAAACACCATGTCAGATTCAAGGATCTTTCTTGGAAGCAATGATTCCTGACTTTTTTTTTTTTATCATTAAGAGGAATAGTGGGAGAACCAATCCAAAATGCAGCAGGTCTTTGCTAAATGGGATGCAATTTGTTTAGCTGATATGGTCCTGTCCAGTGGAAGAAAATAATTCCATCTTTTTTGTGGTGGCTGTAAGATCTTCTCAAGCTCAGGCTCACAAAAAAGTAAAGAATAATTTTCATTCATGGAATACAGGTATTTGAAGCACTTTTCACCTATTTGTTTTAAACAAAAATGCAGATTATTTTTGATCTAGGGGAACTTAATATCAAAATCCTAGGAAAGGACTGATCTTGCAAAGGAAATAAGTAATATTTAAGCATTTGTTTTCTTGCCCCCAGACTACTGAAATCTGGCAGCAGACTTGTGTCCAGATGAGTGATTTCCTGATGATTTTTAAAATGAATATATAGAAGATATGTAAACACTGTGATATATTTTACACACACACACATTTAAAATCCCTTTGTCCTTGGAAACCTAAAGACCCAATGAAGTCCTGGCTGAACTACTTATGATGATGTTGTCACTTAATGTCTCTGCCCATTGAAAAACAAAAACTATGAGTTCAACTGTTGCAATGTTAAGGGATAATAACAGATTTCCTGAACATGAAAGTGAAAATTTCTATGAACTTTTTGTGCTGAATAAAGAGTTAGACTCTATGATCCAAAATGGCTTCTTCTAGCTGTATCACTTTGAGGGATGCCAACTTGTTAGTTTGACAAGAATTCTATGATTTACAAAAAAATGTATTTTCTACTTTCCAAATGAGTAGAAATGAGAAAATTAAGAATGAAATAAAAATGTTTCCTGGGAATGAAAATAATGGTTTCCTCTGCTTATCAGTACTATAGATCCATTTACTTCCACGATTGTTTTACCTAGTTTATTATCTTATGCAAATACCGTCTTGCTACAGTTCTATAAAATGGGCCTTTTAATTCTTTATGACTTCCTCTACTTCCACTGAAAGACTGTGCTATTCTTGTGTTGACATGCAGTGTCTGCATTGTCCCTGTTTAATCTTAGAAAAAAATACAAGATCAAAATTCACAGGATGTTTTGATGTCAAATCCCTCATCTGATCACCTGGCCATGCAGATTGGGGTTTATGAACCAAACAACTGGGAAATACCAGCTTGACTTCTTTTGTTTTATTGAGGACAATGTACATGTAGAAATACAACAGTAACATTTTTGTAATAGAATATGGAAGTGATTTGCCACAGTAGTCTTTTGAGTTGTGTTCCCCCCTCCCCCAATGCCTAATCTAGCACACAGTCCTAGGAATTTTTTTCTATTTTCTCAGCCAAGTGTTAACCAGATCTGATTCTGCTTAGCTTTGGTGGAATAAAAGTAATGGTTTAATTATGATCTTAAGTCTTATAGGGGTCTAAGGAAGACTACATTTGAACATTCCTGTGTTTCAGCATGCTGATGTTTTGCCTCCAGGGAGGAAACTAACTATTTCCTAGACCCGAACAATAGCATATTGACTAGAGGCTGAACTGGAACGGCCAGATGCCCCCAGCTGCAGATCTGGTATGACAAAGATAACCAATTTAGCTTTTATAGCAGTTTGCTAGTGAGTTATGACTTTTAAGTCTGTGCAACAAACTTTAATTACTCTGGTCTTAATATGTAATAGCTGTCATTATGGTGAAATCTTTAGGTTGCTGTAGTGCCAGCTGACAGTAAAGCACAATTAGACAAACCCAGGTTACACTTCATTGCTTATTACTCAGAATGGCTTATAGTGCTGCCTGAGAATACTGGCCTTTAGTTTTTGGGGCTCAAGATTTTATCAAAAGAAACCTAATGCCACCTTGTGGAACTAGGATTTATTGCACATTCTAACTTTTTTTGTAGGGAGGGCCGAACTTCATAGTACTTTGGGAGATAAAGAGGAAACCAGATTATGTTTCTTGCTTAGTTTCCTAACTTCTACCCAGTTCTGTAATATTTTGAATGTGGCCTAAAAATAGAAAAGCTGTTGATGTAATAAACATATGGTCTTTATCTGACTGTTTGGAGAAAGAGTGGTGGTTTGCTGCCAGCGTTACTGCCGGTTCACTTCACACACAATTTGCGTGCGCGCCAGTGGTGGGCTACTGCCAGTTTTACTACTGGTTCACAACCTGCATGCATGCCAGACGTGCGCTGCATGTGCATGCATTGTTCAATGTAAATTGTTCTTCACACAGTGAAGTGTGCACACGCAGTCAATAAAAATAAAAATGGTGACAGCCCAGCGGCGGCAAGGGAACTGATTTGGGGGTGTGGCAGGCCTGGGTCGCTGCTGGTTCTGTGATCCAGGCCTGAATTCCACAAGTGATTCGGTCAAACGAGGCTGAACTGGGAACAACCCACCTCTGGCACACGCTGCTCACTTCACTTGTGTGTTTTCCCGCCACACACTGCTTGCACAGGCACAGTTGCTTGTAAATGTTTCTGTGCATGCGCACAACATTATAGTGCCGTAGGGATCGGTCCTCTCGCCACTCCTATTCAACACGTATATGAAGCCGCTGGGTGAGATCATCCGTGGTTTTGGGGTAGAGTACCATCTGTACGCTGATGATAACCAGCTGTACATCTCTACCCCAGACCACCCCAACGATGCTATTGAGGTGATGTCCCGGTGTTTAGAGGCCGTACGGATCTGGATGGGCAGTAACAAACTCAAACTCAACCCGTCCAAGACCGAGTGGCTGTGGTTCCCGGCTTCCCGGTTTAGCCAGATGATACCATCACTGACCATGGGGGGTGAAAGTTTGGCCCCCGTGGATAGAGTGTGCAATTTAAAAGTCCTCCTGGATCCCCAGTTGTCCCTGGAGGACCAGGTGGCGGCCGTGGCCAGGGGGGCATTTTACCAGGTCCGCCTGGTCCGCCAATTGCGCCCCTTACTGGACCGGGAGGCCCTTCGCACAGTCACTCAAGCACTCATGACTTCTTGTCTGGACTACTGTAATGCTCTCTACATGGGGCTCCCCTTGAGATGCACTCGGAGGTTGCAGTTGGTTCAGAATGCAGCTGCGCGGGTGATCATGGGAACCTCAAGACATTCCAACATAACACCACTCCTGCACGAGCTGCACTGGCTACCTGTGACCTACCGGGTGCGTTACAAGGTTTTGATGACCATCTTCAAGGTGCTCCATGGCACGGGGCCTAGCTACCTACAAGACCGTCTATTGGCCCATACATCCCTACAACCGACTCGCTCCCAGGGAGAGGGTCTTCTCTGGGTGCCGTCGACTGGGCAATGCCGGTTGGTGGCTCCCAGGGGAAGGGCCTTCTCTGTGGTGGGCCCAACCCTCTGGAATGGTCTACCTCCCGATCTCCGTACCATCTCAGACCTCCGCTTGTTCCGCCGGCACTTAAAAACTTACTATTTTCATCTGGCCGGCCTAGCATGATCTACTCCGCACCCTACTGTCTTATAACAAATCAAAGTTTAATTTATGGGTTTTTAAATTTTTAAGCAGGGTATTGATTTAATTTAGTTATTATTTAGTAATATTTTGTATTTATGTATATTTATTTTAAATCTCTGTTCGCCACGCCGAGTCTCTTTGTGGTGAGATGGGTGCGGGTTACAAATGTGAATAATAATAATAATAATAATAATAATAATAATAATTATTATTATTATTATTATTATTATTATTATTATTATTATTATTATTATTATTATTATTATTATTATTATTATTATTATTATTATTATTATTATTATAATTATAATTATAATTATAATTATAATTATAATTATAATTATAATTATAATTACAATTACAATTACAATTACAATTACAATTATAATTACAATTATAATAACAATTATAATAACAATTATAATAACAATTATAATAACAATTATAATAATAATAGAATGACAGAAAAACATGCCAGCAATGGCATGGGCAACCAGGAAACCAGTTCAGGGGTGTGGCCAGTCTGCCGTCCCTACCGGTTTGGCAATTCATTCCTAATTCCCACTACCAGTTCGCCCGAACTGGTGTGAATTGGTAGCAACCCACCCCTGATTTGGAGACAGTAAGCAGATAGCATTTTTCAGTCCCTCTAATGCAGGGGGGGTCAAATTCGATTCATTGAGGGCATATCAGGGTTGTGCTTGATCTCAGGGGCATGGTAGGACATGGCCAGGGGACATGGCCAGCTCAACGTCACTTGTGTCAGGTCCACCTGTGGTGGACCAAATGCTCTGCCAGCCAAAATGGAGCTTGGAAGATCCGTTTGTGGCCCTCCCGGGCTCTTTTTTTACTGGTAGAAGGTTGCCGGAGGCCATTACAGCTGAAAATGGAACTCCCTTTCCACTAGGAAAGGTCATTTATTTGCTGTTTCCAGGCAGCTTCATGGGCCAGATCTAAGCACCACATGGGCCAGAACAAGTAAGAAAGATAAACAGAAACAGAAAGAAAAGTTTCAAAAGGTGTTTATATTTCATCAAACAATTAAGCACAATCTGGAATTATGAGGGAAGATTGCATTTGTCCCCTCTATGAGATGATACAACACCATTGTTATTTTCACAAATACTTGCCCAATCTGTGCTAATTTCACTATTTCATCTAATTCAGTTCACATTAGTTGACTCTACAAAATATATAACGGAATTTTAGAAGTTTGCTGTTGAATTTGCATGGCTTGAATTTGGAGGCAGCTTTGATGAGGAATGATAATAACAACAACAATGACTTTGTAAAAACCAGTCTTGCTTGGAATCTCTTGTTCTACTACAATTGAGCTTCCATAATTTCAAAACTCTTTGTTAAATTTGAATAATTGAAAAACTCCTTAAAGATTCTGATATTCATTGAGTTTAATATTTTACATCCTTCAATGATCTCTATAACACTATCAAACTCCATATCTGGTAATTCCAGGGCTTTGGAAAGGACTAGATAGGTAGACAAAAATGTCAATTCCAGATGGAACATCTGGTAGATTAGGCAACAAATCATAATAATAATAATAAATAATGCCTGTGCGCCGCCCTGAATCCTAACAAGGAGAAGGGCGGGGTATAAATTTGAAAAATAAATAAATAAATAAAAAATACAAACTAAGTGTTGGCTCATAACACCTCAGATTTAACTGTTTTTGAAAAGAGGAAAGAATGGATAATTGAAGTGGGGAATAGAATGGAAGATAAATAATTGAAGATCACAAAATATCAAGATCTTAAAATTGAAACAGAAAGGTTATGATATAAACTGTGGTTATTAGCACATTGGTTGCCATATCCCAAACACGTGGAGATCACTACAGGTCTATGCATTAACAATATTTCCATTTGACATTTTTTTGAATTTGACATTTGACAATAGAATTTCCTATGCCACCGGGCTTGAAATTTTGGGCTTGGACAATCTGGAACTGCACTGCCTGCTGTATGATTTAAGCACAGTACACAAAATTATCTGCTACAATGTCATATCTGTCAACAACTTCTTCAGCTTCAACCTCAATAATACATGGGCGAATAATTGATACACACTCAAGGTAAACCGTTCAAATCTCAATTGCAAAAAATAACACTTGGTCAATGCCTGGAATGCTCTACCGGACTCCATTGTTATATCCTCTAACCCAGGGGTCTCCAACCTTTGCAACTTTAAGTCTGAAGTCCTTCAGACGTAACGTTGCAAAGGTTGGAGACCCCTGCTCTAACCCTCACAGCTTCAACCTTAAACTGTCTACCGTGGACCTCACCTCATTCCTAAGAGGTCCATAAAGGGGGCGTGGATAAGTACACCAGCATGCCTAACATCCCTCTCCTGTTGATCCCAACTATTTGTGTTCATTTATTTTGTTTATCTTGCACATGTTTGACAAACTAATAAATTCAAATACAAATTTACAAAATGCCACACTACTTATATTGGCACATATTCAATACCGCTATATTATTATCAGTTCTTGAAAAGAACTTGATGCACATGAAGCCCAACACCAGCTATAGAACTGGCAGCTATGATTTTACATTTTTGTGTATATAATAATCCAGCTCAAACAAGATGTATGTAACAGAAATACACAGTAACAAAATAACCATGCAAAGTAACAAATAGCCATACAAAGTTTTTTAAAAAGCCTAATATATAAAATATAAAATGGTGAACAAGCAGGAATATTTGAGAATCCTGCTTGAACATTGTTAGGTGTGTGTGTGTGTGTGTGTGTGTATACAGGTATGTTTTGGGGGCATTTTCTTAGACTATTCTCAACTATATAATTTCATCATCATGACCAAACCATGTCAGCACGTTGGGTTCATACTAGTCTTGATATTTTGTATTTGAGTTGTATTTATTCATCATCCTTTCATTCTTGAGCTTATTTGTTCATTTGTTTTTTACAATGTATGGTAGACTACCCCATTTCCATTGCATTCAGCTCATTCGCATGTTTATCCTGACTCTCATTTTCATGTAGCAATATAGGTGAAATCACACTCAAACATATACTAATTTTATTCTTTTGGGAAACATTAATCTTCACAACAGAAAGTACTTTTCTATCAGTATTTGTAAAGCTTAAAATGTTCCTATCTGTTTCCTAATTTTTGCACACTTGCCAAGGTACGTACCATATTTTTCGGAGTATAAGACACACCAAGGTTTTGAAGAGGCAAATTACAAAAAATTGTAGGTAGATAGAGGGAAAGAGAGGAAGAGAAATAAAGAAATACAGTAGGTAGGTAGGTAGATAAAGGAATAGAAAGAGAGAAATAGAGAGAAATATAGTAGGTAGGTAGGGGGAGAGTATGTAGGTAGGTAGGTAGAAGGATAGAGAGAGAAATAGACAGAGAGAGAAATACAGTAGGTAGGTAGGGAGAGAGAGTGTGTGTAGATCAGTAGGTAGGTAAAGGGGGGGAAGGGATGTGTAGGGAGAGAGAGAGTGTGTAGATAGGTAGGTAGAGGGATAGAGAGAAATAGAAAGGGGGAGAAATACAGTAGGTAGGTAGGGAGAGAGAGTGTGTGTATAGGTAGGTAGGTAGATAAAGGAATAAAGAGAGAGAGAGAATAGAGAGAGAGAAATACAGTAGATAGGTAGGGAAAGAGAGGGTAGGTAGGTAGATAAAGGAATAGAGAGAGAGAGAAATACAGTAGGTAGGTAGGGAGACAGAGTGTGTGTGTAGGTAGGTAGGTAGGTAGGTAGGTAGAAGGATTGAGAGAGAGAAATAGAGAAAGAAATAGTAGGTAGGTGGAAAGAGAGAGAGAGAGAGAGAGAGAGAGAGAGAGAGAGAGAGAGAGAGAGAGAGAGTAGGTAGGTGGGTTGATGTTTCCAGGTGTATTTATCCATGTCTTGGAGAAGGAAATTGCTGACAAACCTTAAGACTTCGTTTCTGCTGGCACAGAAACAGTTAAAGAGCCTTCCAAAAGAACTTTCCGAAAGTATTTTTCCACTTTGCAAATCTCCCCCAAACTGCTCATTTCTCTGCGAAAACAGGGCCATTTTTCTTCAAATAAAAAGCATGACAAGCCTGGGGGGGGGCGGGGGGGTTGCTTGCAGAGTGCTCCTGGGGTGGTGGTGGTGGGGTGGAAAATGAGCAAAAAACTGGCCCATTTATTGTGAAAACGGGCAATTTTTGTGTTAAATAAATTGCATGCATAGCCCTATGGAGGCTTATAGAGTGCTTCTGGGGGATGGGGGAGGGGCAAAAAATGGCCCAATTTAGGTTAATTTCTGCCCTCCCCAGGCCCCAGGAGCTCTCTGGAAGCCTCTATAAGGCTATGCACAGCCATTTTGGTGAAGGGGCGGAGTTTTGGGAGGCAGAAAATGCTGAATTCAATGTATAAGATGCACCCAGATTTTTAGCCTCTTTTTAGAGGAAAAAAGGTGCGTCTTATACTCCGAAAAATACGGTAGTTTTGTTTGAATTCACCATCTATACATAAAATGAAATTATACACCCATTTTTGCTGTCAAAGACATTAGTCTTTGATTTATTAATTTTCTTTGCACTTACTTAAAAGTTTGGTATGAACAAAGACCACCCGGGGAGGTGAGTCACTTTCTCCAGGAGTCAATGTTTATGGACATTTTGTTTTCTAATTCACATGTAAAACACCATTGACCTTCTAAGGCAAACATAGATTAAAAGTTCTCTCCAACTTGGTTAGTACTAAGTAGTACAATTCTGGAAAGCTTTGCCTCTAAATGAGTCACCACGATGTTATAAGCTAAGATATTTCTGCCAGAAAATTGTCTCTCTCCACCCCACTGTATCTACTGCTGAAATGCTAATATGCTCTGAGCCACTTCTGACCTCAGGACTTTGTTCTCAGGAACTAATACTGTGTTTGATTATACAATTATTTCTTTCACACAGGTCAGTAAATTAAAGTTGCAGAGGATTTGCAGAGAGTGAATAACAAGTAAAATTTTAAATAAGTAATCTGAAGCACACCCATTCTTATAAATCCCCGAATGTTTGCATTTTTCTGAAAACAGTAATTTTTTTTTAATAAGAGGGATGAAAGAAGAAGGTAGGTTTTAATTTTTTTTCTTTTTAATTTCTTTTTCCCGGTTGTCAGAATAATGAAATGTTTTGTGTAACTACCAAAATTTCCCCGCCATTGGGAGAATGTCAGGCTTAAATAAGAGTACTAAACTTGATGAGAATGGTTTATCAACATTGTGGAAAATAATGTTGTTAGGTGAGGTTCTATAAATATGAGTTAAATTAAACATAATTTAAAAAAAATACCACTGCAGTTTAACAAACAGTCAGATTTTCCCAAAGTTTGGCACCCAGTAAGAATAATTACTACTTCTATTTATGTCTGACAGATTAAATTGCTCAATTACTGAGTTTTCTTTGTTATTTCCTCCTGTAACTCTTGCTAAAGGACTGAATTCATTTGTTGCTGGGTTTTTTTTTTCTGTTGCCAGTTCAGCACTGAACATGTGAAGTATAATAAGAGATGGGAGTAATAATTATAATTATTTTATTGTCTAGTACTTAAATTCCCATCCCCCCTTTCCCCTCTCTGGGACATTTTTCCATTTTTCCATTCTTCGACATGGTTATACCACTATTTTTTCAAACTTGGCAGATGAATGGGGAATTCTGGGAGTTGAAGTCAACACACTTTAAAGTCACCAAGTTTAATAAATACTGTCTTATACTAATAATACAGAGGCATCAAAGGAAGCAGCTGAAATTGTGAATTGAACATTTGTAGTATCTGTATTAACTTTAAAAAAAAATAGTTTTCAGGCAGAAGAATATTTTTGTTAGGATTAGAACATTGTAGAAAGAGAACCCCTGTTGTTCTATGGTGGCAAAATATGGAGGAGTTTGGGGGCACCTTTTCTGACTAACACATCGTATTAAAAAGAATAAACTTTCTTGATCTACAGATCCTTTCTTCTGATGAAAGATAGACCTAAGACTTTCCCAAAAGCTCTCATAGTCTCACACCAAGAAGACAAACAACAGACAAAAGGGGTTGTTGTTTTTTAAATGTCTTCATAGCAAAGTTTCATTCCTTGTTTCCTATAAAAAAGAACCTTGTTTTGCTTTTCAAATCTTGGAAGAAGAGAAAATTCCAGAAAATTTGGGATCCTACAGATTTGTAGCTTCTCTTGGGATCTCCAAGGAAATTCATTTATTTTGATCTACTACTGTGTATTTTACAATTCTCAAATATTTCTCCAGCACCATATGGTTGTTGTGAGCTTGTGAGCTGGAACATCCTAAGGATACATCTTCCTTCTGCTGCTAGAAACAGAAATCCATGGAACTTCCTTTTATTAATATTAAGCACATGAAGACTTTCATACACAGTACTAATTGTTTGAATAAAAATTCTGAATAGATAGCAGAGTGCAATTCAATCAAATAGTGTAAGTCACATCCACAGTGAATTGTACTCATGATGGGGTGAATCTGAACTGGCAAACTGTTTATGGCAAAGGAAACTACAGAATAGGCAATAAAATAAAGATAAATGTTACATTTGATGTTAACTATATCTTTACTTTTAACATTTTTAGATTTTTACAAATATAGTATTGAAGGGAATAATTATTGGAATCATAAGATATGCAGTGAAAGGAATGTAACCCTTTTTGAGGTCCTGTTTTCCTTTTGACGATTTCATTTTCATTTCAGATCTGCCATGGTCGAGATGTTTAACATCTCTTACCAGCTGATAATATTGCATTTTAAAATATGCACATTTTACATGCAAGAAAATGGGCAGTTTGACTTTAGAAAAAGGGAAATTAACAGAACGTTGACTATTGTTTACAGTATGAGGATTAAATATGGCAAATTAGTTTTTATGCTATTCCTCCAATTCTCAGCTCTCGAATTTAAAAAAAACTACTATGAATGAAGGCAAAATGCCTCAGGATAATGTTGCAGGTCCAATCTGGGTCAGTGAACAGGATCAAAGGTTTTGTACTTGGGCTGGTACCAATCCTTTTAAATTATACCAGCTAAATCATTTGATGTCAAACTGTTTTTGCCAGATAAATAGTAATAGAAGGGTGTATGCACGTGTGTTATAAATAGTGGTGTCCATAGGGGGATCAACAATGTCAAGATGGCAATTGAATAATCAAAGCCATAATCCTTTGTCACATGAATCACAAACATTTAAAAGGGGAGGGGCTTCAAACACCAAGTTACTCTCACCATTCTAACCACAATTGATCTTTCTCTGG
Source organism: Rhabdophis nuchalis (assembly GCA_039707465.1). Taxonomy (NCBI): domain Eukaryota; kingdom Metazoa; phylum Chordata; class Lepidosauria; order Squamata; family Natricidae; genus Rhabdophis; species Rhabdophis nuchalis. The sequence goes on along the minus strand of CM077647.1, from coordinate 51,671,016 downwards.
ACATATCTGTTAAAATACTGATATTATAATTTGTGAGGGATCCTTGGTGCTCCCTGAGGTTGCTTGTTTTCTTGCAGACATTCCATTACCCAAACTAGGTAACATCATCAGTTGTAGTCAACACTGATGATAATCAGCACTAGCACTGATTATGTTACCTTGTTTGGGTAATGAAACGTCTGCAAGAAAACAAGCAAGCTCAAAATGCACCAAGCACCCCTCATTTCAACTCTGAATTACAAATATTCTCCTTTATTGTTACAATTTGGGAAAATATTCTTGAATGGGCTTTTAGTTTTGCTCTTTGCATGAAACTGATACTTTAAATAACCACACTGATTAGAAAAGAGTGCAGAGATTCCAAGGTTGAACTTGTGACACTCCAGAATTCGGAAGGCAAATATTAAACTACGAACATATAAGGTTCTGATTAAAAATATCTCCATGAAGGAAATATCCTGTATCCCAAGATAATCTGTTCCACAGTTCAACAGCTGTATCACAGAGTCTACTTTTTTATGTAGAGGGAAGACCAAGCCTAGCATTATTATGTTAGCTCATACTTATTCATTACTGTAAAATTGGCTTTAAGAGTTATAATTTTCTCTGTATTAGATTATGTGAAGCAAAACTATTTGGCTTGAAGAAACATGATTCTGTTTTAAGAAGAAAAATTTAGAAACATCTGCCCGATGTTTGAGGTTTGTAATTATCCACAGTCAAGTGAGAGCTTTGCCGTTATTCTCTTGCCTGTTCTTTATTTCCATAGACTCTTTTCCAAGTGAGGTAGTAGAACAAGACCACCTGCAGTTCTAACACTCCTCATGTTCCCTGAAACAATTTTCCTGGCCAGAAATCTGAATTTAATAAGGTTAGCCTAGCTCTGGTTTGAAGTATAAAATGTTTTACCCAAGATTTTGTAGCAATTAATTTGGGAGCTGTCACTTTATGATGGTACCAAACTATTGCTCGATTGGGTATAAATTGTAAAAAATACAGCAAGTTTTTGTCACCAAAGTTAAAAATCACTTAATTTTAATATTGATAATAACAATAATTTGAATAAATCATATTCATCATTTTCTTTATTGGGGAAGAACATTTTTACACCCATCTCAATGTTTGAGCAACCTTGTCAATGGTTACTACCTGGAATTTCTCCAAGATGGATTGCAAATGCCACTATTTGACAAAGCTAATATTTTCATATAAGCCTTTATGCCAACATTTATCCTTATTCTCATTTTTGTAATGCATATCACTACAGTTGTTGTCCAGTGGTGGGATTAAATTTTTTTTACTACCAGTTCTGTCGGTATGGCTTGTTAGGCATAGCATGGCTTGGTAAGCATGGCATTTCAACTTATTTATTTTGTGCTGTATTTCATTTTACTTCTTGACCCTTATTTTCCCCAGGGGAGAATCATTTTGCTGTGTTGAGATTTTCAGGGAATTTTGTCACAAAACTGCCCCAAATATTCAAAGGGCTGATAGCATTGGGGGTGCTCAGGTTACTTTGTAATATGAAAAAAATTAACAGTTAAACCAAGGATGCTATGAACATGAGCATTTTGTTCCAAGTGAGCTTTGATTACTTTTTAAAGGTGTAAGGTTACTTGCCCCAGGTGTAGCCTGAGACATAAAGGAGCACAAGCAAGAATAATAATAGAAAATATAAATACACTGCTTTGTTAAGTACAAAGCAGCTGTTTTATACCAATACAGTACCAAACAGCTCCAAGTCCAATGTCATGCTTCACAAATATTTTTCTAACATTTTCTAACATTTTCTTAAAACGATTAAGAAATTTGATCTATTTGTATAATAACAGTGTATTCCAGGAAAAGAAACAGAGTTTATATAAGAATCCCTATGATTACATCTGAGAATCTCTTTAACTTTTCCTACCCATAGCATAGTGTAACTATGCTCAATGTCATCCTTGGTTCCAGAATTACTGTAGTTAGTTGCATTTAGTAGTTATTGCTTCTAAGGCAATTTAAGCTTGATTCACTGGTCCTATTGCAAGGAAGTTCTTACATATTTTTTTTATTTTAATGTAGGAATTTTTGCAAAGAGTCTTGACATGAAAACCAATATAATTGTGGTATTGTTATTAAAACATTTGCATATTATGTTATATTTTGATAATAAGATATCTATTACAGCCCATTGGTATTGTTTTCAATACCTTATAATTGGTATTGTAAAGACTTTTGGCTGAAAGCTATATCTGGTTTTAGGTTGCTGTTCTCCAAGCTGTGGAATAACTGGGTGGGATTTAGACTAAAGCTAAAGTTGACTAAATTGGTATTAGACAAAATTTAAATGAATTAATACTTTTAATATGCTTAGTAGTCACAAATTGATAGAGTCAGAAGGGACAATTTATCCTTCCAAACGCAACTCCAACTCAACAAGGTCTAACCATTGTTAATTGCAAATTTAAAACCAAAGCATTCCAGCTCAACGGCTATCTAAACCTCCATGTATATCCTATGAAATTTTATTAGGGTGTAAAAATGTAGAATACAAAATAAAATGAAAGTAATGGGAAAGTACGAGAAGAAAAAGGGAAAGGAAAAAGAAAAAAAATAGGAACTCCACATAGGTGTCAGGAATTCATCCAGCCAGTAAAAACTCAGCTTCCTTCAGTGACCCTGACCTCACTCCAACTCAAAGAGTCATAAAAAGAAATATATGAGCTGATCAGTAAATTAAATTAGAGAGAGACCAGTTTATTGATCAGCTCATAAAACTAACACACATATCTAAAATATTATACAACGTAATTCTTGGCTTGCTGTCTGGATGATCTCTAGCAATGAGCCGATAGGCAGTAAGGGAAACAGTATGTCTCCTCCCTTAATTGGGGCCTAATAATAACAGGTTGTTGTGAAACTATATATATATATATATATATATATATATATATATATATATATATATATATATATATATATATATATATATATATATATATATATATATATATATATATATATATATATATATATATATATATATATATATATATATATATATAATTAATTAATTAATTAAGAGACCAGGATGGATCCATTTCGGGCTCCTTAGCCCTCGTCAGCTGGCCATACTTTCCTACAGGGATTTGAACTGGTGCTTTCCAGCATTCGAAGCAGGCTTCCCTATGCCTTGAGCTAACCAGCTTCCCTGATTATATCATCCTTTCTACAGGACTTATTGATGAAGTGGATATTTTTGTTAAAATATAGGCCTTAAATAGGCCTAACAGGAAGCTGTAACAAAAATATCCCCTTCATCAATAAGTCCTGTAGAAAGGATGATGTAATCAGGGAAGCTGGTTAGCTCAAGGCATAGGGAAGCCTGCTTCGAATGCTGGAAAGCACCAGTTCAAATCCCTGTAGGAAAGTATGGCCAGCTGATGAGGGCTAAGGAGCCCGAAATGGATCCATCCTGGTCTCTTAATTAATTATATATAATTAATTAAGGGCAGAGAAGGTTGACAAGTTTGTCTCCTCCCTTAAATAGGCCTAACAGGAAGCTGTAACAAAAATATCCACTTCATCAATAGGGAAGCCTGCTTCGAATGCTGGAAAGCACCAGTTCAAATCCCTGTAGGAAAGTATGGCCAGCTGACGAGGGCTAAGGAGCCCGAAATGGATCCATCCTGGTCTCTTAATTAATTATTAATCATCCATTAAAAAATTTAACACATATCTAAAAAGACAGCAGCAATTTAATAGGTCTCTGTCTGGATGGTCTCTAGGTTGAGTCGAAGGGCAGAGAAGGTTGACAAGTTTGTCTCCTCCCTTAAATAGGCCTAACAGGAAGCTGTAACAAAAATATCCACTTCATATATATATATGTGTGTGTGTGTGTGTGTGTGTGTGTCTGTGTGTGTGTGTGTGAAGTTTTGTAAAAATATTCTCATATATATATATATGTGTTTTTACATATATATATATATTCGCTGCTTGCGGAGGGGAGGGGGGAGACTGATACACAGAGAGACAGAGAGGGAGGGAGAGACGAACAGAGAGATAATGAATGAGAGAGATCGACAAGCACACACACAGTGACAGAGAGAAAGGGAGGGGAGAGAGACAGACACACACAGAGAATGAGTGAGGGAAAGATAGACAGGCAATCATACTCAAACAGAGTGACAGAGATGGGGGAGGAAGGAGAGAGAGAGAGAGAATGACAGAGAAAGACAGAGAAGAAAGGAGGAACAGAGGGACAAAGAGACTAATGACTTTGCCCACCACTGTGTTAGGCACAAGTGAGGGAGGAAGGGAGGGGGGGCCTGGAGGGGGTTGACTGAGGGTGTGTGTGTGTGTGGGGAGGGGAGGGCTATTTATTTAGGTAGAGGAATATAGAGAGAGGAAGAAATACAGTAGGTAGGTAAGTAGAGGGATAAACGAGAGGGATGAATACAGCAGGTAGGTAGATAGGTACAGGTATATAGAGATAAATATAATAGGTAGGTAGAGGGAGAGAGGGAAGAATACAGTAGGTAGGTAGGTAGGTAGGTAGGTGGATACAGAGGGGGAAATGTAGGTAGGTAGGTAGAGGGATAGAGGGGAGAAATACAGTAGGTAGGTAGGTAGAGAGATAGATAGTGGGAGAAATACAGTAGGTAGGTAGGTAAGTACAGGGATAGATAGAGAGGGAGAAATACAGTAGGTAGGTAGGTAGGTAGGTAGAGGGATAGATAGAGGGAGAAATACAGTAGGTAGGTAGGTAGAGGGATAGATAGTGGGATAAATACAGTAGGTAGGTAGGTAGGTAAGTACAGGGATAGATAGAGAGGGAGAAATACAGTAGGTAGGTAGGTAGGTAGAGGGATAGATAGAGGGAGAAATACAGTAGGTAGGTAGATAAATAGAGGGATAGATAGAGAGTAAGAAATACAATAGGTAGATAGGTAGGCAGGTACAGGGATAGATAGGGAGAAATACAATAGGTAGGTAGGGGGATAGATAGATAGGGAGAAATACAATAGGTAGGTAGGTAGAGGGGTAGATAGGGAGAAATACAATAGGTAGGTAGGTAGGGGGATAGATAGAGAGGGAGAAATACAGTAGGTAGGTAGGTAGGTTGGGGGTTATACGGTGGTTGTGTGTATGTGTGCAGGTGTAGATATACACACAGATTGGTTGGCCATTTAACCAGACTGGGCCACAGCAACGCGTGGCCGGGTATAGCTAGTATATATATATATAGCTGGATGGTCTCTAGGTTGAGTCGAAGGACAGAGAAGGATGACAAGTTTGTCTCCTCCCTTAAATAGGCCTAACAGGAAGCTGTAACAATATATCCACTTCATATATATATATATATATATAGATACAGAGAGAGAGAGAGAGAGAGAGAGAGAGAGAGAGACAGACAGACAGACAGACAGACAGACAGACTACGATAGATCTATTTCAAGCTGTTTAGCTCTCATCAGATAGCCATACCCTTATTGGGATTCGAACTCAGGCTGTTTGCATGTCAGGCAGCAGCCTTAACCATTAGGCCATGAGTTCTACTCCCTTATCAGCTGAGCCAGGGAAATAAATCAATGTTTATATCAGAGCACCTGGTATACCCAAATATGGGAGGAAGGGAGCTTACTGCTACCCATTTTGCCTTTCAGCTCCAACCTAGGAGCTCGAAATAGATCTATCCTAGTCTCTCTTTATTTATTTATCTATCAGTACAAATGCACACAAAATGGTTTTCTGTCTGAAAAGGTTCCTAGGTTGGAGCTGAAAGGCAAAATGGGTAGCAGTAAGATCCCTTCCTCCCCTATTTGGGTATACCAGGTGCTCTGACATAAACATTGAGATATGTGTGTGTGTGTGTGTGTGTGTGTGTTACGTTTTTGAGCTGATCAATAAATAAGTCAGGGAGACTAGGATAGATCTATTTTAAACTTTTTAGCTAGCCATACCCTTACTGGGATTCGAACCGGGGCTGTATTATTTGCCAGGCGAGGGCCTTGCCATTAAACCAGCTCAGTTCTCTTCTTGTCAGCTGAGACAGGAGGATGGTTATATATAATTGTTTCCACAACACCCTGTTAGGGCCCCAATTAAGGGAGGAAGCATACTGTTTCCTTTTCTGCCTTTCGGCTCATCACAGAGACCATCTAGACAGAAAGCCATGAATTCCGTTGTGTAAATTTTTTATATGTGTGTTACGTTTTTGAGCTGATCAATAAATAAGTCAGGGAGACTAGGATAGATCTATTTCGAGCTTTTTAGCTCTCATCAGCTAGCCATACCCTTATTGGGATTTGAACTGGGGCTGTATTACATGTTAGGCAGATGTTTTAGCCATTAAGCCACCAGGTTCTCTTCCCAGTAAGGGTCTGGCTAGCTGAAGAGAGCTAAAAAGCTTAAAATAGATCTATCCTAGTCTCCCTAATTAATTTATTGATCAGCTCAAAAACTTAACATATATATATGTGTGTGTGTGTGTGTGTGTGTGTGAGGTTTTTGAGCTGACACCTATATATATACAACTATTTCTATAACCACAAATTCCACAAAACCCAAAATCAAAGTTTCATTTTTTTCTACCTCAATCACAAAGTCCAGAAGCAATATCTTTCCATTTTTGTGCATAGAGCACTTTGCTTCTCACAGCATATATAACACCAAATTTCTTCCTCTCTTTTTTTTAGTTCTTTGTCCAAAATAAAAGTCTCTAGTTTTTTTAATATTTATTTATTTATTTATTTTATTTTATTAAATTTATACCCCGCCCTTCTCCAAACGGACTCAGGGCGGCGCACAGGAATATTAAAAATACATATAAAACATATAAAAATTTAAAAAACTTATTCTAATAAAATCCTGCACTAAAACCAAATTAAAATCCCAAAATTTAAAAACTGTCTAAGAGTCAGTAATGGAGGTTACGCTAGGCCGGCTAGATGGAACAGATGTGTCTTTAGACACTTGCGGAAGAGGCGGAGGTCGGAGATGGTGCGAAGTTCAGGGGGTAAGTCGTTCCAAAGGGCTGGGCCCGCCACAGAGAAGGCTCTTCCCCTGGGTGTCGCCAGTTGGCACTGTCCAGCCGACGGCACCCTGAGGAGGCCCCCTCTGTGGGAGCGTATCGGTCTGAGGGATGTATGGGGCAGGAGGCAGTCTCGCATATAATAGTCACATTAAGAAACTTCTGTATTAAAGATACCCTACTCCAATATTTCTTTGTTGTTCCACAGACCCACTGCATGTACATTCTTTGAAGAGGGCCCATTAATCCTTTGCGTAAATGGTTCGACTTTGAATGCTATTATTGCTGACACCTTTTCCCTAACATTCTACCTGAATTTATTTAAATGTAATTAAATCCATAGTGGCTCAGTGACACTGAGCTTGTCAGTCTTAGCTTATTTTCATCACTGTTGTATATATCGTAGCTGTATAATCCTGCAAAATTTGTGCAGATAAAGATATATAGATAAATGATTTGGTAATAACAAAATCAATTTGGTTGTAAAACTGACATTATAGTACTTTAACGATGACTTTTAATTGTTCAAGAAAATGTGTAGGAATCTTTTTAAGACAAGACATACTGGTAGCTACTACTTTGTGAATTTAGAAATAGTGATTGATATGTGCTAATAACATAATTGCTTAACATTGGGCTCTTCTCCCTCTCAAATCTTGTCATGTGATAAATCACAATTTCAATCCTTGAACAAATAATTGTTAATATGTGTCTTGAACTCCCATTCTTTAGAGTTGAGATGAAAGAAAGAATATTTGTATTCTTAAAAATGGTGCTTGGCCTTATACTCTAGCTAGTAATTGTTCTTTAGGGACAGTTAAACATAGAGACAGTTCTAAGTGCCATTCCATAACCTTTATGAGAAATTTTAGTGTGAAAGGTGAAGTATATTGCAAAAAAATTTCAATTGCATTTTCTGTGGAGGATTCCAGAATCCATTTTAACTACGCAAAATAATCTGCAGCAATTGTCCCCAATGAAGAACATTAACCTTAACTCTGCATAAATTCACAAGAAGCTTGTGATGATGGAAAAATATCAATGAGGTTTTTGTACCTATAGGAAAAGAATTTGAGGTCTGTCACCAGGTTAAGCCTTGACACAATATAATTAATGACTCTGGAGAATATGATAAAGTAAAAGAATTCTTTGAAAGGGTAGTCTAAGGTTCTAAAGAGGAGACATTTTACACTGGGGTAAACCTCCCACAACACATGAAATCCAAAATCCATTTCAGTATTCACTATTGAGTAATCTTAGCTTTAATTCAAAAGTGTCTTAAAATCTCAATCGTTCCAGCTGTCGGTGAAATTTATAATTCCAGATTATAGTTGCTGAAACCAGTCCAAGTGCAGGTTTTAAGGTTGATGTGGGAGGGACAGAGAGAATCTGTAAATGAACAAATAAGTGAAAGATGAATGAAGGAAAAGAAAGATGGAGCAGTTACTTATCTAACACTAAGTGCATTTCCTACTTCATTTCTCATTTGTTTGAAACAAGCATAATGCATATCTTAAGCTTCTGCTTACTCTCTTGGTATCCCATTCCTGGGATTCTAATCCATTTTAGGCCCCTCATTAATTGTGTACTCAACCAAGATTCCTGCAGTGGAATTGAACGCGATCTGCACTGGGTAGAGACATTCCTGCTGTCACCACTAGCCTCTCAAAGTATAATTCTTAGAGGAAACATTTTTGTGGCGCTCTGCTACAAAAATATAGTGTTCCTAACAGCATTAAATGCTAGGTACATCATGAATAAACTCTCCCTTTCAACCATCTTTAAAATAATAATACCGTAATTCTCTTCCTCTTCTAGAAAAATGTGATGCCTTTCACATGTCATGCTGGGGAATTTTTTAAAGTATACTTTGGGCTGCACAAAGGCTAAAAAATTCAGTAATGGTACAAATAACATAACTAAAATGTAAATAATTTGGACTCATAATGTGAAGGCAAGAGTCTCTAAAGAACTTGACAATCAGAAATGTGAAAGGTGACGAAAAAAGATGATACCAGAAGACAATGTGACCAGATGCTATAAATGATGACCAATCAGGAACATTACAAAACCTCCAAGAAGCAGTTATTGATAGAAAGTGGTAATGAAAGGAGGAATGATTCAAATCTCAATCCAAACCTGCTCAGTTGAAATAGCCATTTAATTTAACAAATATTAGAATAAATAAAATTTGCTGCAATGGTGATGACTGCTACAATAAAACAGTTCTGTTTAAATTAGTTGAAGTTTGTTGAAAGAGATTCAAGGTAATATCTTTACATCTCTGCTAACTTCCTGGTAAACAAAAGTATCATGTAGAAGACATTAAAAAGAATAATAACATGTCTCAGGGCAAAGAGAGAAAGACAACTTGATTAAATTGTTCTGAAGAACAAGATGGAACCTGTCACAATAAACAAAAGAAGTGTCCAAAAAGGAAGGCTCTGTAAAGGGAAAATGAACTTTAACTACAAATAAGTACCTACAAGGAGAATACCGCTGGATCACAGTGAAACATCTCAGCTTCAAATTTATGTGGCTAAAGTAGCTCATGAAACTAAAGTAGCTCATGAAATTCAGTCTTTCACTATAGGGTTCCTCTGAAACATAGTAGGTTCTACTGAGTTAAAATTTCCCCTAGTTTATAATGTTGTAAGACAAAAGGGGGGAAAAACCTATATAAAGTTGTTTTAGCTCTGGAAGTGAATAATCTTCAGCCAGTGAATTGCCAAGTTTTGGGATAAAACTAGAAAGGAGTGCAGCATTTACCAGCTTAAACTTCTAAAGTGCTGTATTAACCTAAGAAACAAATATATTTTTTTTAAAAGGAAAGAGATGAAGGATTAGGGAAGAGGACAAATAAATGAAGGGGTGGAGCGGGGATGGAGATGAAAGTAATAGGACAGTTAGAAGGAAAATCAGTTTGTCATATGTTTATCATCTTTTATAATCAAGATCACATATATTGCCTAGACCACACTTGGAATACTGCATCCAGTTTTGGTCACCACAATGTAAAAAAGAGGTTGAGACCCTAGAAAGAGCACAGAGAAGAGCAACAGAGATACTTAGGAGGCTGGAGACGAAAGGTTATGAAGAATGATTGCAGAAAATGGGTATGTATAGTTTAATAGAAAAAAAAACTAGGGGAGGCACGATAGCAATGTTCCAATATATTTGCCTCAAGGGCTGCCACAAAGAAGAGGGAGTCAACCTATTTCCCAAAGCACCAGAAGAGAGTACAAGAAGCAATGGATGGAAAAAATTTCCTGACAGAACAATTAATCAGTAGAATAACTTGCTTCAGAAGTGGTGAATGTTGCAACACTGGAGGTTTTTAACAGAGTGGACAACCATTTGTCTGAAATGGTTTAAAGCTTCCTGCCTAAGTAGGGGGTTGGACTAGAAGACCTCCTAGATCCCTTCCAACTTTGTTATTCTTTTGTTCTGCTATAATATGTATCTCTTTGAAAACAATGGCTTCTAATAATAGTGGTGCCTATATATTTCATCCAGTATCAATACAAATATTTATGCTTACCAATTGGTCAAGAACAAGAACAATAAGTTTTTCCTGATTTCATATCTTGCTTAAGGAATGGATGGTCAATGTTTTGATGGAAAGGGGGGAAATCAAAGACTCATCATGGTACACTACACAAAATGAGATTAACAGTTAAGATTTTTACATATGTACATAAATACATGCCTGTAGTATACATATACATTATTTGAAGATTATTTACAATTCCAATACATTTAATAAATGGTTCATTACTTTACACATATGTACATTTCTACACACACACACACACACACACACACACACACACGTACAGTAGACAAAGATCGGCAGATAGATGTGGTGATAAGACAGTGGTGCCAAGTGATAGCAATATCAGGAAAGAATATGAGGAACTGGAAAAGTACCAGGTCCTGAAAGAGGAACTGGAGAGGATGTGGAAAGCAAAGGCCAAAGTTCTACTCAAGACTGTGACTCCTAAGCTAGGAGAATGGCTCCAACAGATATACTGGGTGTTTCAGTAGCTGGAACGAGGAATGGCAAAGGTAGGACACTTGCTTTAATTAATAGCTGTGCTATTATTAAACATAACCTTGGTGGAAACCAAATAGAAGGTGATAGCTTACTATTTAGACCATAGGTGGCAAACTTGATTGCATCACATGATGTATTGTGATGTATCATGACAGTTTTTGCCTTTGCAGAGCTGGGGTGGGCGTGGCCTGCATGTGACACATACGACCCATGGGCGCAAGTTTGATTTAGCCAATATTTGTTTCAGATACTGTCAGATATATCAGACAATATTATGTTTCTGAACCATAACATTGATTCATTCCTTCTCTCCTCCAAACCTACTGGGTTGTAGAAGTGCAAAAATGACCCCAGTTTAGATCAACATATGAACCCTGCCTTCATTCATATCCAGAGTTGTGCCTCTCCCCCAAACATTAATGCACAATATAATTTTGACATACTGATAGAGATACAAATTGAGATTAAACATGCCAAATACTTGATATTTTACACATATAAAATATTCAAATATCTGTTTCCAAAAATGTTAACCAGAATTCATAAGGATGCATAGTAAATAACAGTTGTGCTCATTTAATTTACTATTTTAGTTTACTATTTTAGTATTAAAGGCAATTTATATTAAAAAGTGAAGATTTTCGTATGCACAAGTCTCTCTTTCTCTATATATGCATGTGTGAGCACCTGTAAGTATAAAAAAATGTTAGAGAGCTATAGACTTTTTAGTTTTCTCCAAATTATTTGAAAAATAATTGTGAGATTAAAAAAAAATAGTGCTCGTTCACTTGTTTTATGAGAATTCTGAAAATTTCTCCTCCATGAATGGTTTGTGTCATTATCTGCATGAACTATGGCCTTAAAAACTGTATAAAATCAAATTTGGTTGATTAAGTTATAATAATTTGTAAAATAGGAATATTTAGTTCACTTCTAAATGGTTTTTACCCTTCAATTTATGTCATCTTTAGTATATATCAATACCGTCTAAAGCTGGCAATATTTCAAAAGTATTAAAACATGTACAGAAAAAAGTATGTTTCAGCTCTTGACATATTGGTCTATTAGCCATAATTTGGTACTCTAAGGTGATAGAAAGATAAGAAATTATGAGCATGAGTGTTGTCACATTATGATATTTCTTATGACACATACAATAATTGCTGCAGCCAATGAAAGATTGATAGCTTCATTGTCACTCTGGTCAGAAGCAAAAAGGATATTATAGGTACATAACTTGCACACATGAAACATCAATCAGAGTTGAAATTGCACTCACTGTTCATTTTGCACTATTGAAGATACAGTACATTAGTGTCTGATTAATGTAGTTCACTTTTTCACCTGCACATGATTAGGATACAGAGAAATGTTATGGTATTATGTTGGAAATTATTTTGGTATAATTCCAAGGGATTTCTGTTTAATTAGCACTGATTAATATCTCATCGGAAACATTCCATAGGGAAGGAAGAAAGGAAAACTAAAGAAAGCTATGGGGCCATGAATGATCCTGGACCAATAATCCATCAATTCCTACAAAATATAGCATTTTCTGGGTTTAGTTTTATAAAACAAGCCCAGCACATAAAAATATTGAATATATATATATTCTCCCCCCCCCCAATCTTCTATTCCTTCCTTTTAATTTGATTCTATAAAATCAATTAATTGTGGGAAAGTAAAGATCCTTCACCTTGAATTGACATTAATGGAATCCAAATAGTAATACTAGAAAAAAGTAATTAACCCAAAAGAAACTAGTATGAAAATCCATATTTGGTGTTACTTCTAAGTTGTGTGCATTTAAGTTAGAAGACCATATTTTTTCTGGAGGCGGAAATACTTGCAAAACACTTTCGTGCTGCGAATAAGGTAGACCAGGGGTCTGCAAAGTCGGCTCTTTTAAGACTGGTGGACTTCAACTCCCAGAGTTCCCCAGCCAGCATAGCTGGCTGGGGAATTCTGGGAGTTGAAGTCCACCAGTCTTAAAAGAGCCAACTTTGCAGACCCCTGATGGTAGACTATAGAATATTTTAATTTGTATGTTTCTTCATGGAATATCCTTATAGAAATATACTGCTGTATTAGATTCTGAGATTAGATTCTATATTGAGTTGCGTGTGTTTACTATCAAGATATAATTATTTCACTTTTACGTACTATAGCTATGTTAAAATATTAATATCTGAAATATTAACATTAACATAAAGAAATGAAAAGCTATCTGTAATGACAAGAAATTTAGTTTCAAAGAGGTCAGAAAAAAGAAAATTGTGTTACCGTAATTAATTGAGATGACTTTTGGAAGCCCTTTTAGAGAAGGAATAATTCATTCATGGAAAAACTTGACAGGAATTTATTTCAAGCTTCCATTCATTTCATGCCATTAATGTTCATGTTGCATCATAAACCTCCTAATCAAAACGAAATACCAACCTAAAAAGATATCAACCAAAGTTAACATTTGTGTATTATCGCAATCAGCAAATGTATTATTTTTTACAAGGGTGTGTCTTCAGCATATGTTTGAAGGAACTCAACATCTTAAAGAAGCTGCATTTAATTCAGCAAATAGCTTTCAAAAACTATATATATGTATACGTATACACACACACACACACACATTCTTATACAATATATTCACTTAAATAACTGCTTGTTTTATTAGATATTTTTTGCAGATTGGCAATATGCTATCTTGGTCACTCTGTAACAGTTATAGATGACAATATAGAAATGATAAGCTGTCTGTAATGAGAAGGTATTTAATTTCAAACATGGATTTTCAATGATTACTGATTTGATGCACTAACGTATTGGGACAGAATATTTTCCTCTTAGATTAAGCAAAAAACCTTTTTTATTAAATCAGCATATTTTCCAGGTGTTCCAGCTGTCTTCGTACTGGAACATATCATTTGTTCAAAAGCAGTTGGTTGGTTTTGTACTTAGTCATAAAACGCTATCAAAAAGAAAAAGAAAATGATTCAATTATATTTGTTTGGCAAGCTTAGACAAAGATGTGACTTTTTCATGGCAACCACTAGAGGGCACTGTGAGCTACATAAACAAAACTTTTTTAAAAATTGATGCTTATTATTTAAGAGTATGAAGTTTAAAAAGCTAATCTATTTTTTTTTTGTAGTTTAGGAAATATTGGTAGTATATACATCTTTCAAACTTTTTCTTGATAGCATTATTTAAAATAGATATCCAATCTTAACATTTCTTTGTCGCATACAATTTGCTTTGGCCTGACAGAATTTTAAAATGTTTCCATTCTTTATGGTAGCAGGATATTTTACATGGAAGTTAAAATAATAGAGGTCAGTCAATCTTGGAAAATCATATACTTCACATACATATAATAGAGTGTGAAGAATACTATATTCTATACGCTATAGAATATAGTGGCAAACAAGCAAGATTAGAAACTGAGAGACAAGGATATGATGTCTTGGCTTAATCATTAATACCAGCAATATGAAACACATGTGTGCATGTGTACACGTGTGTGCGTGCGCATACAGACACAGACACACACAGACACACAGACACCAGTGGTAGGTTGCAGGTGGTACGCCCCGGTATGGGCTTACTGGAGCCTGCCTGGAGTACCAGATGCCACTCTGGTATGGTGCTCTGAAGGGGCCACCCACCCGCCCTTGCTCCGTACCGGTGCTTTAAGCTTGTGGCACTTCCGCGCACGAGCATGGCGCGTAGAGCACCTGCACAATGCTCCGCTGAGCAGCTGGAGCATTGCAGGGGCTTGCGGAAGCATCACAGGTAGGTATGATGCAGGCATGCAGTGCGCGCATGTGCATGCACACTGCATGTGACCATGTAGGTGACGCCATTCTGTTCCAACCATACAAGTTGAAACGGAATCCAGACCCACCACTGACACACACACACACACTTTTATTCTTATAATGTCCTCTTGGTGTCCTCTTTTTCATCCATACTAACTGTCATGATTAATCAGCCTGTTTGAACTGGAGTGTCTATGAAGTTGTGCATGTGAAAACTTTCAACAAAATTGTAAATTGAGCTGCTTCAATTCAATAACACAACTATCCTAGCAATTCTCAGGGACTAGTTAAATTTGAATAAATGCACTTATTGGAAAGTTTGCAATAATGTGCTGCTTAGCTGTAGTTAAACATTGTTAATTGTGATCTGAGAATAATAATCCTAATTTCAAAAAGAAATCACTTCTTTAAAATTATTATTATATAGATTTAAATAAGAAAGTACAGTATATTCTAAGTATAGTAGAGTGATATATCATATGTATGCCTAAAACTACAAAGAAAATAATAAAACATCTTAATAACATCTAATGAATAAATTTCATAATTAAATGTAAATGCAAACAAACAGATGCAATACGTATTTGACTTACATATCTGTCAGTGTGAAATTCCATTGAAAATAGTTTGGACTATGTTTAATGCAAACAAACATTAAACATAGTCCAAACTATGTTTTGTCCAAACAAAAACCCTCCAAACAAAACAAAGTTGGACCAGATTAACATTTTTTCCTATTATATTCAGGACCCCACATTCTAATGGCACAGGCCTTGTATATTTGTAAGTGGAGTGTAGTTTAATATTTCCCCCATTGGCAGACTTATTATAAATAGGTTTTCCTTAATACAATGTAACTATTCCAAGAATATTAATATATTTGTAAGAAAATGGAGAAAAGTTTTTTTTTAAAAGAAGAATGTATATTCTATTTGAATCTATAAGTTGCTTTCTAACTTGAGACAATTTATTGTATGTCAGGGTTCCGATGGATGCCTTGAGTCTCAAGCCAAGCTTCAAAAGAGATACAGTTATTTATTAGGAGCAACTTGTTGCAACTTGTTGCCACACACTCAAGTGAAGCCAACTCTGACCCCACATAATTTATGACCCAATTATGACCCTGTTTCTCCCTCTCCCAGGGTGTGTCATAAATCACATTCGCCAATGGAGCACTTTCATGGGCTGTAGAAATCATGCCCCTCCAACTGCTGCAGATAACCTGGGAGACAGCCTTGAGAAAGATATACATTGAATGTGCTTCTGTTTGTGGCTGCCATGCTATGTCATCACCCCCTTGCCTATGACAACTCGAGAGCAGGCCACAGATTTTTTGAGAGTTGACAAATGAACAGTAGCTCTAACTCCCACTGCATTTTGCTTCATGAGATTGTTCTACCTAAACCTAAGGACAGCTATTAAAATGCATCAGAAAAAGTGCAAAACATGTGGTGCGCACAGTGTAGTGTGCACATGTTCCTTTATTTATCTCAATAAATAGTTTTTGTAATGAAGGTATTCCATGGGGATGAAATCATAATATATAAATATATAGCATTTATTGAAGGTTGCTGATTTTTTGGACCAGACTTTCATTAGCAAGCCTTAATGAGTATACAAGACCTCATAATATTTAGGCAACCAAATTGAAAATCAGCTACCCAAAAGCAGGCAGTGTTTCAGGAGGGTAGGAAAATATTCCATATAAACAATCCTTACAAAAGGGCTAGCAGTGTACAAGGAGTATGAGGCAATACCAAAGAGTATCTTAAATGTAATCCAAGGGAAAAAAATCCCAGGGCAACAATGGCATATATATATAGGCATCGTAGCTTGAAAAAGTGAGCTATGAAGCGTGGAAAGGTATCATTAAGAAAAATCCAGCCATTTTCTGAGTTTGAAAGTAAATACTCCCCAACCACCATGGGCAAGATATATGAAAAATTGTACAAGGATACTTGAATTTGTGACCAATACGGAATCTAATTGACCCTTATAGGGACATGCCTTTATTGAAAGAACTTCTGCTGCTAAGAGAAACAATTTTGTGGTCCTGAAAAAAAGAGCAAAATTGAGTGGTGCTATCTATTTGGCAGCTATTTACTTGATTCCCACTGAATACAAAGAATCTAGTTGTCATTGTGTGCATAGGATTTCTCTAATGTTTTCAGTGACCATTTGATTTCAAGCACTGGTTAGTTTAGTTAAGATCCAACATGAATTATTTGCTATTGTGGAGTGTTGTGGAAAAAAAGCTTGAAAATGAACAACATTAATCAGAGAAAGATACAGGGGAGTCATTTACCCTTAACATTTGCTTTATTGCTACCTGCAAATATAATATTTATGCTTCACTTAACATTTTAATCCAACCACCAACAGAGAATAGCTGAACTGTACAAGTAGAATTTTAGAAAGGAAGAACGCATGACCATATTGCAATCTATGTTGGATGATTGAAAAACAAAAGAGTACCAAAAAGTCATCTACATCTCCTTCACTGACTACCCCAAATTTGTTAATTTATTAAATAGATTTCTATGCATTTGAAACAAATCTTTATTGCTTATATAAAATTGGTATACTTTATTATAATATAATATTTACCATATTAGGATAAATAATAAGGTGCTTCCCCATACTTGTTTTGATTGCATTGGCATAAAAATAGGTTTAATAAATAAATTAACCAATATTCAAAGGTTATTGTCCTGATTTGAAAGGGATCTTCTATATTCGATTTTCAGCAAAGCCCAATGACATACGTTGTAGTATGCTACATAGGCTTCATTAGACTTTCAGTTTAGTTGGCTGTGTGCTTCAGTAAGTTTATTCTATTTGGCAGTTTAATCACATTTTTTGTGTACTATCAAGTCCTTGTGTTCCCTGAGCTACTCCCTTTGGTTTTCTTGCCAAGGTTTTTCAGATATCCTTTGCCATTGCTTGCTTTCTAGGACGGAGATCAGCGATTTGCCCAAGGTTAGCCAACTGGCCTAGTGAGGGAAGGGGACTAAAGTGGAACTAGAATTAACAGTTTCTATACGGAATGAATAGTACACCAGAAACTCCTGTATTTCTTTCCACCATGATGCATTGTGGCTATAGGTGTAGGTGTAGCAATAGCATTCAGCAGTCTTACAGATAAGAGATGCCCCACATAAAATGTATCATGGTTACGAGATTGTTAAGTACCAAAAATCCTCCAAAGAAAAACAACGGAGGGGAGAAATCCTGTTTTTGTGGGATAGTGTCTCTATCTCCAGGTGATTTATTTAGTTTGCATTCACATCAAAGTTGCTTACATGACGGAAGGCAGAAGATAAAAGATACTCATTATTCACTACAGTGTGCCTGCATAAACTAAAATAGTATGAGATGCAACTTCCTTTTTATTCCTGGACGAAGACCTATTAAAAATGTGGACATTTATATTTGCTTTTAAATTAAAGAACACAAAATTAAGTTTCCAATATATTATGTCTCGTCTAATAAATACAGTAATGAAGGCTATAAAACATGTCAAGGCAGCACTATTAATGCTTAACCTTGGCAACTTTTAAGACATGTGGACTTCAGTTCCCAGAATTCCCCAGCCAACTTAAAGTTGCCAGTGAGAAACATTGTTATGGGAGAAACAGGATAAACCTATTAGAGAGAATAGAAAAGTTTTGCAATGATATTGACTTGCTTTCATTAAATCACTAAATCACTATTTAAATCATTAAATAATGACTGGGGATAAAGGAAGAAGTTGTAGGAGGAAGGTGAATAGAAGACCCAAATTGAGGATAGACCCTGATTTTTAATTATATTTGGCATTCCTTTCATTAGATCAGGAAATTATAGATGTTCTGCCTGATACTAATGTTGCCTAGCAAATATTATAAGGAAATCATTCAACTACGCCAGAGTGTGAGAAGGGGAAGAGGCATATTGGAAAAGTACTCACTGTTAAGAGTCACCAGTACCCTAAGGCAAAGTAGGGCAACATCCACATGGCACATGTGTCCTGACATCATCACAAATGGTGTCTTGGAAGGAGAAAGCAAAGAAGCATCATGTTCCTGTGATGCAAATCTGGTTCTTTCCAAAGTACATTATGATGTCGAACAACCATCAAAAATGGAAGGTGCTTATTTTTCATTTTAATAAAAGCAGAAGTTTTCAATCACCACTGGTCATTGTGCAAAGGATGCAATTTAGCACTTGCAACATGAGGAGAAAGGAGATGAAAACTGTAGCTAGGGCCCTAAAATATTGGTCTTAAACAGTCTTTCAAAACTCACAGATAAAGCCAATTGCAACCTAGTGATGTGATGTGACTCCATCTAAATTGTAGCCATGACCCTGTTAAACAAAATTAAGTGTGGCCCTTGGCCAGAAAAAAGATTTCACAACCCTGCAGTCAGCCTTTGAGAACAACATCCTGTTTGTTCAGAAATCTGACTTGAAACATTCCTGACCTATGGCTGTCCAGACTCCAGCTGAACATGAAAGGGACCTTATTACCTTTTTTGGGTAAGTAACTAATTAAATGTTTTTTTCCCTAAACATGCAGCTGGAATCTCCCTTCCTGTAACGTAGCGTCTATTTTCCTTGATCTTTGCACTCTGGGATGATGGAGAACATGTTACAATTTCTTTTTGTGTGACAGCTTTTCAGATACTATGCATGATGTGCAGAAGCCCAAAGATTCAAGTTCAACATCTAATGTTGCCAATATGATTGCCAATATGAATGAATCCCATTCTGATGAGAATATCATTATATCATCATCATTATGTCTTCTTGCACCTAGACAGGTATGTAACATTTTGAAGGCTCCAGCTTACGTAAAAGTAAGCTTGGAATGCTGCTGGTTGGCACAATAAGTTAATGGATACCCATTTTGTACAATATTTATCAGTGTTTAGCATTATTTTATTACAGGAGACATTGTGCCTGGATATTTCTTCTCTTACCAGGATTTTACTCATAGACCATCCCTGTCACCAAATTTGGTCTGTGTGGAAGAGTTACTGGTGGTTTTAATATGACAGGAACTATATAACAAAGGGCTGGTCAGATACTGATTATGTTCAGGCAGTCCAAATATATTGCAAATATTTTGGGTTAATTCTTTGCATTAAATCTGTCTTCCAACAGGATGAAACCTAGATCTATGGTCTGGGTCTCCCTGCAAATCCTTTTGGAGAGAGTTGAGTAAATGCAAATCTCTTATTGGCTGTGATTTCAATGCCAAATCAACAAAGCTATCAGTAGTTGTGTTAGGAAGTTTAACCCAAAGGGTGAATGGTATTTGCCCTGGTCCTCTGTAAGCAAATTTCTAAATAGGCTCCACAAAAGAGTCCCTTATTGAATCTGGCTTTTAAGTAAAGTGTGTACAGTGTTCAGTGTTGGTAGTTCTATGCTTTTTAAAGCTCATTTGGAATCAGTATCATCAACTGTATCTTAATTTCTCTTTCATTTCTTTTCTGGTTTAACTCCTTTGACACCTACAATAGAACAGATAGTGATCATTTACCTGTGGTTCTGAGCCTTTTGGACTCTATTTCCTCTCCCTCCTTGGGTGAAACATCATAACCTTGGTGGCATTACAGAGATTAAATATAATTTCATCCATCCTAAACTCAGTGGGAAAATCGTTTATTTTTTCAATCGCTACAAATGCTAAATCAAAGATATTGTTGCTATGTATTACCATATTTCCCCCAAAATAAGGCAGGGTCTTATTGTTTTTGACCCCTGAAATAAGCAGTTGGCCTTATTTTTGGAGAGGGATTATTATTTTTGAGGTGCAGCAGACAGCAAGCATGGTCACCTCATGGCTATTCCTGTATTACAATATTTTCAGGGGAGGGCTTATTTAGCGCATGCACTCAAAAGTCCAATTGGGCTTATTATCTGGGGCGGTCTTATTTTCAGGGAAACAGGGATTACCACTGTTTGCCATCCTAGAAGAAATACTAAAAGGATGGTATGGTACAACCAAGATCCTAGAACTAAAGCTCTGAGAAAGCTACAGAACAGAGTTAGAGAGGAAAGAATGAATTCCAATTTATTGAACCAAGTTATTGATCCAATTTCAATCTGAGAATAAGCAATTATTAAAGAACAGAAAGTTATCCTCTTATCGGAATCAGTGAAAGAAACTTAGACTGAGATTAATTTCAAAAAATGCGAGGATATTTTGATTATTTTGTGGCATTTATACAAATACTATCATGCCTTAAATATGGAAGTATCTCAATACAAAATTGGATCCAATTGTGTCCTGTGAACCGAGCCAACAACATCCTGTACTGAATTATACATACAACAGAATGGTTAGCTGTATCAAAATCTGAATGTAAGCAACTGATTTCAACCTTAGGATTCCTGGTTAGTCCTCATCCTGACCAGACTCTTCTCAGCAACAAATGAAATACTGTAAACAAAGTATAATATGCTCAATATTTATAAAAGGAAACTGGCAAGAACCAGCCAATTATCATTCATAGTTAGACGTAGAAGAGTAAAGGTTTCCCTCACACATATGAACTAGACATTACTGACTCTAGGGGGTGGGGCTCATCTCCGTTTCAAAGTTGAAGAGCCAGTGCTTTCCGAAGACATCTTTGTGGTCATGTGGCCCACATGACTAAACACCAAAGGCACACATTTTTCTGTTTGCATTTTTACATGCTTTAGAACTGCTTGGTTGGCAGAAGCTAGGACAAATAATGGAGCTCACTCAGTAATGTAGTGGTTATAGTTTCTAGAAATTTTTCTAAGTTCTATGCTTAGAAAGTTCTGAAAAACCTTGAAAAAACCAAAACCTTACATCCAGAACCAGCAGGATTTTAAAAACAACATAGTTTTCCTTTGAAGGCCTCTATTCAGAAATATACCAATGAATATGCAAATAACTCTGCCATATTTATTGAACTTTCCTCTGTCTTTGATTTCATTGAGACATCTTGATTATGGAAGAAGCCAGCTAGTACAGATATTTGTGTCTCCTTAAATTAATTATTGAACTATATAATGACTTTACAGCTAAAGTATGAACGGACTCTCAAAGACACTAATCAGACCCAATCTTATTGGAGAAGGACTGTTTGCCTAATTCTTTCTTATTCAACTCCTACATAAATAATATTGTAGGGTCCATGAACTCACTGTTGTGCCTCCCTCTCACTTAATGGACAGAAAATTTCAATGTTTAGGTTTGTTGATGATATAGCCCTGATTTCCAGTGCCAAGTTTAGCCTTAGAAGATTACTAGCTGTTCACTATCAAAGGGAAAACCTGAAAGTGATTTATAACAAGATAAAGTTAGTAGTTTTGACCAATAGTAATATTGAACATAGACAGACAATTAATGTCCAACAAACAAAGCAATGCTGCTATTTAAAGTACCTTTCACAAGTGAATTTTATGAAAAGCCTTGACAATTGCCCAGTATAAAGAAGGTGCTATTCTGATATTTTTCCATTATAAAAGAAGGCAGTTGGTGAGCCCCAGGAAGGCAGTTAGTGAGGCCTGCATTTAAAATATTTGAAATGGTTGATTTGAGGGTAAGATGAGAAAGTCTCTGTCCAATTGGATGTAACCCAAAACAATTTCATAAGGAAAGACCTGTCCAGGCATACCTACTTTCTACTTAAAGAAGGAAGAGGGCTACACTTTATTGCCATTAGAATACATCTTGCATTGCTGGGTCATTATAAAAAAAACTAGAAAGCCTTCCATCTTGCCAAACTCTTCTTTCTCCATTTCATAGCTGGAAATGAATGGACTAAATTTTTGCCTTGCATCCAGTGGTAGGATGCAACTGGTTTAACAACCAAATTGGTGAGCATGCACATGCATGCTTTGCACACGTGCACACCTAAAACACAGTTTATGTGCACTTGCAGCATTCAAAATTTGCCCCTTTTAAATTAAAAAACCCGACCTTCTATGTCAGGGCCGGTGAATAAAATAGCTGACTCATGGCAATCTTCTGGGCCGCGTGAATCAACCGAACCAAAAAACAGAGAAATATAGGACAGGAAAGGGCAGGGGTGGGTGGGCAGAGACAACTGATCACCAGAACTACTGGTTCTGGTCTGAACTGGTGAATCCCACCCCTGCTCGCATCCTACAAATGAACTAGCCCCCCCTTTGGAAGAACTTAGATCTTGAAACACAGAACATAATAGAGATTGGCTTTATGAATAGGATGATAATCTATATATATACTTTTATTTACGGTCACAGACCAAAACACAAGTACTACAGGAAGAAACGTTAAAAATAATAATAATAATTTATCATAATATCATAACAATGGATCGCCAATAGCTTAACTAAGGAAGGTTACAGCGTTCTCCCCTAATGGTTACAGCTCTTAAGAAGAATTTTGAGACCTGAAAAGTGATATATGGGGAGCAGGGGTGGGTTTCAAAATTTTTGGAACAGGTTCTGTGGGTGTGGCCTGCTTTGTGGGAGTGGCTCGGCAGTCATGTGACCAGGTGGGCGTGGCCAACTAGGAAAATGTGGTGAAATTCACTTAACAACGGTCTTGCTTAGCAACCAAAATTTTGGCCTCAATTGTGGTCATAAGTTCTCTTTCATCTCTGTCCCACTTTCTTTTTCTTTCTTTTCTTTCTTCCCTTCTTTCTCTTTCACTCTGTCTCTCTCTGTCTCTCTCTCTGAGTCTGTCTGTCTCTCACTGTGGCTCTTTATCTCTCTCTCCCTCCCTCCCTCCCTCTCTGTCTCTTTCTCTTTCAGTGCAGTGGGATGCACTGAAGAGCTGTGGAGACCGCGGGTATGTGCCCACCTGTGCACCTGTTCTTGCCCTTGGCCTCACCTGTTAGGGCAGCCCCGGCCTCCTTGGTTAACTCCCTCATCCGACCCGCCTCCCCACCCCCACGCGCCCGGCTCCTTCGGCTGGGCCTCTCAGCTGCCTTTAGCCTAGGCCGGCCCTGGCAGAGACGGACGAAGACCGGAGCCCCTGCCAAGCGCTGCCTCGGGGCCGGGGTGGGGCTGCGGGACGCGGGTCGGACAGAGGAGCCTTGTTCTCGGCCCGCCTGGACCCTCCTCCTCCCCTCCCACCCGCCGTCTCAGGCAGCCCAGCTCCCGCACCCCCCAGTCCTCCGCCTGCATCGCCCCGCTTCACCGCCTCACCTCGGCCCCCGAGGTTGCCCGGTTTCCGGATGCAGCCGCCCCCTCGGCGCTTCGCTCTGCCGCTCTGCGGCTTCTGCTGCTTCGGCAGGCCAGTAGGTTTCGCCGGCGGGGGCGGGGTGACCCCCGTAGTCCCCGTTCCCCTCCCATCCCCCGCTCCCAGAGCCGGAAGGCCGCGCCCGGGAAAAAGAAGACAGCTGGGAGCAGCAGTTAGCGGCGGCGGCGGCGGCAGCAGCAGGGGCTGGGCCGGCCGGCCGGAAAGCAAGCAAGGCGACTGCGCTGTCTTCTTTTTCTCTCTGTGAAGGGTACTGGCCGCTGGCAAAACGGGAGGCTCGGGAAGGCGGCGGGAGCGCCTTTCCCCCCCTTCCCTTTGCTCAGCAGGCGCTTCGCTGAGGGAAAAAGAAGACAGCGCAGTCGCCTTGCTTGCTTTCCTGCCTGCCCGCCCCAGCTGGGAGCAGCAGTTAGCAGCGGCGACTTACTTCCGGGTCCACGATCCAAAGGTATCGCTCGGGATCCGGAAATTTTACGAAAGGGTTCGAACCCCCAGAAACCCACCCCTGATGGGGAGCCATCTCCTAGGCAGTGGGCCATCAAGTTACAACCATTGAGTCTAGAAGGGATGGTTTCAAGGAGAGACAGTAGCTTAGATCTGTCTGCGTTATACATGGGGCAAGATAGAAGGACATGCTCCGCAGTTTCAACCTCGGCTCTGTCGCAAGGGCATAGCCGCTCATTAATCAGGAGCCTCTTGAAGCGACCATCCAAAAGTGCTGAGGGCAAGACATTAAAGCGAGCTAGGGAGAAAGCTCTTCTATACTTAGGGATGGTTAAAGTATAGAAATAGGAAGCCATCCTTAGTCCGTAATTATTGAATTGATTGAAGGTCAGGGGGCAGTTTTATTGGCTCTGGCTCGTAAATATTGTAGATCAATGTCCACGAGTCATTGGACTACTCTAAATTGGGCGTCCTTAAGGCCATAGTTTCCCAAATCATCCCCCGTGAAGCCTAGCAGGTGTAGCTTCTTCAGCAGCTCTTTTCCCGATAGGATGATAATAAAGATACTACAATAGTATAACCATCCACATTTTTATCTTGGTATTATCATGATAAAAAACGTAGAAGTCTCTCCCAGTATCTAGTTAGCATAACCAGTGCTTCACTGAGAAGGCCTTTAGCATCCCTTCATGTTGTCCACATATCTCAAAGGGAGGTTTTTTTTTTAACAAGACCTCTGACCTTGTAGAGTTGGTTAAATGGAAGTTGTTACAACAATAATACAATAATACAATAGCAGAGTTGGAAGGGACCTTGTAGGTCTTCTAGTCCAACCCCCTGCATAGGCAGGAACCTTATACCATTTCAGACAAATGGCTATCCAACATCTTCTTAAAGACTTCCAGGGTTGGGGCATTCACAACTTCTTGTTACCTATTATGTTCCTCTCTGCTACATTTATAGTGAGATCAGTGCCAAATTGTGAATGGCCAATGAACTCAAGTGCTTCAATCTTAAAAAATTGAACTGTCTTCTTGCAAATGTGTTCCCAACTGTCAACAACCAAGTTGCTGCTTTTATTCTGCTGTGATTTCAAGTTAGAAGGATTTAAGATCTTAGCCAATTCCACCAACCTCCCTCTGTAGGTCTACATTATCCTCTGTCTGTCTGTCTGTCTCTCCATTCCCCCCCCCATTTTTATTTTAGTTATCAGGTGAACCTTTGATCGATATTTTCTATTACTAGTTGTGTGATTTGATTTTTGAATGAATGTTGGTTTGCTTTTTTAATTGTGATAGTGGCTTGATGGCAGGTCACTTTGGTTCCACAGAAATCTTGATATATTTGCATTAAATTTAAATACATGTAGATTAATGTCTGGAAACTTTAAGTATGAGAAAAGTGTTCTGTTGCTGTTTTATTCCAAATTGTCTTTCTTGAGAGAGATGGTTTCCTTGCTTTTACCGGAATTTTCTAGGCTTTTTAGCAGTTATGTCAAGTGTTTCCCTCCTGATTGATTACTACTGCTGGTGAAGTGCTAACAGGGTATTTTCCTCCCCCTCCTTTAGAGATGCCTCAATTTCCAGTGGGATGCCAGCAAGATAAATGCCTGGCCAGACATCCCCAGCTGATGATACTCCCAAGCTCCTTTCTGAATTTGAGGCAGCTTCTCAGCTTGCCTGTATCTGCGGCTCATCTTGATTGTGCTCTACGCAAATCCTTGGAGATTGGGTTGATCAGGTTCACTAATGGTCAGACTTCACTTGGTATTTGCTTACATAACACTATCAGAACACATGCCTTAAATATTTAATCAGTTTTAAAGGGTCGCTTTCATAACAAGGCATTGTATTACACCAGAAAAGCAAGATTAGGTTGGAGGAAAGATGGTCTGTAATGCCCTACAGGAAAAACAATAGCTCTGGGTGTATAACCTGTGGAACTCGCTGTTAAAGACACATTTCTCCAAAGAAGAACAGGAGGAGGAGGAGGAGAGGGGAAGAGAAGGGTGATGGTGGTATTGGTCTTCATGAACATGTCTAAGAAAACTCACTTGCAGGAATTGTGAATGCCAGGCAAATGCAATGGTGGTCTACTTTAAGCCTAAGCATATTTTTCCTATGTTTTCATTAAAAGTAAATGGAATAAATTGTAGCATTTTTCCGTGCTTCTGCATAAGCCTTCTGAAGTATCACCAAACCAGAATTTATTATTTTTAAACTGATTTTTGGTGCTTTGAATTTTCTTGCCAATGGTCACTGACACAGGAATATATCAAAATTGCTTATAATTCCACCCACTTCTATAATTTTGATATGGGCCCAACTCACCCCCACAGTTGGGACAGCACCTTTCTCTAGAAAGGTTTTGGCCTTCATTAATTTTATGGTACAAAAAAACAATCTGATTTTCTATGTGATACTTCAGCAAG
Source organism: Rhabdophis nuchalis (assembly GCA_039707465.1). Lineage (NCBI taxonomy): Eukaryota > Metazoa > Chordata > Lepidosauria > Squamata > Natricidae > Rhabdophis > Rhabdophis nuchalis. The sequence continues at coordinate 51,644,052 of CM077647.1, read as the reverse complement.
AAACAAAACTTGACTTCCTAAATTTGTTACACCTACAAATTCCTGGCTTGCCAAGAATGTGTGGGTAGACATATATCAAATAAATGAATATTTGGCCAATATGTTTCAAGTGCCACCAAAGCACAGTTTAGCCCAGACCTGCTTAAGCTATTCCCTGCCTGTGAGGTTTTCTGCTTCTGTACCCCATCAATTTGGAGGACCTCAAATAAACTGATCTTGCATGCTCTCTTCTGGAGACATACCTTAGCCTGACTGGATAAAGAAAATCAGCCACCAAGCCTAGCAGTAAAGTCTGTACAAGCTTGAAATGTTATGCTTTTAATGGAAGATTACTTTAGAAACACAATCGAGAAAATATTTCCTTGTTTCAGTATTATTCCTATTTCTAAGAGCTAGCAAAGTTCTACATTTCAGAGTATACTTGCTGGTGTAATTTCCAATGGCAGATATTTAAAAATTACATTTGTGAAATTTCTTATATATACCTCCTATGCAAACTAACATTAGCTGTTGAAATGATGGGGAAAAGGAATTGGATGGCATGCATCTTTTTAAATATTAGTGAGGCAATGCTTCACTAAAGGGAGAAGGAAGGAAAGCATCTGTTTGTGCAGAATACTTAAACGGCTGGAAATTAGGAAATATATTTTATTTTAAAGGTAAACTAATTTTGAAACTATTAGAATGAAACCATTCATCAAACACATTGTGGTATCTGAATTTCCCATAAATGAAGGACTAATGTAATTAGCGTTAGAAAATAAAAAAGCCAAGAAGTACCAAGGAGTAATACTGTTAAGTAGTAACAATTATAATATTAAATAAACCATGCATTTAATTGCCTTTGAATACTTTATTATACTGGAATTGCAATGATATTAACATTTGTACAAATGCATAAAATTTCTGCTAGTTAGAAAGAAGTGTAGAAATTGGTTCTATACGTCCAATATCAATGAATGCGTTGTCCACTTTTAATAAATGTGTTCACAATGAGAAAGAGATAGACAGAATAAGGCATATTAAAAGCAATTGTGACCGCCAAATATTTACAGGTATGTATCAATTTAGTTTCTGTTTTCCCAGAATAGGAGATGGCTGTTTACATTGTTATTTTAAACAGATTTTTAAAAATGGCATACCATACAAAAAGCAGATCATAGCTCAAAGACAATTAACATCCTTTTCATTCCCCTTTAACATTCCACAGTGTTTTTCTTCTCCCACTAATACATTATCTTTGAAATCAATAGAATTAAATAAAAATATTAACATGAATCAACTTACATTGATCAAGCATCAATTAAAATGGATTGTTTGAAAAATGGATTTATAATTGATGATAGAAAGAAATAAAATACATTTCCACAATTTGTGAAACAGTTACTGCATTTTTCTTTGACTATATTCTTTTTATTTTTTTATAGAATCATCTTTTCTAGGGATAAAAAAGTTGTAGAAGTGAACTCCAAACTCAAAATCTATATCTCCCAAAAATCCTATTTTTAATGATTAGTACTTTAAAAAAATACATGATGATGAAAACTAATTTATGAAAGGATTTTTTACAAAAAGAATATATTGTATTTTCCGCCAATTTTTATAATTTTTCTGGGTAGAAAACAAAAGGATAAATTGTTCATACAGTATATTCATGAATAAAGCATGATAGCATTGGTAGAAATTCAGATATTTTGACTTTTATTTCCATAATTTGCAATAAAATAGCCCTGGAAAATAATCTTAATAATTTACTGCAATTTTTAAAATCCATGCTATTTGGTTGATTTTACAACTACATGGCAACTGAACAGACCTGAAACTTAACATAACAAAACTACGATTTGACACAGGCAGAGCAATAACATGATCTTTAAAGAGAGCTGCTTCATATAACATAATGTGACATGTTTGTTTCAATAAAACAAGAGACTAAGATGGCATATTCCACATGTTATATGTATTTTATGTAAACAGATTCAAGCAAAAATCCAAGGAAAACTTTGAAAGGGCTCAGATTTACACTCAGGAGAATTCATCTCTTTGCTTTACAGAAACGTGCTGGATGCATGTTTCGAACCCACTTAAGTGGCTTATAGAGATAGGAAAATGTTAGCATTTTCAGATCCTATTTCTTCCAACATTCGTGTTGATAAATAGGTATTTCTTCTAACAACGTAGCAGACTGTAAAATCAAGAAAACATCCATCAGTTAATTTAAAATAACCAAATATGACCATTGAAAACATTTGTATTCAGTTGCACCTGAATCTCAGAGATCGCCTGGATAAGTCCCTGAAGTTTTCTTGGCAAGGTTTTTATGAGTGGTTTGCTATTGCCTCCTTCTGAGGGTTGGAGGGAATGATTGGCCCAAAAGGTTACCCAGCTGAGTTTGTACCTAAAGTGGGATTAGAATTCATGATCTCTAGCCTGATGCCTCAACTACACTAGAATTTAAACAAAAAAAGTAAACTTAGCTTCTTTTTGATATCGCATTTTATTATTTTAAATATAATAATCTTTTAATTAGATTGTTTAAAAATTAAAGTTGCTGTACTCATTAATCAAACTTATCTGTGCTTTATGGAGAATTCCAACAGCTATCTTAAGGATATCAGTGGGAAGACTGAACTAGAAGGAACTGTGATCTTAGCGCACAATATTGTACACCTCTAATCAGACCAAAACCTACATATTTCAGTCAAGTAAGTATGGATTCAAAAACTTGGCTACCACTATTAAAATAGCTTTATTGTCTTTACAGAGCAGTATGATGGAAAACAACATAACAGTAATTTATACACCTTAAATACACACTTGCTATAGTTCCTAGCAAGTGACGTAACAAACCATTAGTGACTTCCATCAAAGAGTTCTTAGCTACTCAGCAAATTTGTTCCCAGAATTTGCAAATGTGATGGATCTCTTCCCATTTAAGTGGTACAAAACCAGTAAGGTTTATTGTGCACATAATTTTCTTTCTTAGTCTATAGCTTACACAAAAAAGTATAAGTAAGACAAAAGTTTGAACATTGTTGAATATTTTTCCTGTTCCAATCTCAGAGCAAAATTCTTTCAGAGCTAGTGTGATAAAGAGTGAACGTGCCACCAGTTCAAACATTATTATTGAATAATATTTTATGAATAAAGAGATTGTGGGAGAGATAGCTGAAGTGCAATTTTCAAATAATATTAATAATTGAAATATAATATGTTGCTAATTAGTTGTAATAGTTCCCATTTTCTAGTCACTGTTTTAATATAAAAACAGAATTAAATCTTTATTTCCTGTCTCCACCATCATGGCAATATGTTGGGGCCAATCTGATCTTATTCACAATGGAACTTCAGTAATTTAAAGCTACTGAAGTCTGTTTAGTTATAAAAACAAGAAGTACTGATAAGCTGAATTAGTGCAACTCACTAGGTAATTATTAGAAGAAAAAGTAAAGCATCAGGCAGGATGACTTGCTTTTAATAGGCAGCTTTCCAGTTATATGGATTATTTCTTTTTAGAAGACCTTGCACACCTTCAACAAAAAACCAAAAGAACAATGTTTGTTCATTTTGGTTGCTACAGAAAGCAGATGCTGCTCTGAGAAAAGAAAAGAGAAAACAGAACTGAATTCTGGATAAGTCCAGGAAGCATATCTCAGCAACTAGTCATCTAAGATGAGTAACTTCTGCTGGCGATATACAAAAACCACTCTTTTAAGTACATATATAGAGATTTATATATATTACATACACTTACACTGAGAGTTGTGCACTGTAACTTTAACGGGGGAATTCACCAAGATGTACTACCGCCAACCTGTTTGTTTGTTTTTTTAAATTTCATTGAGGCTTGCTCGAGTGAAGATGCATAACCACCACTTGGCAATTACTCCCAAAGTAACTCAGAAAAATGTAAACAGATTCTGTAGAAGAATACTGTTTAAATGGAATGTTAAAAATAACATTTAGTAATAAATACTTTATAAAATTCTCTGTGAATACAACATTTAAAGATTCCTGGTTTGGGTTTTTTGTTGTTATTTTAATTTCACTTTGGTCCTCATTAGTTTGCATAAATCCACCATATACTTTTTTCATTTTCTTTTGTTTTGTAGGAAAAATGTTGGCTACAAAGCAGGAGACAATTAAAAGACTTTTTATAAAAACACAAATTCAGATATATACTCACCATATAGTAAATATTGTTATTTTAAAAATATAGATTTCACCCTACAGCTATAGCTAGCTTGTTAGTAAAGAGAAGAGCGGTTATGTTGAAATGTTTGCTTTTGATTATTTGCCATTCATTTTCTATTTTTTTTAATGGCTTGCATACTTTTACAAAAATGCACAATCATGCAATAAAAAAGCTCACCATTATCATAATAAATACTCTAAAGTAACTATCATTTAGATTACAATATAGAAATATGGCTTGCAGAAAAGCTTATGTAGCATTGATATTTTGTATTGCAATCCAGCCCTTTTTGATAAATATTGCAATTTGCAGTGTTTGGGGTTTTTTTCCTCCTTCTCATTGCACTTTATATTTAATTGAATTTTTGGACAGACAGCAAGATTCAATTTCAGTCTTTGTGTAATTAGGCCTTATTCTCTCCTCAGTAAATTAGGCAAGGCTGCCAGATCTGAGCCACAGAACTTCGAGTAACAAAGAGACACCCAAAATGTAAATCTTTGATGGCATCTAACATTATTCAGCTGTTGTGAACTCAAATCTTGTATCTTTTAAGTTTGAGAAAGGAGGGAGTTTATTTTAATTCAGATACAAAGTTGGCAGGAAACTCAAATAGTGGGTAAGTTAGTTTTATCACTGGAAATATGCATATTAACAGCCAGGTTTTTAATTTTTTCTTTTTTTCAGCCTTTATATGATTGTCAGGCAGATGTCTAGAGGTGAGACAGAATTCTCCTAAGAACATTCAGAATTATTTGAACTCTAGATTCCAAGAGTAAGTAATATCTCCACAGAGTTTGGTGATATTTATAAGAAAGTAAGGATGAATATAGTGTAAATGAGGAATGCTCTGTATTAGTTCACTGGTATTACATATTGGAGTTGGTAGCAGTATTTATATGTATAGTAGTGATTTTATGCTTATCCTGGGAAAATCCTGGGCATTATGTCCTATTTTGGTTTTTAAAAAAGTGCATTATTCAAAGCAGTTGTGAATGCTTTCTTTGAAAAAGTCTGACATTATTCCAGTTTGCCAGAAATTAACTCTCTAACCAGGAGTGGCAGAAGTGGACAAACACAGTATATTTGACTTCATGAAATCTCATGCACAAGAATCATTTAATTTCTCAAGCACTGCTGAGCAATTTAAGTAGCTTCAGGTGAGTTCCTGAGCACACACACTTGCTTCCTTTGTTTCACTTTTCTTTAATAAATATTTAAGTAGTAGTAGTCTGAGGAGGGGAGAAGGTAAACATCTTTTTAAAGATGAACAGCAGCCTCAGTGTCGAGTCCATGTATTTTATATGTGCACTTCAATAGGAAGTAAGTCTCATTGAGGGCAAAAATACCCAGGACTTTTTGCATTGCCAACCCTGTATTCCCAATCTGTGGTAATAATGTGACACATAGATCAGATGTCACTTTCCTTTTCAAAAAGTTTTTTTTCACAATTCAAACACTTGCGGGAAAGTGTTGTGGCTGCCTCATTCACTTCAATGGAAGGGGTAGTACTACCTATAGATTCCAGAATAGTTTGTGTTGTAGTGCTCATTCCATTAAATTAATGGAATTAATTGTGTCACTGACCTGCACAATTTGTTTACCCAAATTGTGGGTTACTTAAGTGTAAGCATATTGTTCTCTGTGGTTTCCTTCGTTACTTTCAAATACTTATTTGTAAAACCATTCTATTAAATTAAACAGCAAAACTGTTTGTGTACAGAACCTTTTGCATTTCTAGCAATGTAACGAACCAATATGGTGACTATGTTTTCAAAATTCCGTATTTCAACGGAATTTCTTCACAGCCAATGATATTTTACAGTTATTGTATCTTTTTAGCATTAAATAATGCAATATAATAAAAGGCTTATATTTTTGATATCTTTATTATTTTTCTTTTTTTAAAAAAAACCTAAACTTTTCAGTATTTATATTTCTTCTTCTTCCCTGCTATTTTATATATAAAAAGGGTGTAATTTAGAACTATTTGTAGTTTATTAGTTTGTAAAAGATAACCTGGATGGTACATTTTGAAGGTATAACAAATTCTGAACTCAGTCTGTGCTACTCTATGTTTAAAACATTTCATTTTGGGATCATTTTGGGACCTTGCAAATAGATCATGCTACTACCATACCTAAGTTGCAAATAAGTAAATTTGTTTTCTTTATCTTTTTGCTGACTTCCAGTGGGATTTTTTTTTTTGTAGGGTTTTTTTTTTTTAGTAGCTCATCTGGCTTTTTGTAGCCCAGATCTGGCAGTCAAAAATTTATGGAAATTTCCATGGCTCTTTTAGATAACTCTACTTGTCTTCACCCTTTAGAGTGTACCTATAGAGCGTACAGATCTGCAATTTTAGTCCATAGTTATAAGCACAATTAATTGGGGAAAGAGCCCATTGTCACTGCAGAACTTTCTTTAAGTTAAATTTACAAAGGATTAGGCTGCATATTCCTGTGAAAAGAGTCAGAATGAAGAGCTACAACAAACATGATTCCATTGATTTCATGCAACTTTGTCAAGACTAATTATAGCTGAATTGGAATCTCTAATGGGCAATCCAAGTTACATATATTCTTTTTAAAACTTGAAAAACAACAACCAAACCCCCCACATCCCAGTATTTTTCAAACCTGTCTAGTTTCTACTGAAAATTTCCTTTTAATTTTCCAGCACCTTCATTGTGCTGTAAAATACATTTGTATCAGTTGTATCTGTTAGTGTACGTAAAATCTCTTAGTATACGTAAAATACTAACATATTATAAATATTATACTGTAATGTTTTAATTGTAAGCTCTTATAAAAGAAAAAGGTATATAAAAAAGAGCAGCAGTATTTGAGTTGTTCCTAGCTGCTAAAATATTGATTAGTTTTAGCAAAAATGCATTCCCCCCCAAAATGCATTTAAAAAAAATATATAATACTTTAAAAAGATATGAAAATAGCCTGTTTTATCTGGTATTTAATCCTGTTCAAAATGCATATTCTAAACATGAGGTCAGATATAATATAGTCTTGGTATTATTATCAAGGATGAGTTCTTCCAAAAATTACAAACAATAGCATCTTACTTCACTTTTCAAAACAATCAATTTCATGACTTGAAATTCACCTGGATGGTTTTTTAAAAATCTTTTGGGAGAAAATTTATTTGGAACTGTGTCTTTTTAATAACACTGAAAACTTCCTTATATAAGTCAAACCATTGGCTAAAATAGCTATTTAGATTGATCACTAGTGATTCTTAAGGATAGCTCAAGTTTTGTTTTGGACCGAATCTTTAATTTTAAGAAATTATTCAATTTTTAATTCTGAATTGTTTCATTGAATAGTTTTATTTGGAAATATGTTAAAACTTCAAATCTTATGCCATAAAGAAGACCTAATTAGGATCTCATAAGAAATGCCATTTCCCAATTATTGATTTTTAAAGCACCCTCTTTCATAAGCTAATTAGAGGAAGGGTATGAGAATAAGAATCCCCTTCCTCTGCCCTCCAATGCCATTATCTACTCTTAATTATGCCTGTGATAACATGGCATTGTGTCACTGACCTGCACAATTTGTTTACCCAAATTGTGGGTTACTTAAGTGTAAGCATATTGTTCTCTGTGGTTTCCTTTGTTACTTTCAAATACTTATTTGTAAAATCATAGTTTATTCAATGAACCAAAACTAACTGGTTTCACACAATATTTTGTGCTAGATTATTCCTTACAAAACTTAATGGCTGGGCTTACATATAATAATGTTAAACCAAAATCAACCAACCATGACTTAATATATTGGGTGAATTCAATTCTATGACAATCTTAGTCACTGAATTAGTGATGGTGCAGCTATATACCTACAAATGATGGCCATTTTTCTTGTTAACAAAAAGCATAGTGCTGAGAGAGTGATATTTACTATTTCTCAGTCCTACGGATTCTTACAGGAACAATTTTAAAGGGCTTCTTTCCGCTAGCACTGTAATACCATTAGTAGCTTTATCTGAGGTAAAACTGATTACAACCTTTACTGTTTATTAAAACACCATATTAATGAAATAAAAAGTGTTTCAGAGAAAATACCTCCCCCACACACACAGCTGTGGAGCAGAGGCTGCTGATAAGTGTGAACTAGTAAATACTAATGAGAAAATAGCTGGTGAATCTGCAAAGCTTTTCATCATGTCAATGCGTCTTCAACGTTACATAGAAACTTCAAGCAGCAAAAAGCAAGAATTTTAGTATGAAATACCATAAAGATTTTGTAAAAAGAAAACTTAAAATTATATGGTTTGTAAGGAAAATAGAAAAGTGCAGAGGAAGGTCACAAAAAGGAAGAAAAAGAAAAACTCCACAGAAGCTCAAAACCCATTACCCAATTTCAACATTTCATGTTTTGCATGAATGTTCTACTTTTACATGAGTATCCTGGTGGTAGGAAAAACCCATAATTATTTGGTAAGCGATTATTTAAAAATAATCTTCAGATATGCACATTATTTATGCCCGCATTCAAATCCTTTTCTAAAAACAGCTAGGCTGAGAAACATTAGGTTCATCCTCCTCCTTTCAGAAAATTTCAGAAATACTGAATACTTTAAAACTCTTTCATAATCAGTTCCAATAGGTCAGAAGAAAAAAACTTAAACTGAGAGCAGAATCCCAAGGCTGTAACTCCAACAGATATAGAAACATTTTCAAAGCAAAATAATGATTTGCAAAGCTGTAAGTATGATTGAGCGTTTAATGGTGCTGAAAAACCATGTACTTATTGCACTGTCAACAAGTGTATGGCTGTTTTATATTTTTAAGCTTCAATTTTTTGGCGAATGAAACTGTTATAAGATGCTTCGGTGGTGCCAACCAGCAATGATAAGAAGGAAATGGCTATGTACAGAAACAGTTTGATTACAAACAAAGGAAGAAGAAACCGGTACCAGAAAATTAGAGAAAGCACCAAGCATCTCCCAAGCTGATAGCATAATCATTGCATAAATCCCTTTATTATTACTAAGCATAAACAATGTTTTAATAACTAAAAAAAATCAAACTCATAAGTCTTTTGGGGCTGAAGAGTCCTTCAAATCAGAAATAATCTTGAGAATGCAATGCCTTTAACAGAAAAGAAACCTGATAGGCAATCATATTTATCATCACAGTTGTTTGATGACTCAATTTTAAAGGACTGGGTTCATGTCTTTTTGATGGCTTGCAAGCTGGCTGAGAGTGGAACCTCCAACATCACCGACGGCAGAGGAAGTAGTAATGGTATTCTGCTGAATGACTTGTTTCTGTGAGCAGGTTGGACCAGGACTAGAAGGAGGACTATTTTCTGGACCTGCACAGAATAAAAAAGAAGATTCATTCCAGCTATGTATGTATGTATGTATGTATGTATGTATGTATGTATGTATGTATGTATGTATGTATATTTAGCAGAGCAAATAATGAGAAAACAGACTGCAATACAAAATGTTTAGCTGCAAAAAATCTGGAATTAAAATTAGAGAACCACAAAAGCTAAGGAATAAAAAATAAAGGAATCTGTAGAGCTGTCTTCATTCTATGGATACTATATTTCTACTTTAAGCTATGTCTGCGTATAGCACTTTTAAATAATGGAAAGATACCTCAGTGTAAGCAGTAAGTCAGCAGAATGCTATTTGCATTGACCGAAGTATCATCTCCTTTGGAAATATGAGTCATGTAGTCAAGGCTGTTCCAGCGAAATACTGAGTACTTTGCCTCTTCTGTCCATGCTGTTGTGTCTCCTTTTCAAGCCTTTTGATAGGACTCTGAATGATGCCAAGCAGGGAAAGGAAGGGAGTGCTAGTTCCGGATCCCCTCTACACCAAATGGTTGATGGAAATCTGGAAGTAACTGGCTTTACTGGAGTTGCTGCACCATCCCTAGGAAACCCAGTTGGGCTCCGCCATGAGAAGAGCAGTCTCTGGAAGTACAAGAGGTTGTCACTCTGCAGATGCAGAGAAGATGGAGCAGCAGCAAGTTTTTTCCCCAGAACTATTATATTCTGAATTTCAGCTGAGGGACAGCTCACGCTTAATAAGGCAGAAAAACCAGGTCTGCCTCCAATTACTCATTCAACTAGATCCATAGCCTTGTATCAGCTTTCTGATGACAATGGCAATACATATTATATTCTATAACGTTGCATTCGAGGTGCGCTACTGAACTTACAGCTTTGTTTTTGTGGACAGTACAAATGTGTATAACGACTGTATTATTTCAGATTTCAAATGCAGACTCTGATGGTAAAAAGCTCTTTCATCATATTGAATGCAATATGCTTGCTTGAATATTCTATCCCTTGAGGTAAGATCCACCCTCACCTTCTTGTCCTTCTGTAAGAGCCTCAAAACCTGGCTCTGCCAACTGGCCTGAGGCAACGAATGGGATTTTCCATGTTGGAGGTGGTTAGTGGACTAGGACCAAAATCCAATCTTTACCCCATAATAGTTTAGTTTGAAAACTTACTTAATTTTGGTTTATCTAATATTTAATGTTTCAATGTTTTATACCTCAGTTATGGTTTGGTATGCTTTCTTACATTTTTCCTGCAAGTGCAGAGTCTGATTTTTTTCCTCCTTTGGATCAACCAGATTTTGATGAATTGATTGTGACTGGAATTGATTGACGGCTTCTTAGCCGAGTTTGACATTCTGGGCTGAGAAAAAGTGTCTGGCTCAAAATCACCCAGCCGTCTTTCATGGATAAGGTGAGATTAGAAGTCTTAATCTCTCAGTTTCTGGCCTTAACCATTAGGGCAAGTTGATAAATATGTATGTTTTGTTTATGCGCATGTATGTGTGCCTGTGCGCATGTGTATGTACATAGTATGTGCGTATGCTTGCAAAAACACACACACTGCACAATAAAAATTCTTAATAGTCCTATGCAGAGTTATGCAATAGAAAAACAGATAATTAACTAGAGAGAGATTTTTAATAGGCATAATATCTTATATTAGAATGCTGTTTTAGAGAAAGTTGTCAATATTCATTTTGAAATTTGGAATTTATTTTACACTGACTTATAAGTATTTGTTAAAAATGTAATGTTATATTTTATTATATCAAGTATTATTAAATATAATACTAATTATGTTTATTATTTTGTGAACTCTGTACTGGTTAATATTTTAGGAACTATATCTGTTCTTTTAAAAAAGATATTGCTTCTATGATATATTTAGTAATGATTAAACAACCAATCAACTTTGGTATTGGCTTCCACAATCCTTAAGATACTTTTGAAAAAGTTTTTGAGATGCCTCTAATACATTTTTTTTATAATTATGTGCCTTTTATTTGATAGCCACTGCTAATTAAGTGCCATTCCTAACAATGTATTAAATACTTGTTCAGGTATCGAGGTGAGCTGAAAAAAGGAAATCTACTATTAGTATATACTATCAGATAACACTTACTTAGGTATCCTTGTGATTCTTTCTGCATGGCTGTTATGGGACAGTCTTTATGGGTTAACAGCAACTGTTTCAGCTGCGCTACCTCATTTTTCAACATGGAAACCTCATTCTAGAAAAGAAAAAAAAGATAATTTTATTTTAGTAAGTAGGAGGACAAGGAGCTGAGAAGCATTGCTCGGGGCCTGATTTTTTGTACAATCCTTTTTTCCTAGGAAAAACACAGGAGGAAATCTGTGTTCTGGGATATGCTTTTACAGCCTATTTTGAAAGCTTTGAAGCTGACTCATTTTTATGACCATTTAAATAGTCAGTGGAAGAATTGATAGCAAGAAGCTTTCTTGGTAATCTGATTTTAACAGCCTAATCATTTGCTTTGTTGCTCAGTAACAGCACAAACAGAGCCTGGATTCCGCAGACATAGGAGAGTCTGCAGAAAAATAGAAATCTATAAGATGATGGACACAACATTGTGATGGAAGGCCCATTATTTTCTGTACATGTAGCATGCATGTAGATGTGGAATTGGGTACTGCTTTGATTGTGATGCATGTCCACCCACTTGCAGAATTTGATAGATACCCTTGCAGACAAACTAAATTGCACTATTGAAATGGCATAGCAGAGAAATAACTTTTCTTTATTCTCAATCATCCTGCTTTGTCATCAAGGTCAAATTCAATGTATGAAAGTGGCTGTTTAAAACTTTTAAGTTATGGATTCCTGTACAGATTACTTTTTGGGTGGTATTCCAGAGACTGCACTTTGTCAAATAAACAAAAAGAATTTTGTTACATTTAAGGATACTCCCCTGCATTGAATAATATTGTTCTCCTGTTACAATGACCTACTAACTTTTGGAAAGCCTGGGGAATGAGACCCAAAAAGTCTACGCCCCCCCCCAACCCAGAAGGCATTCTGTTCACAAAACATAAAAATGAACACTCAATGCATGTTTTAACTGCTTTAAAAAAAATCTACAAGAACAAGTTGAATTACCCAAAATATATTTATCTATATAGTACAAGTCAGGAATGTCAGACAGAATTAACGAAAGATGGAAATAAAAATGGCTGATAGATATTCCTGTCCTGAGTAATAATATCCCTAGAAATTCATAAGCCAGTTTACCTTTGTTGAAGCTTAGGTCCATCCATTCATTCAGAAAAGACTATTAGGAATCAGATTTCCTGGTCTTTTGGTTGCATTTGCATAATACAGTATTAAACACACACACACACATACACACACAATGCCAAAGCTTAATATACTCATCAGGTGATGTCATACTGTAAAAAGTACTTTTGAAGAAAGAAAAAAACATTGCATAGAACAATAATATGCGTTTACACCCTCCAGATATTCAGACCATCCTAATTTAGATTTCTTATTAAGCTGCCATTATTGTGTTTTAACCATTCTTGAGGCCAATAATTTGACAGTCATTTTTTTACTTATAAAAATATAAATTCATTTATTATGCCCAGTTGCAGGAACTTCAATTTTCCAGGAAGTTAGGAAAACCTATAATCAAGGTAAGGCAATAGTCCTATTCTTGTGTTTAAAGGTGAACAGAAATGACTCCACTTGTTTACTTTAATCCAAATGGAAGTGGTGTGATGTTTCAAGATGAGGCTTTTGATACGGCTCACTTTTATCCTCAGAAATTAATGGGCAGAGGATGGGGATGATATATTCTTGATACTGCTCCCCAAATGCCATCAACTGTCTCCACAGAGGTTCATACTAGATGAAAAGTATAAAAAAAAGAAATCATTCCAATGTGACCTAAATTTCAGTGAATTAAACAATTTAGGTCATCTTTGTAGGGAAAAAAGGACCATAAAGCTAATGATCATTAGCTACTTTAGTAGCTAATGATTCAAATACAAGTAGTCCTTGACTTCCAACAGTTCAAAACACTGGAAAAAGTGATACAACCTACTTATGACTGTTGCAGCATCCCCATGGTCATGCAATCACAATTCATGTTCCTGACTACAGACCAGTGATGGGTTTCAAATTTCTTTAGAACTTATACTGTAGGTGTGGCCTATTTTGTGGGTGTGGCTTGGCAGTCAAGTGACCGGGTGGGAGTGACCAACTTGTAAAAACTCATTTAACAACGTTCTTGCTTAGCAACTAAAATTTTGGGCTCAATTGTGATAATAAATTATTTCTTTTTCGTTGTTTCCTTCCTTCCTTCCTTCCTTCCTTCCTTCCTTCCTTCCTTCCTTCCTTCCTTCCTTCCTTCTTTCTTGTGTCACTCTCCCCCTCTTCCTTCCTTCCTTCCTTCCTTCCTTCCTTCCTTCCTTCCTTCCTTCCTTGTGTCACTCTCCCCCCTTCCTTCCTTCCTTCCTTGTGTCACTCTCCTCCTCTTCCTTCCTTCCTTCCTTCTTTTATTTCTTTTTTCCTTTCTCTTCCTCTTCCTTCCTTCCTTTTTATTCCTTCCTTCCTTCCTTCCTTCCTTCCTTCCTTCCTTCCTTCCTTCCATCCTTCACTTCCTTCCTTCCGTTCTCTCTCTCTCTCTCTCTCTCTCTCTCTCTCTCTCTCTCTCTCTCTCTCTCTCTCTCCCTCTCTCTCTCTCTCTCTCTCACACACACACACACACACACACACACACACTTTGCAGTTGGTGAAAATTTGTTTTGCCAGCTGGGAGGCTGCCAAAGAAGACTCATTTTCCGTGCCGCCTGCAGCTCTTGGAGGAAGGAGGCAGGGAAGTGAGCCACAGGCCTCATCTCTGCCTCCTTCTTTGAGAGCTGGCTTCAGAGATGGCCAGCCTTTCTCGCCACTGCCTTCACTCACCTTCCACCCTGAGGCTCAGCCAGCGGTTGCCTCCCAAGACAGCTGCGAGTCTCCCGAGGATGCTGGACATTGGGGGCGGAGGTGGGGGTGGCGTCTGTTGTTTCTGCTGTTGCTCCTGGTAATGCAGCCTTCTCGCATTAAGTTGCAGGTGCACCGATTCCAGCAGCTGTGTTTTGCTTTGAAACTTGCTGCCCCAGAAACCCGAAGGGGGCATTCTCCCAGCAGCAACTCTCCCAGGCAACTTTCTCTGTAGCCGAGTAGGTGTGCGAGGCCCCCCAATGATCTGATGGGAGCCGGGAAGAGCCAAACTGTGCCCAGCTGTCCTTACTCCCTCCCAGCTAAGGGTGGGAGCACCTGAGACGCCGCTGGGAGAATACCCCCTTCGGATTGCTAGGAAAGCAAGTTTCAAGGCAAAACGCAGCTGCTGGAATCGCCCTGTTTCCAATTGGGGGGGGGGAAGAAATCCATCTTTTTCCTCCATCTCCATGGATCTCCCCCAATTGGAAATGAGGTGGCTGTGAAAGAGAAGTGAGCGCACCCCACGTGGCTTCTGCAAACAGCAGGAGGAACAGGAGGGGAGTTTGGTTGTTTGAAAAGCCCCATGTGGAACTCCCCTCCTGTTCCTCCTCATGCTGTTTGAACAAACCATGGGGGGCGCGCTCCCTTGTCTTTGACAGCCGCCTTGTATCCAATGGGGGAGGGATCCATGGAGATGGAGGAAAAAGATGGATTTCTTGTGTGCGCGCAATTTCTGTGGAAGTGAAGTACGGAGGGGGCATGTATATTGCACACTTATCTTTGGACAATAAACTCGAATTGTAAGAAATGGCAAGGCAAGGGAAAAAAGGGGGAGGGAGAATGGGAGGTGTGTATATGTGGATGGAGGAGAGGAATGACCAAATCCACTTAAAGGGAGAGGCTCTTGGAGATTTCTTAAAACCTGACTGGTGGGAGGGAAAGTGGCCGGCAAAGGGGACTCTCCCGGTCGCAGGAGAAAGTGTAGAGCGCAATCACTGCTAAAAAGGGGGGGACGGTACAATGGAAGTAGCAGTCCTCGCTAGAATCCTGCAGAGGAGAGGCGGCGGCACTTGCCATGCTGTGGCAGGCTCTGCTCTCCCCAAGGTGGGCAAAAGCCACCGTGGGTCCCTTTCCTCTTCACCACTAGCAGGTGCAACTGGAGCAGGTCTTTTTAAGGATTGTCTTTTTCATTCCCCACCGCCTCCGCCCTCAAGAGTCCCGCGACTTTGGCAGGGGCGCTCTTGGCTTCTGCTTTCTTGCGGCACAGGGGCACTTTTCACGCCTGTATTTTCCTCCTCCTTTTTCCCAGTAGCTCCCAGGCCCTCCAAGCTCACCCCCATCCCCTCCCCACCCCTGGAGTTCCCAGAGTTGCCCGAATTAAAGTGCCGCCCCTATCCCCTGTGTTAGAATGCAGCAGGCACGAGAAGATCTGGCCAAAAGTTCGGTGCACGTGGCTGCGCTCCCCCTCACTCGGGTATGAGAATAAAGGGTACAAGGAAAAATAAAAATTTAAAGAAAATTCAGAGAGTCCAAGAAATGTTTTAAATTTAGGCTGGAGCTCATAAGAATTCGACCATACTAACTTGTGCTTTCCCCTCGCCTTCCCCTCGCTCTTTTCACTTACTGTTTCAAGGCAAAGCATCTCTCGCTCTGCAGAAACAGTGTCTTGCAAAGGTGGGAAAGGTGCGGTTTGGGGGAAAGGGGAGGGGCATCCAGAGGGGGCAGCTCAGTCAGCTTGGCTCAAGTGATGGCCTGGCTCTGGAGTCTGGACTTCGGAAGGATGGGGTGGCTTCTTTCCATTTCCTTCCCATTGGAAGGAAAGGGGTGGGGCAGACTTACTTCTGGGTCTGCTGTTCAAATCGCCTCTCACTGGCTTGCTAAATTTCACCATCTGGCTCTTGCGAGCCAGTAGAAACCCACCACTGCTACAGACTCACATTTATTTATTTATTTATTTATTTATTTATTTATTTATTTATTTATTTATTTATTTATTTATTTATTTATTTATTTAAATTTATAAAACGCTCCACCCTCCCCGCAGGGACTCGGGGCGGTGCACAGGAAATTAAAATAGAAAAAAGTAAAAACATAGCGATTAATAAATACTAAAACCGGGACACCTTGCGCACAGTCACTCAAGCACTCGTGATATCCCGTCTGGACTACTGTAATGCTCTCTACATGGGGCTCCCCTTGAGGTGCACTCGGAGACTACAGTTAGTGCAGAATGCGGCTGCGCGGGGGATTTTGGGAGCCTCTCGGTACTCCCACGTAACACCTCTCCTGCGCGAGCTGCACTGGCTGCCTGTGGCCTTCCGGGTGCGCTTCAAGTTGCTGGTTACCATCTTTAAAATGCTCCATGGCACAGGGTCTAGATATCTGCGAGACCGCATCGTGCCTCATACATCCCTGCGTCCGATTCCCTCCCACAGGGAGGGACTCCTCCGGGTGCCGTCCACCGGGCAATGCCGGCTGGCGACTCCTAGGGGAAGGGCCTTCTCTGTGGCGGGCTCAGCCCTCTGGAATGACCTACCCCCTGAACTCAGGACCATCACGGACCTTCGCTCCTTCCGCAAACATCTAGACTCACCTCTTTCAATTAGCCGGCCTGGCCTAGCCCCCACCCGTTTTGCCACTAGTAGACTGAGTTTTAAAATTTTTAATTAGGGACTTCCTTCCGGTCTGCCGGCGGCGACGGTCAAGTCCTGGGACTCGTCCGCCATTTTGTCCTTTTGTGGCCCCAAACGGGGCGGGGTGCTTCTTTTAAAGGAGCCCCCCCGTAAGGTTGGCTTGCTGGGACCTTGCCTATCCCGACGGCGGTCGGGGGGGGGTCCTTGTCTTCGACCTAGGAGCGAGAGGACATGCTGTGGAGCTTGGTTCTCTTCGTCAATGGAGGACCGGAGCAAATAATCAATTTGGAGAGAGCTGAATCGGTCGAGTCGGAAGGCAACGCCGAGACTCTAGTTGCGGAGTGGTTCGTAGTGACTTTGTTTCTTTTTTGCTAGCAGCATTGACTTTTAAAAAAATGATGGAGGGGGGAGTTTGCGAAAAAAAACCTCGGAATGAAGGAAAGCGGCGATCGGAAACGGCTCCTCAGGCTTGAGGATGCGAAACATTTTACATCCGAACTCTGCTAATTGAGTGAAAGTCTTTGTGGATTGATTCTAGATACTTAGTATCGAAGTCTGGCAACTATGAAACTATTTTCTTTGCAGCTCGCTCCCGGTGGCCTCCAGATTGGGCGGGGGAAGATGGCGTTCCTTTGTTCTCAGGAGATTTACTTTTCATGGAAAATTTCCGACATCTCTTTGTGATTTGGACTGCCTTTCTCTTTTAATGGTTGATATGATTTAACTGATTAATTGATTCCTTCCCTGGAGTGCCTTCTTTTTTATATCTGACTGAAAAATTTGGTTCTTTCTCTGGACTTTATAAGTTTGATTTGGATTACTGAAACCTGCTCTTGGACTTGCCTCACTGACCGCACCCCAGCAAACGCCATTTTATTGACACTGACTTAAATTACTCACCATGGCTTCAAAAAAGCAGACAGAAAAACCAGATACGGATGCAAGATTAACAGCTATGGAAGAAATATTACAGACCCTGGTAATGGAAATCAAAGAATTGTGGAAAGACCACTGCAGTTCCAAGTTAGAACTTTTGGAGACACAGAAGAAATTGATGCAGAATACACAAAAGACTGAAGAACTGGCGGTGGGATTGGCTGGGGCAAGGGGAGAGCTTAAAAGTGTTAACACTGAAATTGTAGATTTAACTGGTCATATGTCTAGGATGGATTTTGAAAGGATGTCATATTTTTTAAGATTTCAGAATATTCCTGAAGAATCTGGTGAAAATTTAACTGATCTCATGAGCACAATGTTAGCAGATTACTTACATAAACCCAAAGAGATCAGGGGGGACATTGATTTGGTATATAGAATAAATTCAGCATATGCCAGGATAAATGAAGTACCCAGAGAAATACATATTAAATTTGTTAGAAGGTTAACTAGGGAGGGAATTTTGAAGGCGCAGAGAGACGGTCCTTTATTTTACCAACAGAAAGAGGTTGCCATCTTGAAGCAGATCCCGAAAAAGATTAGAGAGATAAGACGGAAATATTCCGTCATATCTAAAAAATTATTTAAACAGGGGATCTGGTTTAAGTGGGTGATGCCTGAAGGGATGTTGGTGTTCTGGGAAGGAGGGAGAGTAAGGATTAAAACAGTTGCAGAGGCGGAAGCGTTTCTTTTTTTTTTGTATTGCAAAAGTTTTATTGGTTTTTACAAATTTTTTCAGGTAGGGTAGGGTAGGGTAAGGTGAAGTACAGAAATATTTTGAGAACTTTCACGTCGAGATCGTTGGCCCCTCCAGGGCTTCTTAATAAGACATTGGTGATACATTTTTCAATAATACTACAAGGTGAAAATAAATGCATACATCATAAATTCTAAGTTCCATGCTGGCAGTCGTGTACAAACATCCAGATAAAAATTATACTGTATTAATAAAGATAAAAGTCATTTTTTTGATCTAAGTCTCTTAGCAATTGTGTCTTCTTGTTCTCCTTCCTGGCCCCCAGTGGGCGGGGCCATGGCCCCCTCTGCCCCTCCCGGATCTTCCCCCAGGGTAGAGGAATGTTTTTTAAGAAAGGCTTCCGCCTCAGCCACTGTTTTAATCCTTACTCTTCCTCCTTCCCAGAACACCAACATCCCTTCTGGCATCACCCACTTAAATCGAATCCCATGTTTAAACAATTTTTTAGATAAGAAGGAATACTTCCTCCTCACCTCTCTAATCTTTTTTGGGATCTGCTTCAAGATAGCGATTTCCTTTTGTTGATAAATTAACGGACCCTCTCTCTGCGCCTTCAAGATTCCCTCCCTAGTCGACCTTCTAACAAATTTAATATGTATCTCTCTGGGTACTTCATTTATCCTGGCATATGCTGAATTTATTCTGTAGACTAGGTCAATGTCCCCCCTGATCTCATCTTTAGGTTTGTGTAAATAGTCTGCTAAAATTGTACTCATGAGATCAGGAAGGCATTCACCAGATTCCTCAGAAATATTCTGAAATCTTAAAAAATATGACATCCTCTCAAAATCCATCCTAGACATATGACCAGACAAATCTCCAATTTCAGTATTAATATTTTTAAGTTCCCCCTTTGCCCCAGCCAGCCCCACTTCCAACTCCTCGGTCTTCTGTGTATTCTGCATCAATTGTTTCTGTGTCTCCAAAAGTTCAAGTTTAGAGCTGCAATGGTCTTTTCTCAATTCTTTAATTTCCAACACCAAGGAGTGTAACACTGCTTCCATAGCTGTCATTCTTTCTTC
Organism: Rhabdophis nuchalis; assembly: GCA_039707465.1. Lineage (NCBI taxonomy): Eukaryota > Metazoa > Chordata > Lepidosauria > Squamata > Natricidae > Rhabdophis > Rhabdophis nuchalis. Next base: position 51,624,247 of record CM077647.1, on the reverse strand, counting down.
CAATCCTGGATTTTCTGGTTGTTTTTTTGAAGCCATGGTGAGCTGTTAAAGTCAGTGCCACTAAGATGGCATTTTTTGGGTGCGGCCGCTGGAGCAAGTCCAGGGAAAAAAGTTCAGAAAAGTTGTAGAAAGTTATAATATCCAGAGAGAGAGACACTTTCCACTATCAATTATTAAGACAAAGAAGGCACTCCAGGGAAGGAATCAATTAATCCAGAAAATCCTCCTTTAGTAGAGAGAGACAGTCCAGATCACAAAGAGATGTTGGTAATTTTTCCATAAAGAATAGTCGTTTAGGAACAAAGGGCAGCCATCTTCCACCGCCCAATCTGGCAGCCAGCCGGAGAAAGTAGCAAAGAAAATTGTTTCAATAAAGCCGGATTTAGATACATTGTATAGAAACAAGCCGCGAAAGACTTTCACTTGTTCCGCAAAAGTCCGGATGCGAAATATCCGCTCCCTCGCGTTCGAGGAGCCATTTCTGCATGCCGCTGTTATAAATCCGAGGTTTTTTTTAGCAAACACCCCCCTCCACGTTTCTCTCGCTCAAAGCCGCCAGCAAAAAAGTTAAAGTCACTTACTCTCCACCTGGCCGCAAAAGCACCGGCAAAGCCATCCGGCCCGAACGCTCCCGTTCTCTCCAAATCAATTATTTGTTGCCGCCCTCCGTTGGCGAAGGGAACCAAGCCCCCTGCAGCATGTCTTCTTCCACCTAGACCGAAGATAAGGATCTTTCCCTGGCCGCCGCCAGGCTGAACAGGTCCAGGCAAGCCAATCCTACGGAGGGTCCCCAAAAAAAGGGGCACCCCGCCCCGTTTGGGGCAGAAAAAAGAACAAAACGGCGGACAAGTCCTAGGACTCGTCCGTCGCCGGCAGAAGCCGGAACAGGAAGTCGGAAGCCTTTCTTAAAAAAACATTCCTCAATCCTGGAGGATGAAAATGGAAGAGCGGAGGGGGCCGCGGCCCCGCCCACTGGGGGCCAGGGAGGAGGACAAGAAGACACAATTGCCAAGAGACTTAGATCTCAAAAATGACTTTTTTATTATAGTATAACTTTTGTTTGGATGTTTGTATATGATTGCTAGCACAGATTTTACAATGATGTATGCACTTCTTTCCACTTTGTAGTACTATTGAAAATTATGTATTATCTATATTTTGTTACGAAGCCTCGGAAGGGGCCAACGATCTCGACGTGAAAGTTCTCAAAATATCTTTTTTACACCTTACCCTCACCCTACTTGTAAAAATTTTAAAACTCAATAAAACTTTTTCAATATAATTTTTTTTTTAAATTAGAATTCTAATGCATTAATTGATTTTAGGATATTTTAGCGCAGGATATTTAATTTAATATATTTTTAATATGTAATTTTGTACAGTTTTTCTTATTGTATATTTTATATTGTTGTTTTAATTCCCTGTGCACCGCCCTGAGTCCCCACGGGGAGAGAGGCGCGGTTTAGAAATTTAAATTAAATAAAAATAAAAATAAAAATAAATTAAATTAAAAGCAAATTAAAGGATTCGATCCTGCAGATAACTAGGTCCCGTGCCATGGAGCGCTTTGAAGATGGTAATCAACACCTTGAAGCGCACCCGAAAGGCCACAGGTAGCCAGTGCAGCTCGTGCAGGAGCGGTGTTACATGGGAATGCCTTGGGGCTCCCCAAATTCCCCGCGTGGCCGCATTCTGAACTAGCTGTAGTTTTCGGGTGCACCTCAAGGGGAGCCCCATGTAGAGAGCATTACAATAGTCTAGACGGGATGTCACGAGCGCATGAGTGACTGTGCGAAGGGCGTCCCGGTCCAATAGGGGACGCAACTGGTGTACCAGGCGAACCTGGTAAAAAGCCCCCCTGACGAGGCCTCTGACGATCCCTCCAGACCACTCTCAATGGAGGCCAACTCGCTCCGAATCTGAGCAATTTTATCCTGCAGATACTCTCCAAATTCCTCTGCTCTGCCCTGCAGAGGGGCTTCCCTGGCCACGGCTGTCAGATGATCTTCCATGGACAGCCGGGAACCCAGGAGGACACCTAAGTTGCGTGCCCTATCCACGGGGGCTAGATGTTCACCCCCAATGGCCAGTGATGGTATTAACTGGTTGTATCGGGATGCCGGAAACCACAGCCACTCGGTCTTGGACGGGTTGAGTCGAAGCCTATTTCTCCCCATCCAGACTCACACGGCCTCCACACACCGGGACATCACTTCAACGGCATTGTTGGGGTGGTTTGGGGTAGATATGCACAGCTGTGTATCATCAGCGTACAGGTGGTATTCTACCCCAAAACCACGGATGATCTCACCCAGCGGCTTCATATATGTGTTGAACATGAGTGGTGAGAGGACCGACCCCTGGGGCACCCCACATGTGAAGGGCCTCGAGGTCGACCTCTGCCCCCCTGCCAACACAAATTGTGACCGACCGGAGAGGTAGGAGAAGAACCACCGTAAAACGGTGCCCCTCACCCCCAACCCCTCCAGTCGATGCAATAGGATACCATGGTCGATGGTATCAAAAGCCGCCGAGAGGTCTAATAGGACCAGAATGAAGGAACAACCCCCATCCCTGGCCCTCCAGAGATCATCGACCAACGTGACCAATGCCGTCTCGGTGCTGTGCCCGGGTTGGAAGCCGGACTAGCCCAAGTCCAGATAAGGACTTGCGCTAGTGAAGGTTGGAGACTGGATGATAATTTACTAACAATGCTGGGTCCAGGGAAGGCTTCTTGAGGAGGGGTCTCACCACCGCCTCTTTCAATGTGGCTGGTAAGAACCCCTCACTCAACTAAGCATTCACTATTTCCTTGAGCCAGCCTCGTGTAACCTCCCAGGATGCCAGTACAAGCCAGGAGGGACACGGGTCCAATAAACATGTGGTGGCTCTCAGTCGCCTTTGCAACCTGTCCATATCCTCGGAAGTAACAGAGTCGAACTCATCCCACAAAACTGTCTCAAGACCTGCCTCTGACGATCCCTCCAGACCACTCTCAATGGAGGCCAACTCGCTCCGAATCTGAGCGATTTTATCCTGCAGATACTCTCCAAATTCCTCTGCTCTGCCCTGCAGAGGGGCTTCCCGCTGCCTCTGTTGAAGGAGGGAGCGGGTCACCCCAAACAGGGCAGCAGGGCGGTTATCTGCGGATGCAATAAGGGTGGCACAATAATGACGTTTGGCCACTCTTATCGCCACTAGGTATGTCCTCAAATGGGATCTTACCTGTGTTCTGTCAGATTCAGACCGTGTGGCTCTCCATCTCCTCTCTAGGCATCTCTTGCGGCGTTTCATCACCCTCAGCTCCTCGAAGAACCAAGGAGCCTGGGTGGCTCGACGCCGCGTGAGAGGCTGCAAGGGCACGACCCAGTCCAAGGCCCCCGTGGCCTCATTACTCCATGCAGCCACTAGGTCCTCAGTTAGGTCAGGGTCACAGGTAATGGCCCAAGCTCCCTCTGGAACCTCTCAGGGTCCATCAGGCGCCTGGGGCGGAACCATCTAGGAATTTCAGGTTCCGCCTCCCCGCGGTGGGGTGTAGCAGTCGGAAAGTCGAGCCGGAGAAGTGAGTGATCCGACGGTTGCAGTGTGCCCAAAATTTATTTATCTGTATAGTACAAGTCAGGAAAGTCAGATAGAATTAATCAAAGATGGAAATAAAGATGGCTGATAGATATTCCTGTCCTGAATAATAATATCCCTATAAATTCATAAGCCACTTTACCTGTGTTGAAGCTTACATCCATCCATTCATTCAGAAAAGACTTTCTCAATCTTCTGACAAACAAAATCAATGGGGAAGCCAGATTCACTTAACAACCATGATACTAACTTAATAATTGCAGTGATTCACTTAACAACTATTTCATTTAGGAACAGAAATTTTTGGGCTCAATTGTGGTCTTAAGTCAAAGACTACCTGCAATATACTTTAGGCTAAAAGAGAAAGGATTATATATCTTACTATCTTTAAATACCTATCTCAGTCCTAATGAAGAGATGGCTTCATACTGTTAACTGTAAGTATTAGTAAGGGAAGAAAATAAAAAAAAATTAACTGACTTTACCCCCCCCCCCATCCTGAAGAACATCTTGCACTCAGCCACTTATTTCGGACTTGTGTTTTTGCCTTCCTGGTTTGGAACCACCCTGAGGTTTTAACGTGTACTCTAGGCGCGACCTCCTTGGCCTGCGGGAGTCTCCCCTCTCGCAGGCCTGGCCCTCCTGTCTATCACGGGCCCACCTCGAGGACGGATTGATTATTCCTGAGAGGTGGGCGAAGCGCAGGTTGAGGGGGTTTTTAGGGAGGTTTTTAATGCGGGTTTTAGGGGGTTCCAGGGAGGAGGAGGGAGGGTATGTACAGTTAGAGAGAAAGGGCCAGGCCAACAGGCGACGGAGGGAAGCGGAAGAATCCGTGAGGGGGGGAGAAACACGAGTCGTTCCTGCAGAGGGCATTTCCATTCAGAAGGTCGTGGGGAGGGGCAGGTCCGAGGGGAGGCAAGTTCCATCCTCCCGGTTGGGGAAACGTAGCCGTTGGTTGCAAACGGTTAGGTGTCACAACCCCCGCAGGCTAGGTGGTCAGGGAATACAGAGCCAGGGCCTGAGGCTGATGTTTTGTAACGCCAGGTCCATTATCAACAAAGCCCCCCTCATCCATGACCTTGTGTCAGAGGGGGAGCCGGACCTGGCTGGAATAGCGGAGACCTGGTTGGGCCACGAGGGTGGACTCCCCCTCGTTGAAATGTGCCCACCAGGCTACCGCGCTTTTCATCAGCCCCGGGCCCTAGGTAGGGGTGGTGGGGTGGCGGTCATAATAAAGGAAGATCTTGAGCCGAGAGAGACCATTGTGCCACAGACTACCGGTTGTGAGTCCCTCTGCGTGAAGTGGGGCCTAGGGAGGCAGTTGGGCTTGCTGGTTGTATACCTGGCTCCCCGCTATGTAGCAGCAGCCCTGCCCAAGCTCCTGGAGGTGATCGCTACGGTGGCAGTTGAGACCCCCAGACTTTTGGTCATGGGGGACTTTAATATGCCATCGGTGGGCAAATCATCCGTGGCAGCTCGGGAGTTCATGGCTTCCATGACGGCCATGGACCTGACCCAATTAATTCAAGGCCCCACCCACGAGGGTGGACATACACCGGATCTCATCTTTGTCTCTGGCCAATGGAAGAGTGATCTGGGTATAGGGGATATAGTCATCACGCCCTTGTCATGGTCAGACCACTCACTTCTCCGGCTCGACTTTCCGACCGCTACTCCCCTCCGCGGGGAGGCGGAACCAGAGCCATCGATCTGGTTTCGCCCCAGGCGCCTTATGGACCCGGATGGGTTCCAGACGGCGCTTGGGCCACTTCCTGTACCCCTGACCCGTGCCCCGATGGAGGACCTCGTGGCCGCATGGAAGACTGCAACCATGGGGGCCTTGGATCGGGTCGCGCCCTTGCGGCCTCTCTTGCGGCGGCGAGTCGCCCCGGCTCCTTGGTTTACCGAGGAGCTGCGGGGGATGAAACGCCACATGAGATGCCTAGAGAGAAGATGGAGGTCTACCCGTTCTGAATCTGACCGGACACAAGTAAGAGCCCAGTTACGGACTTACATTGTGGCGCTGAGAGTGGCCAAACGTCATCATTGTGCCACTCTCATAGCATCCGCAGAAAACCGCCCTGCTGCCCTGTTTAGGGTGACCCGCTCCCTCCTTCAACAGAGGGTGCGGGAAGCCCCGCTACAGGGCAGAGCAGAGGAATTTGTGACTTTTCTGCAGGAGAAAATCGCTCAGATACAGAACGAGCTAGCCCCCATTGATGGCCCAGTGGGATGCCGCGAGACAGATCTTGTTTGGGAGGAGTTTGACTCCGTTACTTCCGAGGATATGGACAGGCTACGTGGGCGACTGCGAGCCACCACATGTTTATTGGACCCGTGTCCCTCCTGGCTTGTACTGGCATCCTGGGAGGTGACACGAGGCTGGCTCCAAGAGGTTGTCAATGCATCCTTAAGTGAGGGTTCCTTGCCTGCTTCCCTAAAAGAGGCTATGGTGAGGCCCCTCCTTAAGAAGCCCTCTTTGGACCCAGCTTTATTAAACAACTATCGTCCAGTCTCCAACCTTCCCTTTTTGGCGAAGGTTGTTGAGAGTGTGGTGGCACAACAGTTTCCCCGTCACCTGGAGGAAGTTGATTATCTAGACCCGCGCCAGTCCGGCTTCCGGCCCGGGCATAGCACTGAGACGGCATTGGTCGCGTTGGTTGATGATCTCTGGAGGGCCAGAGATGGGGGTTGTTCCTCCATCCTGGTCCTATTAGACCTCTCGGCGGCTTTTGATACCATCGACCATGGTATCCTATTGCATCGGCTGGGGGGGTTGGGGGTGGGAGGCACCGTTTTACGGTGGTTCTCCTCCTACCTCTCTGGCCGATCGCAATTTGTGTTGACAGGAGAGCAGAGGTCGACCTCGAGACCCCTCACATGTGGGGTGCCTCAGGGGTCGGTCCTCTCGCCTCTCCTGTTCAACACATATATGAAGCCGCTGGGTGAGATCATCCGTGGTTTTGGGGTAGAGTACCACCTGTACGCTGATGATACACAGCTGTACATTTCTACCCCAAACCACCCCAACGATGCCGTAGCAGTGATGTGCCAGTGCCTGGAAGCCATGCGGATCTGGATGGGAAGTAACGGACTCAGGCTCAACCCGACCAAGACCGAGTGGCTGTGGTTTCCGGCTGCCCGATTCAACCAGCTGACTCCATCGCTGGCCATAGGGGGCGAACATCTTGCCCCTGTGGATGGGGCTCGCAACTTGGGTGTCCTCCTGGATGCCCGGCTGTCCATGGAAGATCAAGTGACAGCCGTGGCCAGGAGGGCGTTTTACCAGGTTCGCCTGGTTCGCCAGTTGCGCCCTCTATTGGATCGGGTCGCCCTTCACACAGTCACTCATGCTCTCGTGACATCGCGACTGGACTATTGTAACTCTCTCTACATGGGGCTTCCCTTGAGGTGCACCCGGAGACTTCAGATGGTTCAGAATGCAGCCGCGCGGGCAATCTTGGGTACCTCCAGATTTGCCCACATAACTCCACTTCTGCGCGAGCTGCACTGGCTGCCTGTCGTCTTCCGGGTGCGCTTCAAGGTATTAGTCATCATTTTTAAAGCGCTCCATGGCTCGGGACCTAGCTATCTGCGGGATCGGATCCTGCCTCATACATCCTCACGGCCGATTCGCTCCCACAGAGAGGGACTTCTCCGGGTGCCGTCCACTAGACTCTGTCAGCGGGTGACGCCCAGGGGAAGGGCTCTCTCTGTGGCGGGCCCAGCCCTCTGGAACGACCTTCCCCCCGACATCAGAACAACCACGGACTTCCGCTCCTTCCGTCTGAAATTAAAAACTCATCTTTTCCATTTGGCCGGCCTTGGGTAGCCTCTCTCTATAGGGTCTAGCTGTTTTAATTGGGTATTTTAGCATGTTAAGGGGATTTTAGCACAGGCCCAGATTTAATTTGTTCTTAATTATATTTGTATATTTATTGTATTGTGGTTTTAGTTTTCCCTGTGCACCGCTCCGAGTCCCTACGGGGAGAGGAGCGGTCTATAAATTAAATTATTGATTGATTGATTGATTTCAGATTTTAAAATCCTTGGTTAAATTTTTGCAAATTAAACATTACATTTGATCAGATTTATTGTTTTTCTATTATAATAATTATTATTATTATTCGAATGTATAAGCCTCACCCATCTCACCACATAGGGACTCGGGGCGGCGCACAGGGAATATAAAATATAAATATACAAATATACAAAAATAAAACATTCTTAAAACTAAATTAAATTAACCCACCCTGCGCTAAAACCCATATTAAAACCCCTGAATTAAAACTTTGGTAACTAAAAGCAGTACGGTGTTCAAGTGAGATCATGCCAGGCCTGCTTGTTGGAAGAAGTGCGTTTTTAACCACTGGTGGAACAGGCGGAGGTCCGAGATGACACGGAGGTCGGGGGAAAGAGCGTTCCAGAGGGTTGGGCCCATCACAGAGAAGGTTCTTCCCCTGGGCGTCGCCAACCGGCATTGCCCGGTTGATGGCACCCGGAGCAGACCCTCTCTGTGAGAGCGTATTGGTCGTAGGGACGTATGGGACAGCAGAGGGTCTCGTAGGTAGCTAGGCCCCGTGCCATGGAGCACCTTGAAGATGGTCATCAAAACCTTGTAACGCACCCGGAAGGTCACAGGCAGCCAGTGCAGCTCGCACAGGAGCGGTGTTATGTGGGATTGCCTTGAAGCACCCATAATCACACGCGCAGTCCATTCTGGACCAACTGCAACCTCCGAGTGCATCTCAAGGGGAGCCCCATGTAGAGAGCGTTACAGTAGTCCAGGCGAGAAGTCACGAGCGCTTGAGTGACTGTGCGAAGGGCCTCCCGGTCAAGTAACGGGCACAATTAGCTGACCAGGCAGACCTGGTAAAATGAGTACAACTCAATGTGAAGTTTTCTTTGTTAAGGTTTTGTTGGCATAAAAACAAATATATCCTATGTATCTTGATGATAATCTGTACCTGAAGTTGCATATTTGTCTGGGTGAGTTCTTCTGCTTTCTTTTCCAAAGACATCACCCAAACTTTCCTCTTCTGTCTGCACCGTGTGGCAGCTGCTCGATTTCGTTCCAGAAATTTCCTCCGTCTTTCATCTGGATCTTCATCCACTACTCTTCTTCGACGACCACCAGTGGGCTGTGGTGGTTGTAGGCTTTGTGTGGCTTGCATTTGTTGAGCTGCTGCTGATACCTAATAAGAATCAAAACTGTTTTTAATTAAATAACTAGTAAAGGCGGGGCACTAGAAGACCAGACGAAAAAGATAAATGGTATTGTTCCCAAACTTCAGACAAATTAACAAATGGTAGAAATTCTGAGACTTCACAAGATATTCTTAAATTATTCTTTATCTAACACTTTGCATGAAGCAGGAATTGGCCTTTCAGAACTAGGTTGTGAGAGAGAGCTGCTCCATCTTATTAAAAATGTTTTCAGTTCATTTCAGTGCAGCAAAGAGAGCATTAAGTTCAAGTGTGAATCATTTCAAATGTTGTGACACCTACTATTAATCAAACAAGGAAAGAGTCCTGGGACCTTTAATTTTGTTCACGATTTAAAGTAATGCATTTCTCCTTTGTAACCCAGTCAGGCTTGGCCAATCTCCAAAATAGTTAAACTTTGCTGGGCCTAGTTAGTACTTATAGGAGAAATTACCAGAAAATTCTAAATACGTATATAGACTGAAAGGCTAAACAACACCCCCCCCCCCAACCCATGCAACTATGCATGTAATGATCAGGAATCAGAATTAATTTGATTAAAATTTCAGCTTTTATTTTTTCTTTATATGGTACTGAGCATCTGTTTAGCTTACGTAGACAGTTATTGTAAGAACACAGTCAATATATCTGCTCTATGTTAGGTATCTGAATATGAAGTAAATATAAAACTGAAACAGATTAAAAGTTGAAAATAAAAATAAATTCTTCTTCCATTTACATATATGGGAGAAAAGTGGGAATGAATTTATATGAAGATGTTAAATATGAATTGCTACATTCCTCTATATGTATGCTTTCTCAATGAAAACTATTTTAATTTATCTATTCCCATGCAGAATAAAAGATATGTAAAAAATGAATAAAATGTGGTTTTCTAGTTTAGCATAAATAGGCAAGAGGTTTGAGCAAATCATTTTATAAAAATTGAAAGCCATCATGATGGATTTTCACTATAGAATTCTATTTTTAGAATTTTATTTTATTTTTGAAATAAAATAGGTCTCTTCTAAGTCTGGTTACAACCTGAGTTTATTAACTTTAATATATGATGGATATACTTGTGGGAGATTTTTCCTATCTAATGAATACAGTATAATGTTGGTGAGTTTATAAGGTAAAGGTAAAGGTTCCCCTGCACATGTTTCCAGCTCTAGGGGCGGTGCTCATCTCTGATTCTAAGCCAAAGAGCCAGCACTGTTGGAAGACATCTCTGTGGTCATGTGGCCAGCATGACAAATGCCAAAGGCACATGGAACACTGTTTCCTTCCCACCAAAGTGGTCCTTATTTTTCTACTTACATTTTTTACATGTTTGGCATGTAGGTTGGCAGAAGCTGGGACAAGTGACGGGTGCTCTCTTAGTTATGCAGTGCTAGAGATTTGAACCACTGAACTGCCAACCTTCTGATCAACAAGCTCAGCATCTTAGCCACTGAGCCACTAGAGTCCCTAAGTGGGTATATAGTGTCATGTAAACTTTTATAAGCTATTTAGCCTCCAGCTGTTGACAAACAGTAAATCTTAACAAACCCCATGCAGAGCACCCCAGCAAACCAAGTATCTGATAAACTAAGGAATCATGTTAAGAAGCCAAGACCAAACTATGAGACTGTCACAGGTTCTTTTAATTAAATCCAGTTTGGTGGGCTTAAGACACAAAAGAACCAACACAATGGTCTCCACACCACTACTCCACTGCTTCTCCTATTCCAACTACTATTCCTAAGTACTCCAATTCTTACTCCTTGTGAGTATTACTAGAGAATAATTATCTCTGACTGTTTCAGACTACTTCAGGCTGTTTTACTTACACATACAACACCACTACTAGAACCCTCTCGTTGTCATTGTCCTCGTCATTCTCCTCCTTTTTCCATCTTTTCTTCTTCAGACTCTGCCATGTAGCACCACCACTCAGCTGTCTCCGCACAATTTTATAGCCAAGGTTATTCTGCTGGCTCAGAGAGCACTTAAGGCAGGGCAGCAGCATAGGTGCTGGCCATTCTCTAGGAAGCCTGCTCTATCACAGTGTTATAAGTATTTTACAAGAACACTTCATTCCACACATGAACTCAGGTGTATAACCACGCTCAAAGGAATGCATGACTTCTTCCTCACGTTTATAAGCCATATTGACATGGAAAGCTGATGCTGAGTAATGCCAGATGCCTTCTATAATACTGCTGATATTTACTTACTTGAAATGTACAGGACTTAAAGGTCTGTTTTAAACTATCAAGCAACATATTTGGAGTCACCAAATATTTGCTAAATAAATTTAAAAATGTGTATATTTCAACACCTTTCTACCCTTATATTTTAAACTACAAAAGCTGTTTCTAATATCACTTTCAAATTAATTTGCTCCTACATATACAAAATAATCTTTTATGGCTTTTAACAACTTTGCTCCAAGTCAACAGTGAGAAGAAAGTAATTAAAATAGGTTGAGATTTCTGGAGATGTTAATTTAAAAGATATAATTAAAACAAACCAACAAAATGTGCATGAGAGAGATTGATGTAGTATTTTCAAGTTAAGTAGATCAAATCCAACCTGGCATATTTCCAATATTTGGAAAGAAACAACTTGAGAATTCTAAATATATTCTTCTAAGCTTGGTGCTTCTCACTATAGTTGTTGCAGGGGAAAAGCTATGTCAGTCTATAGTAGCAAAAAAAAAATCAATAACACTCTTTCCAAATTTTATTAAGTATTAATTATAGCTCATTTCTATGTAATTCGTTTTGATTCTAATCTTGAAATAATAGCAGGTTAAAGCTGAATTAAATTAAATAAGGTAGAATTGTTATTTTAAAAAAACCTAAGAAAATCATGGAATGAATTCTATTAAGTTCTATTATATTTTTCAGATGCTATATATTTTGCTATTTGATCTTACAAGATCATGAATAAATGGGACTTAATTATAATAAACATTTTGATAAACGAAATGTAATGCTAAAAATTTCCTAAGGCCCTAAGAATCCTTTTGACTTTATTGCAAATGTATGTAACATGTGAATTAATCCATTTAATTTAGCAACAGAAGAAAAGAGATTATGGTAAAAATTGGCTGAATTTTTCCTTGATTCTGAATCTATATATTCCTTCACTCTTTACAACCTTAGATTTCTAGTTATTCATTTATACAACATAATTCATTAGGTTCCTGTTGGCTGCTGAAAAGTTTGAAATTTAATACAGGGATGTGACACAACAATCAAAATTATGGCAAAAGGGAAATGTGATTCCTAGCAACCAAGTTTGGTTTTGACATGAACCATGAAAATCAAAAAATCTGGTTCAATAGAAAGAGTTGGTTAATAATTAGTAAACTGTACCATAAGATTAATGTGTCTGTTGAAGCAGTCTGACCTTAAAGGGGCCAGTACTGTGGGGAATTATAGATGGGTTTGGAAAGTAATAACCTTATGTTTATTACTCACTCAAACCATCTTTTATCCCAGGCAATGCCCTCTTCAAAAGTGTCATTACTTTTGCATTCCCATGAGGAATTAAAACTGTTCTTTTGTCTAGCTGACCTAATAGATCTTAAAATCGTCATTTATCCTCTAAGCAGCAGACACAATGTTTTTTGGGGGAAAATCACTCTCAATGTTCTGAAAGCAGGCTATTTCTTTTCTTGCTTCATCTGCTGGAGTGTGAGTATTATATCACAAAGGTGTTTTTATTTAAGAAGTAACAATTGTTTCAGTGTGAACAGCTGGGGAAGGGATTGAGGGCATACCTGCTTCTCCCAAATCTGCAATTTCAAATATAAAAAGTTTAATTTTCTAGGATTCTAATTCTAGAAAAATCAATTAAATTCAGTTCTATACAGTTTCAACTGTTTCAAAAAGCCACATGTAGAGCAGAAATGGGGAATTATGGCCTCTTTATGACTTCTGGACTTTAACTCCCAGAATTCCTGACCAGCCATGCAGGCTCAGGAATTCTGGGAGTTGAAGCTCACAAGTTCTAAAGGGATTTCCCAACTCTGGTACCACAAAGAGTAGTGAATGAGAATCAAAGAGAATTCCTGGTCTTAACTTCAGACTGAAACATTATTTACTATAGACCTCATACATATGGCAGATAGTCAACTAATTTTATACCACACTGAATCTATATCTGAGGTGCATAATATTACATGTTATCTGTCAACATTTTAATTAGTTTCTTTTTTCTAGTGGCAAAGGAACAAGAAATAGAACAATCATAGTGTGGATATTGTGGAGAGGGAAGTCATTTATATTTTTGCAAGCCCTTCTTTAAAAACAACTATTAAAAAAAACCCCATCATATGGTTAACATGGTCTTGGGCATTTGGGTTGTTATGATATATATAAAAACAAATTTCACACATGGCCAAATTCAGCACTTATGGTACCATGCACTGAAACAAATTTTGTAGCAACAAACACTTGAGCTTCTGTACCATTTATGGAACAGCAAACTGCTATGGTGGTTATCCACAGCAAAAATACAAGTATGTAGCATGCAACATTGAGTTAATCTACAATAAGGAATTCTGCTACATAAAGCATGCAGTATAACTTGCATGCAGTATAACGTATATGGAAAAGTAACTCAAGGTTCTCTGACAAAAATTGTACAAAAGGAGCATTCTTGTATAGACAAAAGTATCAAATAAAAGAGCTCACACCTTCTTCAGTTTTAGGCTGCAATCGTATGGTCCTGAGAAAGACATGCATCTTTGAGGTGAGAGGAAAAGAGAAACAGAGGAGAACTTTTCCTGTGGAAGGAGCATCCGAATTGGAAACCATCGGCATACTTACTGTGGAAGTTCTAGGACTATTTTTTAAAAGTCCTATGTAAAAAGACATCTACAGACGCCATTTGTGTGTGTGTATTATTATTATTATTGAGGGAAATCTGTCTGTCTATCATCTATCTATCTATCTATCTATCTATCTATCTATCTATCTATCTATCTATCTATCTATCTATCTATCTATCTATCTATCTTTCTTCTATCTATCATCTGTATCTCTCTCTCTCTCTCTTTTCAAGAATGTGATATCAGCTGATGAAGTGTTAAAATACTAAGGAAAGGAAAGTGAATATGTTTTTTCCTCATTTCCGTCTGCTCTATTGATCTTTTCTCTTGCAACATTAAATAATATTGCTTAATCAGAATCCCCTGGTAAACTATTCAAGACCTTTCTTGATTTGGCAACTTCAAAATTACAAAAATGATGCAGGAGAATTAAAATCTGCAAAGAAAAGTCACCACAAACTCTTGTTTTTAATATCCATCTTCACATAAAAGAGGTTAGAAAGCTCTACCTGTGCTTGCCCGCCTGTATGTAGTGGCGGATGTGGCGAAGTCTGATGATGTGCTGGGTGGGCCTGAAGATGTGAATGAGAATGATGATGTGGGTGCTGGTGATGAGGATGAGGATGAGAATGGTGTGTTGGGTGTTGATGCTGATGGGGATATGGGTGATGGGGTGGAAGGGTCTGGTGTTGATGTGGATGTGAGTGCATATGATGGTGGGCTGGTTGATCTTGTCGAGAGCTCATCATTTCCATCATATGACCCATGGTGTTCATATTTCCATTGGAGATGCCCGCAGGAATATGAGTCAAAGCTGCTTTCAACCTCTACAAAAAAAGAAAAAGAAAAAAGAAAGAAAGAAAACAGTATTAAAATGGAGCATGCAGGTGATTGTCTGAATAGGTTACAAAAATTTGGGTATAGGACAGTGCATTTTTGCTCTGTTCAGTGTGTATTCCTATTCTTGACATCTCTGGGTTTAAACATACTTAACTATGGCAGGTTGATGCCCACCTTCCTTAGTGCCCCCACAAATCTACTTAACAATTTTAAATAGTTTACTATCAAAGGGAGATATGCCTTATGAGCTCAAAGAATTTCTAGTTGCAATGTTGCCTAGCTTGATAAAGAAATAAAGCATTAATCTATGACAATACAGTAATTTTTCAGTTCTTTTTCAATAATTGGACTAGAGTAAAAAAGAATGACAAGTTTCTGTTTTCCTATTTTCTAGATTACCTATAAATCTAAAAACAAAATGTTAAAAAATAAAATAAAAAAGCAAAGTAAAGCATATAGTGCAAGAAAAAAAAACAATGGATGGTTTTCCACACATGGAAGAGGCTGTATTTTAAGTGCAGTATAGAGCATTCAGCTAAAAACAAATTCATAAAAATATAACTCAATATAATATCATAGAATTTCAAAATAGTATTAAATAGAGTCATACTGTATTACTTAAAATCTAATTTGGTGCCTAATGGAAATTCACTAAACCTGGATCTTAAAAACAAGGACAAGAAAGAAATGTATTCATATTGTTCATTAATTCTTGTACAAATACTAGCAGAATGCTGTGTGTAATGAGTGTTACACTCATTATGAGGGTATCCAGTGTTATTTCATGATATGGCATAAATGACATGTAAGACAGTTCAAGTTGCAACTTTTGACTTCTACAATTCAGTAAAAACACCTTGCACAAAAAGTTGCACAAATGGAATAACCTTTTTGTATTTTAAATAATTTTCTTCTTCTCTACTCTTTACTTGGTTTGTCAGTAAATAGTTTTCTATTTAGAAGAGCATCATTGAACCTAAATTGTAATGCTTTATTAGTAATATATGGAATCTTTATTTTGAAATATAATTCCTACGGTGGGCAAATGTAATTAATATTACTTGTTTTAAAATATCTTTAATCATTAATTACTAAAAGACTTTTAATCTGTTATATTCAACAAAATATAGTCTGCTTCCCATTTAAATTCTTAAATTTCTCTACTGTTTTTAAAAATAACTGGGTTTTAAAAAATAACTGGAGTTTAGAGAACTGCTTCTCTATAAAGTATATTGCAATTTAATATACCAAAACATAATGTTAATGTTTTTTTTAGCAAATCCTGAAATTTAAAAAAGGGCAAATATCCATTTTTGTTAATGTCAAATATTTTTTACATATTTAATTTTTCTCTTTATTTATGTAGGATGTAAAAATTATTATTCTGGACATGTGTATAATATATAAACAATTTACTTTAAAGAATCTGAAAAACGTCTGTAAATAATTTTTTAACTTTTCAATATATTGCAACACTTTACAGAGATTTTTTGGTGTTGAAATCTTTATTTTCTTTTGGTGAAGAATTGGAGATGTGAGAAGCAAGGAACCTTAAATAAGGTTGAAATATCCAAGATGATTCTTGTTTTGACAAGAGACTGAATAAAGAAAAAGCACTTTCTAATTTCAGAACCTAAGGCACCAAAGGTTTCAAAAACTCTTTTCTTTACTTTTAAGGTATAATCATCATATAGACTGAAATATATGTTAACATACTTTTAGTATTGGTTTGATTTTATTTAAGTCATTATAAAAGCATCAATTACAATAATAAAGATGTAAATTTTAAGAGAAAACTAAAATAAGATGAATTGCACTCTGCATGTGTATTGTATGTGTAATATTTAAATTCAGATTTATGAAAGAACACATGTAAAATATCATAGAATATAGATGAATTCATTTGAAAATATCATTTGAAAGGTTTTTTTTGTTTCATTAAAGATAACAACATGAGCTATAAAACAGAAATAAATATTGACACAAAAGAAAATGTATAAAGTAGAAAGTAGAGAGCAGAAAAAAAGGTTTGACATTACGTTTTACTAGTCAGTTACTTAATATATAATACTTGGCGTAGTAGAGAATCCAGTACAAGCAAGATATATATTAATATGTTATATTAAATGGTATGAAATGAATTCCTTTGGACTAATCCAAAATTGATCTGGACCATAAATTAAAGTAGCAGGATTGAATCATGCTTAAATAGTCCTCTTTATCCCTTGCCTATGAGCCCAATTTGCATCAAGACAACACATGCACATTATGGAATCTAATCAAAATAAATATGTACAGGAACACCCAATGACTTTATACCATTCATCTGGTTTTGCAAATTAGTCCATTAGGTCATCCATCCATCCATCCATCCTCTCCAAATATATTTGCCTGGTTTATTGTAAAAGAACACAGAAACATCACAAACCAATAAGTGAAAGAGTTATCAAGAAATTCTAAATCATTCTTACCTCCTGCACAAAAACACAAGTACATGAACTTTGCTCACTGTTCTTTTTGCTGTACACACAAATGAAAAATATCTTCAGCTATCCTAATTGTTAAGTATGAACACATAGCCTTGACTAACTGCAAAACAATAGTAATACCTGACAGAATACATCCAAAAATAGGAAAGATATAGAAAAATGTACCATTTTTTTCAAACAAGGCATTCTTTTTCAAAGTAGAATCTGCTGAATGAAGTAGGTTGGGCAACTACCATTATTTTGGTAAAAGACCAGCAATATATTATTAAGTATATTCATGCAATCCAAATACAAAACTCCCACAAGCTTCTATTTGCCAATTTTTTAAATAAATGGTGACTATTAGTGGGTAAATGTGCCCACACACTGTTTATCCAAACGATTTTCTTTGATGGTACAGTATATTGCACCATTTGCCGTTATGAATGACACATTACACAAGCAGGCTCTTTCTCCCTTTCCTTCTTAGCCAATTTCCCTAAAGTTTGTTGGATGAAACGGATGTTAATATACAAAGGAACATCTTACCTTATAACATAAACAACTAGGTCCCTGACACAATTTTGATTCTCCAAATAATACATTATCCTGTTTTGTTCTCATAGACTAAGGGTATCAAACTCGCGGCCCACAGGCCAAATGCATCATGAGCTGACAATGCCCCCTTATAGTGAAGGGGAAAAAGTTGCAATCTGTCACAGGGCTACAATGTATTGTCATGAGTTTGACACCCTTCAACCAGGTTTATTTATTTGACAAACAAATCAGGAAGCCATTGAAAAGCTTGATTTGCAGCTGGATCATCTCAATGAGGGAAATTTTTTATTTTGTTTCGGTAGTTTAAAAGCTTCTTGTTCATTTCCCCCAAAGGTGGGTTCGATGCCCTGGTAAATCCTGGAAATAAACCATCAATCTGCCTCTTTTTCCACAGAAGCAGACACAATTTCTCTTTAGCTTTATGATAGGTCCACTCTATTTTGACATGAGGGTTATATTGCTCCAACAAAAATTTACTATCCACACCCTATGATGTGCTCTTCATTAAAGTGACTGAATTTTCTTCCCGTTTTAATTTTTTCAAAGAAAAGGCCTTTAAAAACCATCCCTCCAAATTATGAATTTCTGTTACCTTTCAGTCAGAATATTTGATGGAAATCAACACAAAAGAAGTTTTTTGTAAACACATTATTCTACTTGGATTAATTAAAAGAACAAATTCAAAAAACTGCTAAATCTCTTCAGCAACAGAACTGAAGATCCTCAATAAAATATTCAAACTTCTTAATCACTATGATAAGTAAAGAACTGTATTAGAAAAGGAGTAATGGTTTAAAGAACAAGATGAGAGTTTGAAATATGCATACAATAGGGTCTATTGCTTTGCTTTAGAAAATGCTAATGTACTGACCTTTTTAGGCTTTAGTTTCTGACTTCCTCAATCTATGGGCTCATTTTCACTTCTATCTATTCATGAATTAGAGATGTCTTGCTGATCATAATCATCTTCCATTGCTATGTAGGTTGCCTGAAGTTATGGGAGTTGTTCTGCTATCAGTGAAATTTTCCTCTCTTTCCTCGATTCACATCTTGACAAAACAAGCATCTGTAACACCTGGGAGATAAGTCTGGCAATGATGTGATTAAGGGCAAGAATTAGCCCAATGCATGCTGACTCCTCAAGTCCCTTAGGGCACAATATTTCCCTATCTGCCCTTTATATCCTTTTGTGCAGATAGACTTGTGAGCCATATTTTTTTTTGCTAATAATTCTATAATCTATAAATTACCATACATGACAGCAGATTTAAAATACAGACTGGTAGGTGAGAAAGTTGCTTAACAAATTAAAAATGGTGATTTTTATCTAATCACAATAATTCCAATGGGATGAAATATGTATAACAATATCATGATACAAGCGGCACATATTTGTTCTGTGATGCCATCTCACTGAAACAAGTAGCAAAGGTTTTGTCATTTGCTTTCTGCCCCATTCTGTAGAAATCCATGAAATATCTATGGCAGTGAGGTGGCCCGGCCGGCTCCAGATGAGCTGCTGATAGACTCCTCTAGTGAGGAGTCCTATGAGTCTGCTCTAGAGGAGGAGGCCGGCTAGGCATCAGGAGGCACCTGAGGCTTGGTGTGGTGGGGAGGATAAATAAATAAATAAATAAATAAATAAATAAATAAATAAATAGCCTAAAATGCTTTGAAGATCAGAAAAATATGATTTTAAATGTAGTCATATATTACAAGGAAATATTCTACTATAACTCAACAAACGTTCCCCAGAGATGATGGGTCTAACACCAAATGCGACAACTTTATTTTCAGCTTCATTTGATCAGTGAACTGAGACTGGGAAAATCACAAGAGTAACATATTATAATTTGATGAAAACAAGCACTAGAAGTGACATGATAGTGGTGTTCCAATATCTCAGGGGCTGCCACAAAGAAAGAGTCAAGCTATTCTCCAAGGCACCTGAGGGTAGGACAAGAAGCAATGGGTGGAAACTAATGAAGGAGAGAAGCAACTTAGAACTAAGGAGAAATTTCCTGACAGAACAATTAATCAGTGGAACAACTTGCTTCCAGAAGTTGTAAATGCTCCAACACTGGAGGTTTTAAAGAAGAGATTGGATAACCATTTGTCTGAAGTGATGTTGGGTTTCCTGACTAAGCAAGTGTTGGACTAGAAGACTTTCAAGGTCCTTCCAACTACTCTACTCTACTCTACTCTACTCTACTCTACTCTACTCTACTCTACTCTTCTCTACTCTACTCTACTCTACTCTACTCCCCATGGTTGCCCAAGTAAATACATATAGTTTTTCAAAATTTGCTATAGATAAAGGTATAGATAAAATGTTTCTATAGGAATAGATAAAACATTTAGCCAGGCATTCCAATAGCTTTAATATCTGTTTATTTGTGTTATGCTAACTCATATTTCATTTATTCAAATTCTTATTTCATTTAACAAGCTAATGAATTATACGTAATTTCAGTCTTGCCCATATATCTCAAGCTAGACAAAGGACATTGTTTCTATTTATAATTTTTTCTGAGATTTGTAAATTAATAGTGTCTCTTAAAAATTAGAGTTTTTCCAGCTTATAATACAGTCTTAATAGAACATGACAATTTTCTTTAATATTGCTGTTTTCTCATGATTTTCAACCTTGAATTTTTAGCACATAAAAATAATTTTCCCACTGTAATAAGTTTAATGCCTTCTGTTAGACTTGTCTGTCCCTCAAGTTGGAGAAGAAGTGGTTGTCAAAGTTTTTCAGTTTAAAAAAAATCCTGAAACACTTGAGCCAGAATGAAAATTCTAGTCATAAAAACCTGGTTGCTTTAAAGAGTATTTTGTGCTGATGGGGGTTAGGGAGAGTCTCATGGAATTCCATCAAGTTTGTATGGAACAAGGAAACCAACTTTGAAAATATCTGTGGTGGCCACATTTCTCTATGCTAGGAAGTGGTTTCATTAAAAATATTTCAAAAATATTTTGCAGTTTTCCTTTTGATTATCAAAAAGCAACATAGGCTATTAGAGTCCTAACTCTCTCATACATATCTGCTACCCCTGAAGATAGATGTGGCAGTAAGGAATATCTTGGGATCAAGAGGAGTTTGGGATAGGAAAATTTGATACATCCAGATTTCCACCATATGGACTCAGATGTTGTCTCAATTCACCTATTTAATAATTTAATTTAATTAATTTTATATGCAAAGTATGCCACTGATATGTTTAACAAACTGTATTTGTAAAAATCTTGATTTAGTTTTATGTTTGCATGTAGCCCATGCAGTTAGAGATTTAATGATTAAAAGGCAAACATTATACTGTGGGGCACAGATAACTGCAATGTATTCTGCCAACATATTTAATATACTCAATAATATTGAAATATAGTCTCTGTATTTCCAGTTATGGTATATGGCAGTTACTATGTTTTCCCCTAATCCAATATTGTAGATCGAAGAAATTGTGGTCCAACAATCTGGAGGGCATTAGGTTAATGAAAAGTGGTCAAGGTATATCCTCAATTCTACAAATAATATTTCAGATTCTTTTTTATATAATGTATCTATAATCACCGTTACAAAAGCTCTGCTTATTCTTTGGAGATCACTGATATATAGAGAAGAGAGACAAGTTCAATTATTCTTTCCAGTCTGTTTTCTATGGGTTCATCTGAAACCCTATCACAAACTTGTAAAGCTGTTTAGCATTAAGCAGAGATACAACTGGAGAAAGAAGATCCTGTAGCATTAAGCTAGCAAACCACATCACATACCCCATTCATTTTAACAAGCAATTTAAGTTGTGGCAGCCTTGGACCTGATTGCTCCTTACCTCTTTTTCCCACAGTCTGTTTGCATCCTACCAAAGTCTAGATGCTTAATAATCTGTTATCAGCATGGCCAGAAAAAAAAGTTCTTCTCATACTTGTCCTTGGAAGATTTCCAAAATATAAAAGAGGACTTGTAGGAGAGGCAGGAAGGCAGGAAGCACCTGGGGGAAGGCATGTCAAACAACCTCCCCAGTCCAAAGAAGAACTTGGTGGAGGCAGGTCAAGGACTAATTCTTATATAATTAATCATGGGGATTGATGCTGGTATTCCAGTGGATAGTACAGAGAGACTTATTGGTTTATTAATTTGAATGATCCACTTATTATCTGTAGTTGTGGAAGGCAAACTGAATATTCAATCACAGAGCAAGGTGTAAAGAATTTCTGCAGCAGGTGTGTCAAGAAAATGGGCATAAGGCATTTTTTGCCACAGCAACAATGACCTGGTATTTTTATCAAATGTCATGGGTGTTGAAGAGGAAAATCTTCATAGAATTACTCTACACAGGTGAAATATAAACAAAACAGGAAAAATTTCTGGGCTTTAGGTGCAGTTCTAGCAATATGCTCTTTTCTTTCCTTCTTTTAAATCCAGGAAGAAAAACTGAAAATCTAATCCTACAGGAGAAATGCAAAGGAAATAAAGGAGTGAGATAAAATGTTTAGAAGTATTTTGTTTCCTCTTGCCTTCCCAATATTTAATTTTAGAAACAAGACCTCATTATTTTAAATTAATTTCATTTCCCATCCAGCTCAGAACAATCCAGCATTGGAAAAGGTAATTTCCACCCAAAGAACCTAGGATAATGGAAAATAAGATAATGGGAGAAGGGGTGAGACAGTGGTGGCAACGATTTATTTGATGCATCAGTTAAAACAACAATTACCCCTGCCCTGAAAGAAAGATCTTATAGATCAGGAGTTTCCAATGTGGAAACGTCAAACCTTATGGAGTGGCTGGTTGGGAATTCTGGGAATTGAAGTCCTCCAATCTTAAAATTGTCAAGATTGGAGACCTCTGCTCTACAGTGTCTAGACAGACAAAGAAAAAAAATTAGAAGAATGTGTATCTGAGGGTAAAATGATTTCTGGGTAGTCTAACAACAAATGTGTGCTGAAGTTTCACTAGCTATAACTATTCACTGCTTCCCATGGCATTATTCAGAAACCATATTTATTTAAGTAAAAATACTATAGAAAATGGAAAGACACTAGTATATATAAAAGTAGTTGCTTTGATGTAAATGCTGAAATAATCTTGCTTTACGAGACAGAGAAGCTGCATAGAAATAAATCAAATTTAATAACTGCCTTATTATATAAATGGGATATTAACTGACTTAATAATTAATTCAATATGGGTATACTAAGTATATTAACAGAATAACAGGGACTTTAGAGGATTTAGTCCTAATCCAACCCCCTGCTCAAGTAGGAGATCCCATATCATTTCAGGAAAATGGTTGTTCACTCTCTTCTTAAAAACCTCCACTTATTAATTGATCTACGTAACTGCCAGGAAGTTTCTCCTTGTTCCTAAATTGGTTCTCTTGATTAGTTTTTATCCATTTCTTCTTCTGCTTTCAGAATTTGATTTACAGCAAATATGTTTTAATAGCAGAGAAATATTTTTAGCAAGTTTTATTTCAAATTTCACTAAATATTTATTGGAACAGATATTAAGATGCATGATGCTTGTTCTTTTGTGCATTTACTGACTTTGGAATTTCCAAGCCCATTTAAAATATTAGTTTTAACCTAAAGAACAGCTTTAGACCCTCATAGTCTGCTGTCTTTTAGATGTTAGGAAACTAAACTCTTGGAATTCTGACCAATTTGGTCAAAAGTAATTCATAAAGTTTCTCACCTATCACATCTGCAAAGTATTAGTTGGACAATACTGGCCTAAAGGAACATCTCTTCCATTTGTCTGATTCTGTTTTCTTAAAACACCTGTAAACCATTTATGAGAGAACTTCCTGTTGGCGACCTCTCTGACTATAGAATAGGTATAGGAAAATCAATGAAATCATCAGACTGCAAAAAAAATAATAATAATCCAGAAAATATGATTAAATGATTGGTTCCTTTCTTGCTGTTGTAAAGCTCCAAAATTTTCTGTCACATACAGGTCCATGGTATGCTAAGATAGATTTTTTATAAAAACAAATGTCTTATATATATCTCATGTTATTCTAACCTAACTTCTCATTGGAGTTAAATAAGGAAAGAACAACATTTGTTACAATCTGGTATAAGAACACTAATCTCTCCCTGAAACTACATATATTAGTTTCTTCATTTTAGAACCCCAATATTATCCATACACATCTATTTCACATGAAATCTGCTTTGAAACAAATTTCTGAAACACTCTATATGAGTGTAATTATAAAGCATCCAAGAACAATTTAGAAAAGAAATATCTTCACTGATACAGGTGCCCTCATAGTTCTTTCACAAATCTTAAAGGACTAACCATACTTCTGATCTCTTCTTTGATTTCTAAGCATGTTTTAAATCTGTTTTTTTCTTTCCTTTGGAATCAATCATAACCCATAAATCATGGAATCAATCATAAACCAATCCATTACTCTGTACTTAGAGACAAACTACCTACTCTCTAACAAGCTTCAGAAAAAAAATGTCCTGCAATCTGCAACTCTTACACTGCAAAAACATATGGACTTCACAACTCAACCAGGGTAAAGCAATAGATGCAATTTATATAGACTTCTGTAAAGCCTTTGACTCAGTGGTACACGATAAAGTACTTCCAAAACTAAAATCTTATGGCATCTCCGGTTTCCTGCATACGTGGATAGCTGGTTTCCTTTGAAACAGGCAATACGTAGTCAAAATAGGAACCACCCTATCAAACCCTAGACCTGTTAACAGCTGTGTCCCAAAGGTAGTGTTTTAGGACCCACACTCTTTATACTTTACATAAATGACCTTTGCGATCATATTATAAGCAACTGTGTTCTCTTTGCTGATGATGTAAAACTATTCAACACCACTGACAATGCTACTACCCTACAAAAAGACCCTGACTATATGTCAGAATTGGCAACTCCAAATCTCAACCAACAAATGCTCTGTCCTACATATTGGCAAAAAAAATAATAATCAGAACACAAAATACAAGCTGGGTCGATATGACCGTGTACAGGACCTCCACTCTGTCAAGGACCTTGGAATGCTCATTTCTAATGATCTAAGTGCCAAAGCTCACTGTAACAGCATTGCCAAAAAGGCATTAAGAGTTGTCAACCTAATCTTGTGAAGCTTCTTCTCCAGTAATATTGAACTGCAAACTAGGGCATACAAAACGTTTGCCAGATCAATTCTTGAATACAGCTCATTGGTCTGGAACTTGCATTACATATCAGACATTAATATAATTGAACAAATCCAGAGATATTTCACGAGATGAGTCCTCCACTCCTCTGCTCGCAAGAGAATACCTTATGCCACTAGACTTTAAATATTGGACTTTGACAATTTAGCAATTCGCTGCCTTCAATCTGACCTTAGCATAGCACATAAAATTATCTGCTACAATGTCCTACCTGTCAATGAATACTTCAGCTTCACACGACACACAACATACAAGCACACAATACATACAAACTTATGGTAAACCATTCCAAACTTGATTGCAGAAAATACAACTTCAGTAACAGAATTGTCAATGCCTGGAATGCACTACCTGTGGATTGTTTCCCAGACCCCCATAACTTTAACCTTATACAGTTTATTTATTTATTTAATTTAATTTGTATACTGCCCTCTCTCCCGATTTGGGACTCAGGGCAGTCTACTGTTGATATCACCCCATTCCTAAGAAGTCTTTAAGGGGCATGCATAAGCACACCAGCATGCATACCATCCCTTATTTATTTATTTTATTTATTTATTTTATTTATAGACCACACCCTCTCCCCGGAGGGACTCCGAGTGGTGTACAGGACATTAAGAGCATATTATAAATACAACAGTACAATATTTAAAATTGAATTAAATAATTTACCCTGCGCTAAAATTTTAAAATCTTAAAACCCTTAACACTGTTTCCCTACAATCCCTATTAAAACAATTTAAATTTATACTACAGCCTAGGATAGGATAGATTAGGCCAGGCCGGCCTGATGAAAGAAGTACGTTTTTAACTTTTGGCGGAAGGAGTGGAGGTCCGTGGTTGTTCTAAGTTTGGGGGGTAGGTCGTTCCAGAGGGTCGGGCCCCCCACAGAGAAGGCCCTTCCCCTGGGCGTCGCCCGCTGGCATTGCCTAGTAGACGGCACCCGGAGAAGTCCCTCTCTGTGGGTCCCTGTCCTAACATTCCCTCATATTCGTATACATTTTTCATTTTTTTTGCAACTACAGTGAATAATTTTGTATAAAGGAAACTTATAATTAATCATATAAATCAGCCTAGGGAATTATTTCTTGTGATCCATTTCAGTTGCCTCCCTTGTGGTTAGGATTCTCATCTGCTTCGCTCCATTCAAGTTATCTGAATGGCACCGACTTTTCAAACTGGATTTATTAATGACTCTACAACACACATTCTCAAAGTTTATCTTAGAGTGAATCTCTTTAAGTCAAGAAGGAAAAAAAGAAAGCTGGACCATTCCCAAATGTAATTCAGTCACTTCACACAATATGTAGACCATGTGTACAGCAACTGCAACAACTCTAGTGGCAATTCCATTCAGTTAATAAACACACCTTATTGTGTCCACTAAGCAGTAATCCAAGAACAGGAACACTTTGATATGCCAGAGACACTCTCCCCCCAACCCCCCGAGGATTTATCTGGCCAAACTGCAAGGAAAAAAGTGGGATAATATGATTTAATATTCACAATATGATTTGATGGCAGCTAACCACAGCACATGTTAATACCAATGATGTGTGCTGAATATATCATATTTTATACTGAACTATAAGAATAATAAAGATGCAATTTAATTTCATTAAAATACTTTTAACATGGCACATTATGAGATGGAAAGGTATATAAATTTGAATAATAAATAAATCTTTGTGAAGTTTTGATAGCGAAACAATATAGTCAACTCCTTGCACAAATGAAGAAAGACAGTAAATTATATTTACTGCAAGAGTTTACAGTAGACCTCAAAGGAATCCAGAGCACATGGTGGTTACTTAAAGAAAAAAAAATATTCCTAAGCAATTAGTCATATATATTCAGTTTCATTTTTTCTTGCTAATTATTCCATGGGAAGTTTTACCATCTTTTAAAAAGTTGATAGTTAAAAATATTATAGTGCAATGAATGTTTTCCCCCCTTCTGTTCAATTGTGTCTGATTCTCTGAGTCTGCCTGGAAAAGACCCTTCAGTTTTCTTGGCAAGGTTTTTCAGAAATGGTTTGTCACTGCCTCTTTTCTAAGACTGAAGCAGTGGTGGGTTTCAATTTTTTTTAGAACCTCTTCTGTAGGTGTGGCCTGCTTTGTGGGAGTGGCTTGCCAGCCATATGACTGGGTGGGAGTGGCTTACCAGCTATGTGATAGGGTGGGAGTGGCTTGCTGGCCATGTGACTGAGTGGGAATGGCTTGGCAGTGTGTGGCTGTGTGGGTGTGGCCAACTTGTAAAATGTGGTGAAACTCATTTAACAACGATCTTGCTTAGCAACCAAAATGTTGGCTCAGAAACTCTGGCATTTGAAGCATGCAAGTCTTAAAGCTGTCAAGTTACAAGACCCTTGCACCTCTACCCCTTTAGAAAAAAAAACCCCAAGTGTTCAAACTTGACAACTTTAAGACTTGTGGACTTCAACTCCCAGAATTCCTCCTCTCGCTCTTCATCTTGATGATGTGCGGACAGGTGGGGGGAGGGAGCTGGAACCAGTTCTAAACGACACTGCAGATTTGTGAAACCTCTTCTATAGAAGAGGTTAGAACTGGCAGGAACCCAGCCCTGGACTGAAGGAAAGTGATTGGCTCAAAATCAGCCACATGACTTTGTGCCTAAGAAAGGACTAGAAGTCACTGTCTCCCAGTTTCAAACCTGATGCCTTGATCATTACACCAAATTGAGTTTTCTAGTGAATATACTGTACCTTAAATGTAAGCATCTACCACTTAAATATATCTATTTAGAAAGTAAAGAACATTTCCAAAAAGGTAATTGCCTCTTCTCTTTAGATGACAGCTAATATCATGAACAGAAAAATCTCCTTTTATGTAGAACATTTGAGCTGGAAAGAAATCCAGGCTTAATCATAATTATGTCTTTGCAATTCTTTTTCCATAAAGGGGCGGCACAGTGGCTCAGTGATTAAGGTGCTGGGCTTGTCAGCTGGAAAGATGGAAGCACAGGTTCGAGACACAGGCACCATGCAATGGGGTGAGCTCCCATCCTTGCCCCAACTCCTGCCAACTTAGCAGCTGGAAAGCATGCAAACATGAGTAGATTAATTGGTACCACTTCACTGGGAAGGTAACCCAGTGTCTCAATGTCTTAGGGTAGCATTGGCTCAATGGCCTTGAAAATGAGATCAGCACCCAACCACCCCTATAGTTGGCAACAACTAGCAAAGTAAAATCTGCAGAGATTTCTTTACCTTTTTTTAACCTTTTCTTTTTTCCATAATGTTAAATTTAATATGCTACCCATATAAACGTCTGCAATGCCATTATTTATTTAGTTTAGATCTAAAGCAAAGGCAGATGAACTGATGGCAAATTTATCCTTTGCTCTTAATTTTATGCGTTCAGTATCCATACATATTAAGGTTAAAACAGGCATTAAAATTGTGGTCCTAAATGAAAACAAAACAAGCAAATACAGGAATATAAATATAACGTTCTATTTCCATGCTTATCCTTCTGTGAAAAATGTTCATATAATAATTAATATAATAAAATCTTTTCTGATGTAGGACTCTAACACAGAATCTGCAAATCTCAGTGGCTGTAAAATGAATTATGAGCACTGTGAGTTAAGTTATGGAAAGATAGAGACAGACGCTCAAATTTCATTTTACTAATATACTTAATCAATTAAATTTAAAAAAAACCTTTAGAACAAAATTTGCACTGTTTGCCCATAATAAAACAAAATGAAATGAAAAATTTCAGCAGTGAGTGGAATTTTGAATAAAATAATTAATTATTTAATACAATATGTAAAGTACTAAATGGTACATAAAATAAAAATAAATAAATTGATCATTTCAGTTTAATAAGTACATGCTATCTAAGTGTATAGGATTTTGGCCCATGCCAATATAGAGAGTGATAAAAAATGATTTCACCCTCATTCTTCACTTCAATCCGGTTGGTCCCAAACCTGTTCACCAAAGGTGAATTTTTCTATCTGCTTCCAAACCACTCTCTCGTCTTTAAGGTAAAGACCATTCTCTATTTTAAAAAGACTCCTGGAGTACATAATATACTAATAGAAATAGACATTTCCATTTTCCAAATTCTGTGCTTTCCCTCTGTCTCTACTGACAAACATCAAGGACAGAAATCGGATCATTACAACACAATCATTCTAGGGAAGATGGAAGAATTTGTTTCTCTGCCACACAGATGAGGCTGTTGGCTGGCGACAGCTGAACAAACAGCTTGCAAAAGTCTTTTTGAAGACAGCCAACAAGTTACACCCATAATTTCATCTCTGTTAACAAAAACAACTCATAATGAACTGGGGCCTGGGATTTATTTGCTAGTCTCTGAGTTACAAAGTGTCAAGATGCAATTTAGGTACCACCTTATTGATTTATAGCATACAATATAATGTCAAATCACACTAAACGTAATGTGATGCTATGCAAAAATATTTTAATTTTAATAGAAAAACAGTACAGTTCTACTCAACATATTTGTCTTTTACAGTCACTTTTTGTAGGATATGAAACTAAAATATAAACAAAAAATTGACAGGCAAATCTTATTTGTGATACAGACCTAGTAAAATATCCGTTTAAGGATCCTCTGCATGGTGAAACAGATATGTTTTATTAAACTATGCAAATGATACATCTTCAAAGGGACAGAAAATAATAAAGCGCCATCAAAATACCGCACAGAGTCACTTATTGAAATGAGTGGCTATAGAAAGTAAATATTTTTTTTAAAAAAAGAAATAAGTACCATAACAAGGATAGTAAATGGAGAAAAATATGAGAATATATTAAACAGGTGTAATAAGTGCAGCTAGAGCACAGAAATGCATAAAAGCACATCATAACAAAACTATAAAAAGTATATTAATTTTATTTTTATCAAAACAGTAAAGGATATATTTTTAAAAGTTGGATTTATTTATTTAAAATTCTTAGTATCATTTACATTAGGAAAACTTAAGAACATACAACAAATATCTGTGGGTTTTAATGCATATATCAATAATGTGTGTTTGATAGAAACTTGATCAGGTTTTGAGTTATGTTGTTAAGTACTCCCATGCTCATGCTTAAAATCAGTGTATTAAAAGGCAGAATAATGTTTATTACTGGGTTTTTATTCTATCTAGTGCATGTGTGCAGATCTGGAAGAATACTATGCTGCATAAGGTAGGAAGGAGTTTCATTTTGTATTCACAATAAGTCTCAATAAGAATTGTCCCAACATATATTCATCATAGGACAAAAATCCTTATGAGTAATAGAGGGAGCACAGGAGGAGTATATGAAAAATCCAGTGGGACTTAAATTTAACTGGAAGAAGAAAAATATCACAATTCAAATGGTTCTATTATATTTTAACTATTACTATGTGAAAATGAAAAGGCATGAAAATCTTATTATTTCCTAAAATAATGTCTGAATGTATCTTATTTATGGGTTAATTAACATTACATTCTGTTGACAAGTCAGATTTATTTATGCACATTCTGAATTTATCTAGTAAGTGTTAATTTTTTCTTAAATACATGACTAATATCAAAATAGTTGAAAGAGCATTTTCTCATCCTGTTTAGTATTTGTGTGTGTGTATGCGTGTATGTGAACACATGTGCACACCTATACACATGTGCTCATTAAATATTAACTAGTTCTCTTGATTCTGAATGAAAAGAGCAAGCTTATATCATGTCAGATCATTGATCCAATGTGTTTTGTATATTGAGTTGCAAGGATACCTATAACATTTCCAGCCCTACATAGAGATACTATTCAAAGAATTTAATGTGAAACTATTCACAGACAAATTATGTACCTTACCATTAAATATGGCTGTTATCAATGTCTACTTTATGGGCTGAGTATTCTCCTAGTAACTGCAGTCTGAGTTGCATGTCAGTTACTGATATAATCAGGAGTTTTGCTGTTTTGATTATTAATATATTGTCAAAATTCTTGGGAAATAAATAAAAATGCTTATTCATATTTTATTAAAATGGATAATCTTATATTGAAACGATGACAATTTAATAACATGTATTTAAAAAACAGATTTTATAAATCTATTTGTTGATAAAAAGTGCAAACATTCACCAATTCTTCATAATTCCTTATTTCACAGGCATTATTGGAAGAAAACTCTTCCCTATTAACAATTAATTATGAACTAATTATGAAAAGACAATTATATTGTTGCATTCTACAAGATCATAGACACTGTCATTCATTTTTCAAAAATTTTCATTAGAATTTATTTACAATTTTTATTTCTAAATATGAAGTTCTCTCATGTTTCTAAAGTATAGGACCATTTACTGAATTGACAAGCATGGGTAGAGAAGACCCAATACTTAAATGTCTTCTGAGTTTGGAGAAGATCAGGGAAAAAGAATAAAACTGGAACCCTTTGTCTTGGACAAGGGTTTTTTCAGCTCTAATTTTGATAGTGGGCAGAAAGCAGCATCTTGATCCATGCACACTGGCAACTCATTTATAATCTATGAATTGAGATGCAACTTTAACAAATCATACCTAATGTCTCTGATTAGTGCTGAATTTTATTACTTGTCTTCATTTTAAATATTTGCTAAAATTCCTACATCCAACATTTTCTTCCACCAATGTGGTGCCTTAAAAAAGCCAAGCCATTTTTTCTACCACTAGAACCCAGCTTCAGCACCTGCATAGATGTGAATGCAACTTCCCAACAGCATGTACACACATATATCTCACAAGACAGATTCCTTCACCTCTTCCCCGTCCCCCCACCTTGGTACACTTACAGTTGTTCAAGAGTTATACTTGAAGAGTTAAGTGATGGCAAAATATGGCTGAGCTTCTATTAAAAAAAACCTTCAGACTTTAAAATAAACAATATGAGGCTTTGCTTACATTAGAGGTGTAAAGAGGTCTCCACAGTGCACTTTACACAAGCTGAGGAAATAGTATACTGCGTATTAGACCATACAGTACAATAGTGTGTGTATTTCAAGTCCTGCGAGAGGCATTCAGGCATATTATAGAAGGTTTGCTATAACTGTTTCAAGAAGAGACTGTTGCTTTGAGAATAGCTGGTGCAACATATAGCAGAAAAGCCTGTAGATTCAGCTGCATTTCTACCTCACTTTCCCTTCTGAAGTGACCTCATCGAGTTACAAGGCTTCTATTCATCAAAATGTGATGGAAAACCACACAGAAACGTTTCTTTTACTCACATAAACAACTATATTTAGCCTCTGATTAAAAACAAATGCTTAATACTGTCATATTAATTTTATAAATTATGTCTGAAATAATACATTAGGAAATGTCTCATACCAATAACAACTTCATATACATAAATGTACAACAACGGTAAGTCCATGATTTTAACAAAGCTTAAAGTCTCTCCTCTCCTCCACCCATTCTCACTATAGTACATTTAAACAGTAGCTAAACAGCTATATCACAACGATAGAGTAATTAGTTTCATTATTCATTGCAGGGGATTGGAAGGTTATTGTGGTTGGTTCCAACATCACAATTGCATGGTTTTGTGATATTGCCCTTCAATTGGTTATTGACAGTTTAAAATTACTGCTTCTCATTGTGTGAAAGCCTGCAAAAAGAAGACCAATTCACTTTACACAATTCAAGGCTTATGGAGGCTCATTCACATTTCTCCTATATCTGAAGAAAGACATAATTCAAATAATAGAAGTCTACTGGATTTATCCTGGGACATATCTACCACTAGTGATACATATCTACCATGTTTCCTCAAAAATAAGTCAGGGGTTTATTTTCTTTTGATCCCTGAAATAAGCACTTGGCCTTATTTTTGGGGAGGTCTTATTACTTCTTAGGTGCAGGAGGCGGCAAGCGTGGTCACCTCATGGCTGCTGCTCTGTTGCAATATTTTTGGGGAGGACTTATTTTCAAGGGAAGAGTTATTTTAGTGCATGCGCTCAAAAGCCGGACTGGACTTATTATCTGGGGAGGTCTTATTTTCAGGGAAACAGGGTGCCATCTTTTTCATCTGTTCTCAGACAACAAATTTGTATACCAATGATTAATTATTCAATCATGTGGCCACCTTTTAGCTTCTCCTTAGGGAAAAGCTGCACTAAGGGGCAGTTCTGCCGATCCTATTGTTTTTAGAAACCTACTGTTGCCTCTTTTCAGAGCAAATGCAATCAATGAAAAAGAAAAAAAGAAAGTAGTAACCACATGTCTTAAAGAAAAAATATGAGGGGAGATGCTGAAGAAAGAAATGTAAAACATAAAATGAAAAATCATATAGTCAACAGTTCTTTCACAACAACAGTAAGATGGGAAGCACAGTAAGATACCCATAATGCATTCTTTCCCAACATATACAAATGTGTGATTTATAATCTACTTCATATTATATTCATGGATCCACTCTGCAAATATGCTTCAATCTTGACAGCATGGTCTAAAGACTGTTGCAGTGCAGAATTTCAGCATTTGATTAATGAATGGGGAAGAATTCCATATTGTGCCATTTTATGTACAGTCTGTATAGCATACAGGTCTATTTCAGTATCAGTGCTTCTCTAATGATGCAAATATGATTCTTACATAAATTATTCCTGCAGGATCTTCTTTTCAGGAAAAAAATTAAATATATACATTCAAATATATTTTATTGTTTTAGAAGAACATTAATCTTATAAGATGCTTAGTAAAAAAGTATGAATCACTGCCAAAAGTGATGTCACTTTTTAAGTTGTTAGCCAAGTTTTCAACCAATTGGATACCATTCCAGACATGTTAGAACCATTTATCCTCAAAAAAATCTGGCATTCACATTAAACACTTCAATTCATACTTCATTAGGTACCCCTAGCAACCCAATAAACACACAATAACTGGGGAAGTTTTCTTAAATAAAGAATGAATTGATTTAATTAGAAATACTGTTTCAATTAGATTTCAATTTAAAAACAAAGAGCTGATTTTTTGAAAAACAAAAACCCTACACAGCACACTTCATAGTGCATAGTCTTAAGTCAGTGTCTTCACTCTCAATGACTTCTTACAGGATGTGCCTGATAACAGAGCCAATCATTATAAAAATATGAAGCACTTCACTTTGTTTTAAATGTTGTCTGTCCTCATAATCCCTAAGATCACTATTGTGCTCAATTCATATAAATATCCAAAATGGAAAAAAAAATCCTGGATAGGACAAGGATCTGCTGTCAGATTAGAGTCAAACATACATTTATCCCTCAAAGGCAGATGCACCCCAACTCACTTGGTTCAAGTTGGCCAGTGATGTTCAATGGTCAGGAAGAATAGAGGAGAGGGCATGTGCAGGGAACCAGAATCTTCATTAGGGAGGTTCCAAAGGGTTGCAAGTGTTTCTACTCAAATGTTCTCTGAATCCCAGACACCTGACTTAAAATGTATTATATAATGTACAATCCAATTATTTTATTCTTCTATCCTGGGATAAAGTCTTATTCTTTCATAACTTTCCCCCTGCAGAGTACCTAGAGTCAGAATCTTCCTTTATTCAGAAAACAAAACAAAACAAAACAAAACATCCCCTGTCTTAACTAAATGACTTAGTTTTGTCCCAATCCATAAAGACCTGCTCTTGATCCCACTTCTAAATTCAATTTCTGAGTGCTTATTACTCTAGGCAGTTTACAAGATCATATTTTTTACTATTAAAACTGATAATAAAAATATAAAAATAATATGCTAGGAAATATAATATGGTGCAAACCTTACAATGTTTTCTAAAGGTATAGATCTTATAATATTTATTACTAATATGTTAATATGGCTTAAAGGAGTAATACTTTGGGCCACAACCCTTTTTCAATTATGGGTATGCTTATAAATAGTCTGCAGAAAACACTAGGTAAATTACAAAAATTGTAATCGTTTAAAATGTACTATAAAAGATAATTGTAATACACTTATAAACCTATATTTTTTGTTCAAAGAAAAAGAGAAATTATTTATACAATGGTGGGATTTAGTTTCTCTGATCGTATTATAAATATGTGGAATCATAAGCACAGTTCACTATTTCTTTCACTGAGCAATGAGTTAATAGTAGAAATGTTCTATGCAATAATGAATTAATTTCTTTTTTGAGAGAGGAAGGAATCTTTTTTTTCAGAAAAATATATTTTTTTTAGCTGAAAAGTGTGATAGAATGTCAGGTCCTGATATGCCAATTGCGTCCCTTTCTGGATTGTGACGCCTTATGCACTGTCATTCAAGCTCTCGTCACCTCCTGCCTGGACTACTGTAACACTCTCTACATGGGGCTTCCCTTGAGATGCACCCGGAGGCTCCAGTTAGTTCAGAATGCGGCCGTGCGGGGGATTTTGGGAGCATCTAGACGCTCCCATGTGACACCTCTCCTGCGTGAGCTGCACTGGCTGCCTGTGGCTTTCCGGGTGCGCTTCAAGATATTAGTGACCATCTTTAAAGCGCTCCATGGCAAGGGACCTGGTTATCTGCAAGACCGCCTCCTGCTGCCAAATACCTCCCACCGACCAGTTCGCTCCCACAGAGAGGGCCTCCTCAGGGTGCCATCGGCCAGACAATGTCGGCTGGCGACCCCCAGGGGGAGAGCCTTCTCTGTGGCAGCTCCTGCCCTCTGGAATGACCTACCCCTTGAATTACGTACGATCTCAGACCTACGTCTCTTCCGTCGGGCACTGAAGACACATCTATTTCATGCAGCCGGCCTGTCATAGCCTTGTTTTAATTGGGTTTTTAGTATTGGGTTTTAAATTATGGGCCAAATTATTTAATATATGTCATTTTAACGTTTGTATTTTCTGTTTTTACTGTGGCTGTTCACTGCCCTGAGTCCCGAGAGGGAGAAGGTCGGTATAAAAATTAAATAAATAAATAAATAAATAAATGTTATCCTTTAATAAATGGGGAACTGAACTTCCCAATTCCTAGATTTTATTTAAGGATGAAATTTCTGTCTCCCTTGCCCTAGATAAAGCAATATTTATACTTATCTAAATCACTTTAAAATTTTATGGTTTTGAATATTTTGGAAGTTTTAAAATGCCCAATACAGTCTAAACATAAAGCGATCCCAATAACGCTTTTGTATGCTATCTTTTCATACTTATAATAACAACCATGCAGATAGCTGAGAATTAGGCGGCATGTATAAATTTAATATATTATTATGGTTGCTTGCATAGTCAAGCAGATGTTTAGAGTGTATTGGGCATTTTTATCCACCTATCAAGTTCTTTACAAAACCTGGGATACGCAGATTGTTCTTTGATAGTTTTAGATCAGAGGTCTCCAAACTTGTCAACTTTAAGACTTACAGACTTCAACTCAACCAGCCAGCTGGCTAGTGAATTCTTGGAATTGAAGTCCACAACTCTTAAAGTTGACTAGTTTGGAGACCCGCTGTTTTAGAGATATTATCAGGTGATGATATTCTGATGATGACATTTACAATTGATTGTTGGTGATTTTGTTAATGCCAATGGTGTTCAAGTTATGTTTCAAATGTTTGGGGATTGCACCCAGCATGCCTAGTATTGGCACTATCTTTATTTTATTTGACTTTTTTGCTACCATTGTAATTGCATGTTTTTATATTTGTGATTTTCTCCCATTCTTTTCTTTCTATTCTTCTGTCTCTAGCTATTGTAACACAGTCTTTTTTGTCTTATCGACAATTGCAGGGTTTGGAGTATAATATATGCTTACTTGTTTGAATATTACCATCTCAGAACAGTTTAGCCTCTTCATTTTCTATTACTTTATCTATTTTGTGCTCCCACTAGTTCTTGCTTACAAATGGTATTTCTTGCAGATCTCCCAATTTACTATTTTTCTATTTTGTCATGCCATTGTCTGTAGTCCACCAGTGCCATCTTCTTGCAACATCTAACTTGGTAGTCTACTGTTTCTTCAGCTTCTTTGCACAGGTGGCATTTGCTGTCTCATGCTGTTTTCTCAATTCCTGCTTTGTATGCTTTGTATTGTTCTTAAGGCTTGGTCTTGTGTAGCTAAAATTAGTCCATTTGTTTCTTTCTTCAACTTTCCTACTTTCAACCATTTGTTGTTGCTATGTTTGGTGAATCTACAGTTTGTCCACAGTATAAGACTAATGGAAACTTACTCTTAAGTTAAATTAAGTCTTAATTATAGTCCTAATCAAGAATCTAAGAATTATTATTATTCCCATCAGAAAACAAGAGATATTTTACATGCATATAGTTAAGATATAAAACAGAACATATTTATGTTATTGGAATTCTCCTATGATCCTTTCCACACTTGAGGACTGCGATGTTAACTGAAAGCAGTTTGATAGCTTATAATTTTCATGGTGTTTCATAGAGCATTTTGTATCCTTTTGAATTCTCTTTTGGGAAGATTTCAAGGAACTGTGGTGGGGAAGAAACAATGGGACCATCCTCTTCTATAAACTTTCTCAGAAACCACCCAATGTTTATAAAGAGACCGACTTTCTCTTAAATATTCCTTAGCTACTAATTGAGTGTGTTTCCACACATGCATCCAAATTACCTCCTGATTTAAATATCAAATCTTCCCTGACTGCTCACGACACGGGATTTCCCCCCCAAATTCTTCTGCATATTAACAGCATGCACATGTATTACAAAAAAGCATGAGAAAGGAAATTCATTTCTTTGAGCCACATAGCAAGCATTCTCAGTCTCATTCAAAGCCTGAGTAAGCTCTAATCCAAATTAAACTATCCCTGCAATTCTGTATTTTTTTCTTAATTTATTCAAGATTTAATAATTCATAATTAACATATCTGACACATTCTTCTAATGCATAGTTAAAGAATTATGTAACTCAATTGGGAAAATATATGGGCCAAACAGAGTTCCTTTTAAGACATCACTGAATAAAACACACAATCTAGGTTCTGAAATATATGAACATTTTCTGCAAAAACAAAACAAAAACTGAATTAAGACAAGATATTTAAAACATGGTTATACTTGCAAAACACCACTGATTATTCTAGAGAGATCTCCAGATACACAAGATGTTGTTTATCCGGGAAACAGCAAAGTGCATGCGGCTTTTGTTTCAAGTACTACATTTCTTCCAGAGGAAAGTGTATGGATTAGGTTTCTGTTTGCATTTTTGTAAGCAAAACTAATTCTATTATATTTTATTCAAAGAAGGAATATGCAACTTAAACATAGGTTAGCAAGCAACTTCAACAAAGGCTTCTTTATAGACCTTTCTTATCTTACAAACTGTAAAATGCAACACTGTTAATATAATCCAAGTAGTATATTCCCTATATCAGGAATATTTGAAACAGGAATATTTTGAAAGACAAATGATGAAAAAATATCAAAGAACCATAAATACTTACAGTCTTTTTCTGGACCCAAGAAGCTTTTTTTTTATTTTTCTGACAACACATGGGGAATTGAGCTCTTCAAACATTCATTAAAATATCTGAGCCTTCTTGCCATTAAAGATTTGCTATGCATCTAGATTTGATTGTAAAAAGTTATTTATGATAGAGTGAAACTGGAGGAATCCTGTCCATGTTCCACTGAATCACAGTGTTTAATATGTTAGCTTCCACCACTATTTTCGAAACTAACTTATTTCACAATATTATTGTTTTGTGGATAGAATAGGGATGGACATCTTTTCCAAACTGAGAGTTACAAACTCATTATAGCAGACCATAGTAGACTTTGTGGTGCGATATGGTGATGTTACTGAAATAGACATCACCAAATATTTTAGATTGTAACTTCTGTAAGTTTTCTATTTTTGCAGCAAATTTCAGCAATGCAAATTTGTGGTATTTTGACACAGCAAATGGGATGTAGGGACTACCTGAAGTCTAAGGAACAATTCACAGGGTGCTTCTGTCATCTAAGAGCCCTCCATTTGTGTATTTTGAATTTCTAGAAGAAAGGTGGAACATAAAAGTAATTCTAATTGTGATCATCTAGTGAAACTAAGTATCTTGAATTATAGTTCTTATTCACCATGACAATCTTGGCTAGCAATTCTGGCAGCCTTCACTTTTGTGATACCATATACCAGCTATAATATGATTATATTAAATATTAAAACATGCACTTTCACAATCTTTTTCTCAGTATATGTTACCAGTTGTAAATGTGTTAACATTGTGCAATGTTAGAAGATTATTAGAACATAAAACAATTTAAATGAATCACAGGCTTCAACTCCTATAATATTATTATAACTTTCTAATATTACATTTATTAAGGAACGAAGACAGCAAATAGATCCCAGAAGCTCCGTACACCTTGACTGAGAAACATGTACCCAGTTTGGGCTTGAAGACAAGAATACCCTATTAAAAAACTGAACTGTAACAGAATAAACAAATGTGGAATTCTGATTCATTTAACAAACAATCAATTGGATCCCTTCTTTCTGTACAAAACCGCACCCCCCCTTTTTTTTAATGAAGTCAATTGTTAATTTTATTTTTGCGTACTTTTCTAAGGTAACCCAAGGATGGGAAGGGAAATGAAGTGTGTATGTTTATATGGGAAACAAAAGTCTCATCCTTGAGTCACTTAGGCAACCCATGCAGGATAATAACTTCTCAAAGCAGTTCTAAAGCTCAATCCCAGATGTGGCACTTTCACCAAATGTCAATGAAATGCTTCAGTAACTTGAGAAGCTCAGTATTCCACCATTCCTAGCAACTCTGAATTTGTCTTCTTTAGGCTACAAATATACACACAATAAGTCCACTGCCAAAGGAAAGGTTTTTGGTGAGCAGAATTGCCTGATGCGGGACAATAATATTACTTCATTCTCAACTTGCTTCATCTTGTCAATGAAAAGTTTTAGTTTAACAGGAACTAAACAGGAAGCAAGGGTTTAAAAATGGCTTACTATTACAATACATTGAGCAAAATCTTTTTCTTAAGGAATATTGAATGAAATGTATTATTTTCTGTATGTTATCTAAAATGAGCACATGTCACAACATATATCTTATCAATCATATATTGGCTTACCAGGAATGCCAATAGTGGTTAAAGAATTGGATTAGGGCCATGGAGCACCAAATTTAAATCAACGCTCAGTCATAGAAGTTCACTTTGGAAGGGGTCTCATCCCCTTCCAGTATTACAAATATACTCTTTCTTACAAGTAGTATTAATATAAATGTGCATTTCTGAGGCTATCTGGGCCTGGATGTGGAGATAATTTTATAGGACTGTGGCAGAGACATTCCTATCCTTTCTTCCCATAGTTCTTTTGTGCTTGGACATCTTTGTTATTATTTATACAACAACACACATCAGTGTCATAATTATCAGGATCATTTGTTTATAGGGTTCAGGCTCAAATATAGAACTGGGACAGCATTGATATGTTTGTCACTTTTAAATCCCTACATGGAATGACCAGGTTACTTATAGGATCACTTTGAGTTAGTGATTTGTGCCAATCCCATCAGATCTGGCAATGTGTGCGTGTGCTGGATCCCTTTGGTGATATAGGAAGTCAGTTTCTCACACCTGATCTATGGAACCACATTTGCAGAGAGATTAACCTCAATCTTACTAGCTTTTGGGAAGGTTAGAAAATATCTGGTTGTTGCCCATGTACCAGAAGCAAATTATTAGTTTGGGACCTCTTGCTTTGATGCACGCCAGGTATTCAGCCAGTTCTCTCCAGTTTGGATGAACTGGTAGTGGTGGCTGTCAGCTGTTCCGCCCACCCACCCTGACATAATGCACATGCACAGAAGGCAGTGCGCATGCGAAGATGTGGTGCGCACACTTACATTTGTAAACCAGTAGGGAAGGTAAGTGAATCCCACTGCTGATGCACACTATAGAAGTTTTGTGTTTTTAAGAAAGGAGCCTTTAACTATTTTTAATAGATGGATCTGTGTTTTATTATAGGTAATCCTGGAATTATGAATATAATAGAGTTTACCAATTACATTTGTAATCTGAGGATTCATTTGATTGAATTGTGTTAAATGAATGTGATCCCTCCCTGCTTTAACCAATGCATTTGCTAATTGAATGCACAGGTCATTAAATGCACATGAGGTATTTCAGGGTGATGGCCCAGTGCTAGAACAGGCCACCCAAGGGCCTCCCTTGACCCACTGAGATATCTCATGCTTGCTTACAATCCCTTGGGGACCCCATAGTTTCTCTG
This sequence comes from Rhabdophis nuchalis, assembly GCA_039707465.1. NCBI lineage: Eukaryota > Metazoa > Chordata > Lepidosauria > Squamata > Natricidae > Rhabdophis > Rhabdophis nuchalis. The sequence goes on along the minus strand of CM077647.1, from coordinate 51,583,379 downwards.
CCCCATCCTGCCCCTCTGAGACTTCACAGGCACTCGGCCTGCTTTGCTAGCCTCCTGTATTCCACTTGCTGTCCCCACCCATTCCCATTGCTTACTTATTTTTCGAAGATCTCCAGAAAACAGCTTCACCAGCATTTAAATAAAATACTTCGGCTTTTCTGCCATGTGGGTCAGCCTCTTCTGGATCTCTGGAGCTCTTCGAAAAGTGATGGGAAATGGAATGGGGAGGAACAAATGGAATCCAAGAGGCTAGCTAAGGACACCCAGCAGGGCAGGATTGGAGGATCTGTTGCAGTTTCTTGTGGTCATTGTATGGGTGAATGATTACTGTGGTGCTACAACATATAATGTTGGGACCAGGTAATAAATACATTTGGGGTGTGTGTTTGTAATTGAACGGTCGATAATTGAACTGTGGTAACTTGAGGAATACCTGTATTGATATTTTAAATGGTATGGGTTTTTTTACCAGGAGTTTTTATCAGCAGCCTGAATATTCTACAAGATTAAACACCATTTTAAAAAATTGAAATCAAGAACAACTATAATTTACAAATTACTCTTTATAGGTAAATACTGAATTAGCATGTCCTTCTCTTGCTTGTATATCTATTACCAAAAGTTTGTAAAGGAGTACATTGTGTTACTGTTTTTTCTTCTTATCTTAATTGCATTCTGTTGGTTAAATAGATTATTGTTGTAAACTTCTGAATTGCCAGATTTGGTAGCCTAAAAGAAGAAGTAATCTTACAATATTTGTGAAAATAAATTGTTTTGCTATAACAATGACTTTTGAAAGGTTCTATAAGTGCAAAGAAGTCATAGTAGTAATATGTAAACCTGACTACACAAATTGGTGTAGTGCACCAAGCCAGATTATAATACTTGGTTCATATATAAATATCACCATGGACAAGTTCATATATCACATTATGATCAAAACAAACAAATTAACTAACAAATGTATGAACTACTGCAAAGAATGAATCCAGCTAATAAGTCTAACTTACCCAAAGATGGAATGTGGAAAGTGCCTGTAGACCTTAAAAGCATCTGATATTGTAATGATTTCAAGTTACATAATCACAAAAATTACAAAATAAGGATTATTTCCTATATAAGACACTATGAAATCCACTTGAACCAGCTTTCATTCTGGAGCAAAACTACTCTTGGAAAACCTGGATAGTTTTTTTAAATAACAAAGTTGGAAAACATTCTACTGTACTAAGGGGGAAAAAACAGTCAACGGTAATATAGTGCCGTTGACTGCGAAGTGCTGCTTGATTCTGTTACCAGCTTTTTGCAACAGGAACATATTATAGCACTTCTGAGCCTCTTTTCAAATCTCTTAATATTCTCACACCAGGCAGACTGGTTTCAGTATCCCACCCTCTCTGCTTGTGGCTGGTGTAACTTGCAGAGCATTCCTAAGGTGGCTTCAGACAAATGAGTTTAGACTAACTTTAATGACCCTCAACTGCAGCCATTTATCAAACCTAAAATCATAATGCTATAGTTGGTATAGTATGTTGCCGCATTGTAGAAAGAAAGAATTTAGTGAATACATTCCTTTTCTAAAATAACATACTGTAGACACTAAAATTACATTTACTCTGTAGCATTGGTACTTTTTACTATAGTGAGAGATTCCTGAAACCCCTTAGACACTCTAGACACGCTAGGAAGGGTAAGCAGATTTCTGCATAGGAATATAACTCACTCCTATGGTGGCGCAGTGGTTAGAGTGCAGTACTGCATGCTACTTCTACTCACTGCCATCTGCCTGCAATTTGGCAGTTCAAATCTCACCAAGCTCAAGGTTTACTCATTCTTCATCGTCTGAGATGAGTAAAATGAGGACCCAGATTGCTGGGGGCAGTATGCTAACTCTATAAACTGGTTATAGGGGACTATAAAGCTATGTAAAGGGGTGTAGAAGTCTAAGTGCTATTGCTATTCCTCAAATATGTATTGGTACCATTTATTTGAAGGATCTGTTATTCTTTTAGGATATCAACCTTTTTTTACTGTTGCATTTAATAGTAAATTTCAGAACCTTTCCAAAGGAGAGCTCAAAACTGTCAAAACCATTATCTGATCATTCTGGTAAACAGCTTTATAGCAATGTAGACAATGCATTTCAATTTTTATGAAACATTCAGAAAAGTGTGGAAGATCTGATCTACAACCTGTAAAAGGCTAAATCTGAACATATCTCATATGGCTAAATGAATAAAGATCAATAGCTGAAATCAAACGTGTTAAGATAAAAACTAGACAAATCATACTATAATGTATCTTAACTATGAATTCAACAGTTTACTAGATTAGTAAGAACATTTTACCATTGATCAAGTATTCAACCATTCATTTAGTAACTGTTTGAAGTTACAAAGCCAGTGAAAAAATGGCTTATGACTGTTGCACCATCACCATGGACATGCAATAAAAAAAAACCTAGGTGCTTGGCCATCAGCATTTATTTATGAAGGTTGCAGCTTCCTAGCTAGCTTCTGGCAAGCAAAGTCAGTCGGGAAAGCTGGACTGACTTAACAACTGTGTGATTCACTTAATAACCAAGGTCATGACAAGAAACATAAAATTGGGAGTGAATCACTTAACTGTCACCTTTTTTAGCATCAGAAACTCTGGTTCAGAATTCAAGGATTTCCTATACAAATTTAGCAGCATTGATTTTATAAGGTATCCTAAATGATCTGGTACTCATTTGATGCTATTTAATTTCTGTGCATATTTAAATATTAATTCCTATGGAATTATTTCTTTATAGCTAAATTAGTTGAAATTGACATTTATGATTATGTTGCCTGATCTGAAGGGAAAGTTGATTACTGTATGCTACCTAGAGTTACTTTTCATGAGCTAGGAAGTTATATAAATGTGATTAATAAGTAAATAATTAAGAAGATATATGGCACTGCAATTTGGTTAGTTGTGAATGCCCCAACCCTGGAAGTCTTTAAAAAGATGTTAGATAGCCATTTGTCTGAAATGGTATAAGGTTCCTGCCCATGCAGGGGGTTGGACTAGAAGACCTACAAGGTCCCTTCCAACTCTGCTATTGTATTTATATTGTATTTGTATTTATATACTACAGGAACCTTATAGTACTTTGTGACTATGAGCAATTGCCACATGATTCAGAACAATTCATGTAAGGTCTATGGAAGTAATTTAAGGGATGAGAGATAAAAAATCTTAGTAGGCTTTACTAGCTAGAGAAAAGCAGGGTGCCTTTGTAACTTCAAGCAGTCACTAAATGAATGGTTGAAACTTAAGGACTACCTGTGTAAGTCGAAGTCATGTGAATTGGAACTGTTTCCTGCTTCTTCTGTTGTGCCATCTCATAATCCTCATGTAGTATTGATGCCATCACTACTTTGACCTTTTCAGTTCTGACAATTCAATCTTCTGTCCTTGTAACAAAAGTAATAAGTCCAAGAAAAACTAGTTGCCCCTTCCTGCTATCAACCTATTTTCATTCTCCAATTTAGCAAAACTATGAGAGATTTCCTTTAATAGTCTTAAAGGAAACCTCTTATGCACAGGTTGCACAAAGTCTTAGGCATGCCTTAAAGTTTAAGTCAATGGAAGCAGCTCGATAGAGCTTTGTTAGCTTGCAAAAAATAATCATGATCAGAAGTTGGGTGACAGTGACTGATTCACTGGCATGTTCAAAAATTGCCAGGCTGGCTTTGTAGTCAGAGTGAAATGAATACTATGATTTGTCTTTTTATATTACATCTGTCTTCACCCTCAATACGTCTGACAATCACGTAATTCTGCATCTGGAAGCACTTCTGCAGTTAAAAGCAATTTACTGTATGTTCTTAGATACTGGGTTCCTGGAAGCCACTGTATTCATACTGACTTTGTGGATAGTAATATAAATAATGTTTTCTTTTAAACGCAATCAGTCCGACTTGGCAAATACTGAACTGATGGGTGCATTTTGGGGAGGGGAAACATTAGAGAACCGAGAGAGAGGAAAAAACCATGCCAGACTGAAAGTTGTATATTCTGTATCAAATTTACCCTGATAGACAGATTAAATGGACATATTACCTTTGAAGTTATATGAAATTTGAGACTGACTTATCTCCCCTCTTTAAAATTTAATTAAGGGCTTTTTCCTCTTTGAAAACTGTTTAAGAAGCTTTCAAATTAGGTTAGATTTCTAAATAAAGAATCAAGAATCAGAATACACACACACACACACAAAGATACAGATAGTCAGTGTTCAAGAATATATAGATATATATAGTTTTACAATCCTCACAATAAATGTGAGAGGTAGAGGTTTCCAAACTTCCATTGTTGTTGGTTTTTTTAGAAAAAAATACTTTTTCAACTGGTGAAAAATATCCTTAAGATTAGGCTCAGTTCATGCAATTCAATAATATGTAACAAATTGTGTGGAACCATGCATGGGGTTGTTGAATGATTATATAGGAATGTAGATCTGAGATCTGGGTGCCATATTCAATAAGTATGTATCATTGTGAAGTATTATTATAAATGCCCCTTACATATATATTTTATACATTAAAAAATGTGTAGAATCCTTATCAATAAATGGAATAATTTGAGAAATGGGATCTGCTATGAATGTACAGTGCTTCCAATTTATTTTTTTCTGATCCCACAAAATGACACATTTTAAAGCATTGCAAACAGATGCTATATTTGTGCAGTTATACACTGCTTTTTGGACATGAAACTGAAGAGCAGCAGAGCTATACAGTCTACTCCACAGGTACAGTTGCCTGACTTCTTTGACATTTTCTTTACACCAAACCTATTAAGAGTATGTTATGTAATTAAGTATTTGATCATGTATGTGCTAACTGCGGCAAGGATGCTCCTTGCGCAAAGGTGGAAAAACCCTAACATTCCGTCAGGAGAAAGCCTAATATATAAGATAACTGATTGTGCCGAATTAGATATGTTATCTAAATTACTAAAAAACGAGCACAAAGAGGAGGGGAAAAAATTGGGAGCTGTGGTATCAATGGTTAGAAAAAAGTGGGGGGAAATGGTGAGGAACTGAAGTGAAAAAAAAAGAACTTAACTAGAAAAAGGGTTAACTCATTCAATCTCGCACTGTACTACTGACAGAAAGGAAAGAAACCGCAATGAAACGAGAATGGGGGTGTGATGATGGCAATATGCATAAATATATTGGATTTAAAATACCAGAACTTGTATGTATCATGGGTGACTGTGAAAGAAATGCATGAAAATCTCCTTTTTGTAACCAATTGATTCACAGTACGTAAAGAAAGAGGATTTTTGTGTGTGTGTTTTGTCTGTTTTGAGAACTAAACATAAAATTTATAATAAAGAAAAAGAGTATGTTATCATTGTTTATTCTATGACTTTGCTAAAGATAAAATACAGTCAATGCTTCTAACTTTTGGAGGCTGCACAACGAAAGAACAAAATGAAATTGCATCTTTGATTACTTTACTTAGACAGATAAATAGTAATATTTAGATGGAGCTGCTAAATTGTCTATCTATCTCTCTATCTCTATCTCTCTGTCTATCAAACAGACATGTTCCTTGAGTACATTCTTTTGGATTGTAGCCATACACATTATCAGAATTAAGTACAGTACAACAAAATATGAAAAAAAATATTTAAATGTAATTTGTATTTGATATAAACTGTGTTTGATTTATTAAAGCAAAAACATGGAACCCAAGATAGACATTCTGTTAAAATAAAATGCTTGAACATTTTGATCTGTGTTGGCAGCTCCTAATGCTAGAATTTCTATTCACAAAGTTAAATGCTCAGTTCCATTGGTTTCAATGCGAATCTACAATATATGATAATTATTATTATATAATAATAAATATAATGATACATGTATATGGATGTCTATACCCTAACTATAACTCCAATCCAATTTTTCTAAATTATCTATTTCTGATTTGCAAAGTGTAATGAGTAAAGTATTGAAAGGCTGTGACAGGTCAGAATTAAGGTCCTAGAGTGCATTTCATTGTCACGCAGCATTAACAAAAAGTTGTATTTTGCATGTCAGGCATTTATTCCTTAATTTGACATTTATTTATTTTTATTTATTTCGCATTTGTATTTCGCATTTATTTAGATGTATGTCTTATTAATACAAAAAATGCTTTAAAGATATAAATATATCTTCTAACATGGAAAACGCTTAAGTAAACTTATCAAATGTATGATACATGAAAATTTGCTATTTCAAAATTAGATGAAAATGCTTTCTCTTTTTTACTAATTAAAATGTACTTTCCATTTATCTATTTTATTGTGATTTTTTATTATACTGTATTTTCATAATCAATTCATATTTCAAGTAATTTAAAATAACTACACTACATATCATTAAATTTTATTCTTCTGCTCTTTCCATTGCATAGCATATATGTGTGTGGGTGGGTGAAAAATGAAACTAATTGTTGGTACCTGCTGCTCTAGAGGATGATTAGAATAGTATTATTGTATACATGTCCTGATTTGGCTTTCTTTTAGCATTTGGTTGGTGCTGGTACCTATGCTTTTATCAGGATATGGAAGCTGTATATTCATAGATGCTCTAAGCACCTGGATTCATACAAGCTATCCAATCCTGTATAGCAAACAAGTAAAAGCATGAACATGCGCAGTGGCTCTTTTTTATTGTCCTATTAAAAATATAAGACCATTGTTTGTACTACTTTAATGTACTGAATTTCTGTCTTAAAGCAGAAATAGAAATTAATTAATTTGCAGAATACCATTTTATAAATGTATTCTGCATTGTAAGTAACATAGCTTTTTTTTCTATGAAAACAATAAAACATGTTCAAGAGCATTTATGGAATTTAGTTGGTGCCAAAATATTTCAATGCAGAAGAGGAGACATATAAATATGATTCAAGAATGTCATTGTTTTTTTTAAATATAAATAAATGTGAATTATAAAATGTTGAAATCAGCCAAATGACCAATTATTCAGTTTATGTATAAATAAGAGCTCTTAAAAGCATGGGACCGTCCTATGCTTGCTTTGAATACTCACAAGGATTTTTTTTTTTAATTTCAACTCACATTTGTATTCACTTGAAGTTTTGGTAGTATCATATTCTCAGTTTCACATTAATTCCAATGGGATCTTCCAAATGTTTAAATGCCTAAAATAGCTTTTCCTAGACTTGTGAAAATTATTTTAAATTACACAAATATTTTTAATACGTCTGGCTTCTGACAGAACATCAGTATATAAAGGAGGATGGCACTGGCTATTTTTCTGCCAAATTTTTCCATTTCCTCCTTCCAATCCCACTTTTTCCTTGAAATAACCAACCTTATTATTAGTTGAAAAACAGTGTTGCTTTCATATATTTTGTGTTTTGTTGAGTTAAGCATTTTATAGAACATACAGCTCCTAATTTGAGTCCCACTGAATATCTGGAAATATTATAATTCAGCTTAATTTTGGCACTGAACAACATACGAAGATTCCTTCAATGGAATATATTGAATACATAATAAACTGGATTCATGACACTTCATTAGGCTAACACTGTCCAAAGGACATGATCTAAGTAAGGTGATTCTGTAACACTATCTAAATGTACTCATTAATAAACCTGAGTCAATTCCGTGGAATTATTTCCAAGTTAAATTGCACCATTTTTCAAGAAGAGGAAACTGTATACATGATTACTTCTTCCATTTGAATTTTAGGGGGCTAATAATAATTTGAATTATTACTAGAATAATGAAATATATGATTCGGTAATTACAACAACATATGCAATTCCATTTTTTTTCAACTATATCTGTATTTAGTGATTTATAAATATAGGGTTATGGCCTGGGTAAAGATTATTTGGTTGAGTTTAGTGATACTAAAAAATTCAATATGACTTTGCTTGGAATTAGAATTTTCCACTGTGAAATACTTTGCTGTGATATGATATAAGGACAAATCATCTTAAAAGTTTCTTCTACAACTTGAAATGTAACTGTAAAGATTTAGTTGACACCCAAAGATAATGGCTTTGCTAATCCTGTGCAAACATTCGTATGCTGAACATACTACGATAAAAATATAACCAAGATCCTATTTTTTAAATTAAATCAAAACTGCATGTTCTCGATTAGTCTTCTCCAGATTGTCTTCAAATTCCCATGATTCCTATATATCATCATTACTCTATGCAACCACATTGATATTTTACCAATTGTTGTGAAAATGATGATAGAGGGTCTTAGACAAATTATTTATTTATTGCCTACAAAACATTAGTTGGTTATTTAAAGTTATTGCTAATCAAAATAATTAAACAGCCTTTGGTGACTTGGCCCTCTTTTTGAGTCACTTCTTTTTTCTATTCATTTTTGCATAATAGTATTATCAACCACTTAGTAAGATTCTAAGTGGCTTTCAAATATGGTACAATATTGAATGTGGCAGCAACTAAATTACATAAGCAAATCTCTAACCTATGTACTTTTAAATATCTAAATCACACTCATAAGACAGAAGACCAATAAGAATAAATAAATACCACAATGATACACAAACAATCTTCTTAATACATGCATACTTATCTACTTTACTACTAGGAATACATTGGATAACAATTAACAAGTGGAAATCATTTCTTTCAAAAGTTTTTTTAAACTAACTTAGGAATGATAAAGCTATGTGAATCTCAGGGGAAAAACTGAATTTTATAAACGAGGGGGCCACCACTGAGAAAGGCCTACTGTACTTGTCTGTGTCAACATGCCACATTCCAAATGATGAAAGACATTTCTGAAAACAAACAGACTTCTTCCAAACTCTTGCCAGAAAACCTTTTAAATACTAATTCCGAATTGAGCTGTGGGAAGTCTGCCCAAGACTAATGAGTCCTAGTCCATCACTTGGTGGATTAAATCTGAATACATTTGCATGTGAATAGCTATGAAGAAAATACTTCCTTTACTTTTTGAGAATTCCCATACAAGTTTCTAGGCAGCACTTCAGAAAAAAAAGGCCCTTCCTGAGTACAAGGCAATGAATATCTTTTGTGATGGCACCTGGTACCAGTAACTTTAAAATAAATTTACTCTACTGTAAAGCAACCCCATTTTTTTAGAATCTTGCTAACAATTAATGTGATTCATTTCAATATCCTGCAATTTTTGTATAATGTGGTCCTCTAATTTAATCTGTTTGTTTTAGCTACTGAATAGGGAATGTTATTATTCTTTTACTATGTCTTTGGATGTAATTAAAGTTATAATTTTTGTACAATATATCAGTTTTTGAGCTGCTGTTTTAAGACAGATTAGCCAATTGCATACCTCTGTGTGTGTGTACATATGCATGCAAGTTATCTACAAAACTGAAGCTGCATTTGTATTCCCATTGATATGGGAATAAGATATTTAAAAGAACTAGATCCAGTGGAACAGAATTGCATCTGGATTGCACCATAAATCCTGTTATTAAATCAATTGGGATTGTACTCTAAATGAATCAAATTCTGATTCCTTGTGCAACACTTCTTCATATTCTTGCCACACCATTGATATACCCATACAGCTTGTTCTACCTACTTGGTACTGCCACATTTAAAGAACCAACAACATTTCATTATTACAATCTTCATTACTCAAACTCTAAAATTAATGGGTATGCAGCAAAGCAAGAATCAGTGTAGCATCATCATGCTTATAAAAGTGCCTCTGGTTTCATATTGCTCCCAAAATGTGTAACTGGAAAGTGAAAATGGTGGTTGAATTTAATCCAGTGGTTGGTAAGTACGCTTACCTATTCAGAAAAGACCACAAATGAAAGCAGAGTGGGAGTGAACATTTCATGACAAGCACTTTATAAGCTTGTATAACATGCTATTAACATTCTGTTCATGTCCAACAGTCCCCAAAGGTTCCTTAGCTCTGTTACATACATATATATGTTGAATCTAAATAGCATTGCAAGTTGTCAAAATGAATGAAGCTAAATAGCACCGCATGTTATTAAAAAAAAATGTCTGGGATGTGTCTAACAATGGTTACGTCTGCTGTATTTTATTTATTATTTTCCTAAATCTGTTTATTATTTCAATTTTAATTGTTATATGATAGTATTTCACTGTGATTTACAGTATTGTTTTCTGTTACAGTGTTAGTTGCCATTAGGATCTAGATAAAAGCATACAATAAGATATGAATAAATACCTTCTCCAAATGCTGATTACTTCTTTTATCAAGCCTGCTGCCAATTGAATCTATACTAATCTAATCTAAAATATAGCTGGTTGTGTTGATCTCTTTATTCTTATTATTTTAAAGCAAATAATTTCTTGATCAAGTATAATTGCCAGAGGAGTATCAATATACAGATTTGATAAATTACAAATATTACCCAAAGTTAATTTATAGCTGTTTTTCCTGTACAAACAGTTAATGTATTTTTATGCAGCTCCTTCAATGTCTTTTTCTATATAATAAATTTCTTTATGAGAAGGACCAAATCTGCCATTCTTCAGAATGATATCCTTAAGTCTGATTACAAAATATTTTAAAATATCCTAATAAATGCTCCTGTAAAAATGTTTGGAAAATGCAATAATCCAGAAATTAGAAATATTCCTAATTTCTAGTCTCATGTCTAGGGAATTTTGTTAAAATGGAAATCCTTTCCTCCTATAAAAAGCAAACTTCCATGAAAATTATCTCTGAAAAACGTCTAATTATACTGCCAATGTCTGATCACTGGAGGCGGGCTGGAATAAGACAGTTATTTGGTTTTATTTTTAATTATCTACCTGATAACTATTATATTGTGTGTGTTTTAAATAGAAGCACATAAGAGGCATGTTGCAGTTTGCAATCCAGCCGGTGCCTTCCAGCTACAGAACGGTGGATAGCATAAAAGTATCTGGAAAAATTGATGTCCTTGGCAGCCTTGACAATCTTAGTAACAAGATTTACTGTGCTCCCTGGGCTCTCAGATAATTAAGCAAGGCAAGTATATAAAAGGCTTCCTAACAACCTGTTCATCTTGGCTCAACAATAATTCCTGGGGGCCACACTTCATGTTACGTAGCTCTTGTGTGGAAAGATAGTGCGGTAGATTAAGTATCTTCCTTGTGGCTAAATTATTTTTACCAGACATCCAGAAGTAAGTGTAGCTGATTTCAATGGCTTTTACATCTAATTTGCTAGATTTACAGTTTATCTAATTTACAGTATATCTATACTATATATAATATATATAGTAAATTTAACAAATCAAATCTATTTAATCTAGATTTATAATCCAGAAATCTTTTTTATTAGACTTGCAGTATAAATTCAAACAATAAAACTTTCTGTTGCACAGCTTATGGAATATTATAAGTGAGTAATACAAGCATTTTTGAATGTGCAAGCAATTTACAACAGCCTGTCTCACAAAGGCCTCCATACTGACTATTAGATAGTTTTTAAACTTGGGATTTTAATTCGGTTTTTAGCGCAGGGTTTATTTATTAGAATAAGTATTTTAAATTTTCATATATTTTATATATTTTGTATGTATTTTAACATCCCTGTGCGCCGCCCTGGGTCCTAACAAGGAGAAGGGCGGGGTATAAATTTAATAAAATAAATAAATAAATAAATAAATAAATAAAGTGGAAATTAAATTCTGGAAATCTTAACATGCAGCCAAATTTTAATTTAAGTATATAACCTCATACCATGACTTAAATGCTATTTCTGTTGAAATCAATTAACTCCGCAGTTAATGGCATTTTAATATATGCTGTTTTTTTGGAATTATCTGATGTGGAAGGGCTTACCAAACAAACACTATATATATATATGTGTGTGTGTGTGTTAGTTTTATGAGCTGATCAATAAATTAAATTAGAAGAGAGAAGTTCTTCGCTTTGCATGCAACATAGCCCCGGTTCGAATCCCAGTAAGGGGTATGGCCAGCTGATGAGAGCTAATAAGCTCGAAATAGATCTATCCTGGTCTCTTCTAATTTAATTTATTGATCAGCTCATAAAACTAACACACATATCTAAAATATTATACAACGTAATTCTTGGCTTGCTGTTTGGATGGTCTCTAGCGATGAGCCGATGGGCAGTAAAGGAAATAGTATGTCTCCTCCCTTTAATTGGGGCCTAATAATAACAGGTTGTTGTGAAACAATTACCTATATTAATGTCCCCTGTCTAAGCTGATGTAATAGGGGAACTGATTTGGCTTAAGTGTGAGGTTCTTCGCCTTGCATGCAACATAGCCCCGGTTCGAATCCCAGTAAGGGGTATGGCCAGCTGATGAGAGCTAATAAGCTCGAAATAGATCTATCCTGGTCTCTTCTAATTTAATTTATTGATCAGCTCATAAAACTAACACACATATCTAAAATATTATACAATGTAATTCTTGGCTTGCTGTTTGGATGGTCTCTAGCGATGAGCCGATGGGCAGTAAAGGAAACAGTATGTCTCCTCCCTTTAATTGGGGCCTAATAATAACAGGTTGTTGTGAAACAATTACCTATACTAATATCCCCTGTCTAAGCTGATGTAATAGGGGAACTGGTTTGGCTTAAGTGTGAGGTTCTTCGCCTTGCATGCAACATAGCCCCGGTTCGAATCCCAGTAAGAGGTATGGCCAGCTGATGAGAGCTAATAAGCTCGAAATAGATCTATCCTGGTCTCTTCTAATTTAATTTATTGATCAGCTCATAAAACTAAAACATATATCTATCTATCTATCTATCTATCTATCTATCTATCTATCTATCTATCTATCTATCTATCTATCTATATATATATATATATATATATACATACTATATATATATATATATATATATATATATTGCTGCTGTTTTTTTTTTTAGATATGTGTTAGATTTTTAAGGGCTGATTTAATAATTAAGAGACCAGGATGGATCCATTTCAGGCTTTTTAGTCTCCTCCCTTAAACGGGCCTCAAAATAGGAGCTGTGAAAATATTCTCTCATCAATAGAGTCCTGTAAAAAGGCTGATGTAATCAGGGAAGCCGGTTAGCTCAAGGCATAGAAAGGCTTGCCTGATATGCTGGAAAGTGCCGGTTCAAATCCCAGTAGAAGAAGTATGGCCAGCTGAAGAGGGCTAAAAAGCCCAAAATGAATCCATCCTGGTCTCTTAATTATTAAATCAGCCCTTAAAAATCTAACACATATCTAAAAAAACCAACAGCAGCAATCTTAATGGGTCTCTGTCTGGATGATCTCTAGGTTGAGTCGAAGGGCAGAGAAGGATGACAGTTTGTCTCCTCCCTTAAACGGGCCTCAAAACAGGAGCTGTGAAAATATTTTCTCATCAATAGAGTCCTGTAAAAAGGCTGATGTAATCAGGGAAGCCGGTTAGCTCAAGGCATAGAAAGGCTTGCCTGATATGCTGGAAAGTGCCGGTTCAAATCCCAGTAGAAGAAGTATGGCCAGCTGAAGAGGGCTAAAAAGCCCGAAATGGATCCATCCTGGTCTCTTAATTATTAAATCAGCCCTTAAAAATCTAATATATATAAGCTAATAAGCTCGAAATAGATCTATCTTGGTCTCTCAAATTTAAATTTATTGATCAGCTCATAAAAAATTATATATATTCGTAGATTTTCACGGGTATAGGTATGTAGATTTTGGTTTATTCGGGTCTTTTCCCGTGTAAAATTAAAGGTGTTTTTGCAATGTTTCGATGGGATCACCCCCATCATCATCAGGCTTTGGCTTCTGCTTTTTTGCAAAAAAGCAGAAGCCAAAGCCTGATGATGATGGGGGTGATCCCATCGAAACGTTGCAAAAACACCTTTAATTTTACACGGGAAAAGACCCGAATAAACCAAAATCTACACACACACACACACACACACACACACACACATATATATATACATACACACACACACACACACACACACACACACATATATATATATATGTTAGTTTTATGAGCCGATCAATAAATTAAATTAGAAGAGACCAGGATAGATCTATTTCAAGCTTATTAGCTCTCATCAGCTGGCCATACCCCTTACTGGGATTCGAACCGGGGCTATGTTGCATGCTAAGCAAGTAGCCTAGCACTTATGGCCAGCTGATGAGAGCTAATAAGCTCGAAATAGATCTATCCTGGTCTCTTCTAATTTAATTTATTGATCGGCTCATAAAACTAACACACATATCTAAAATATTATACTACGTAATTCTTGGCTTGCTGTCTGGATGGTCTCTAGTGATGAGCCGATAGGCAGTAAGGGAAACAGTATGTCACCTCCCTTAATTTGGGGCCTAATAATAACAGGTTGTTGTGAAACAATTACAGATATATATATATAGCCCCTAAGCCAAAACAAATGAATTCGGATTAAAATGCAATCCTCTTAATCTTGTATATTAAACAATAGTATTCTCATTGTAAGCATCTTCAGAGGGGGAAGGCAGAGAAGGCAAAGTAAATCTAGAAGTTTTAGTCTCTAAAGGAGTTGCCAGGGTGGTGTTTCTTTTCTTTAGCCAAGAACTATTTTGCTTGGCTTGCTATAGGTTGGTTTGACAGGAGAAAAAACACAACAACAACTTGCCAACTGCCTAAGATTTAATAAGCTGAGCTGCAAATGCTATTGGTTTTTGGCACATCATGATCCCTGTACACCACACAACATAGGAACCAGAGGTTTACTTTGGCTGCTGTAGCCAATGCTTTTGGCCAATATATGCTCTTTGAGCCAACCAAGGGTATGTTTAGAGAGTGTGGTTTTAGCTGAGGTGTTAAAAAGCTTGGGTTGGCTACCTAGCCAACATTTGTACTGAGGGAAAGATGTGACCATTCATGTCTACCAAAACAGGGCATGAAAACCTACTGGCAGGAAAACATTTCCCTTTACCCCATATGGCAGCATGACAGGAACTTCAAAGGTACCCATTGGCTTCCTTCCAAATCAGCTCTAAGCATTTATAAGCCAGTGATGACAATTCAAGGTGCTATGTCAGCCTTTCACCCCAATATGTAACCATTCAATTGTGCTGGTATGTTATCAAACGTGCATTCAGATAAAAAAATTACAAGTTGTTATCCATACCATATGGGGAGGGTTTCATGATGAGCAGCCTTAGTTTTGTATCTAAGGCAAAGCATTTTTGTGCTTTGTGCATATTTATCTCAGGAATTTATTTTTACAAAACCCTATATAAATCTGATTCCTACAATATATATATAATATATATATCCCTTCGGGGAGAGGGGGCGGTCTAGAAATCCAATAAATAATAATAATAATAATATAATATATTTATATTATTATATTATATTAATTATATTAATTATATTATATTATATTATATTATATTATATTATATTATATTATATTATATTATATTATATTATATTATATTATATTATATTATATTATATTATATTATATTATATTATATTATATTATATTATATTATATTATATTATTATATTATATTATATTATATTATAATTATATTATATTATATTATATTATATTATATTATATTATATTATATTATATTATATTATATTATATTATATTATATTATATTATATTATATTATATTATATTATATTATATTATATTATATTATATTATATTATACTATACTATATTAATTATATTATATTATATTATATTATATTATATTATATTATATTATATTATATTATATTATATTCGTAGATTTTCACGTGTAGGTATGCTGGTCTTGATGTATTCAGGTGTTTTCCCGTATAAGAATGAGATTGTCTTTGCAAAGTTTCGGCAAGATCTCACTTGCCATCTTCAGGCTTCGGTCTGAATCCAGACCGAATCCAGACCGAAGCCTGAAGATGGCAAGTGAGATCTTGCCGAAACATTGCAAAGACAATCTCATTCTTACACGGGAAAACACCCGAATACAGTAAGACCAGCATACACACACACACACACACACACACACACACACACACACAAATTATATATATATATATAAATAAATAAATATATATAATTTTAGGATTTATAGGATATTTTCTGAACATTTCCCATCTTAAAATAGTATAATTTATGACATTAATTTCAGTAACTAGGGTTAGAGATGGTTCTGGAAATGCAGATGTTGCAAATGTTACAGTTACCTGCCTAGATTAAATCAGTCAGTACCACAAACATGCAGAGACATAGACAAAAATATTATGTTGTCTCACTGCCATTAAATATTTTCCTCATCCAGTTTTCAATATTCTAGCATAAAGTGATGGATAAATATCCAATTCCTAAAGTTTTTGTAAAAAATAATGACTGGCAAGATCTGAAGCTGTGAAGCGAGAAGCCCAAGCATAAATAATCATATAACTAGAAACCAAATACTCACTTTGTTCCTTGTTTTAAATAGGACAATATAAGTAGTGTTGAACATCTTACCATTTTAGCTTCTGAATGCATTGGAGCAACCTGAGGTGAAGCACATGGATTACTGAGGTTGGGACTTTGCATTCCCATGATACTTGAGTTCATAGACATCTGTCTTTCCATCTTGAGAAGCAAACAGAAAGAAGAAATGAGTTTTGCCATGTGGAGGATTAATCTAAAGATCAGAGAGAATTGTAATTTTCACATAGCATGTTGTTTTTCTTTAAATAAGCAAGAGCCAAACTATAGATAAACATAAGAGTAATTCTATAGGAAAGTCTTATCTAGTTCAGTGTTTTGTTCCATTAATGATAATAAAGGTACATCTGGGAAGTTGATGGATTTTCTGTATGATATTGTGTCCAGTTAGGATGGTACTACCTTTGTTGATTGCCTTTATCACAGGAAATAAAACAACACACACACACACAGACACACACACATACTGGTCTTGTTGTATTCAGGTCTTTTCTGTGTAAGATTGAGATTGTCTTTGCAACGTTTCAGCGAGGTCCCACTTGCCATCTTCAGGCTGGCGTCTGTGGCTTTGGAGCTACCGTCTTTCTATAAATCTTGGTGGGGTGTGGGGGTGGAGTGCTGGCTTTGTTGCTGTGAGTGGGTTGATTGGCTGTGTACTTGTATCATGATTGGTAGATTGGTGCTGATTGGTGCTATCTGTGTGTTCGTTGTTCTTTGGTATTGTAATGGCCTGGGTGGTGGGTGGGGCTCATCTGTTGGCCAGTGCTGGTTTCCAGATGTCTGGTAGGTGGGAGGTATCGTCATGTTTGTTCATGTTGTGGGGGTGTTTCTCTATTTTGATGGCTTCCCTGATTATTCTCTTGTTGAGCTGTTCAGTTTTGGAGATTAATTTGGTTCCTTCAAAATCTATTTCAGGTCCTGTAGCTTTAAAGTGCTGGTAGAGGGATGAAGTTGTAAGTTGTTTTCTTACTGCATTCTTATATTCTGCGATGCATGTATTTATTCTCCTATTAGTTTGTCCTATGTAAGTTGCAGGGCAGATTTTTGCATGATATTTCATAGACTCCTTGATTTTCTAGCTGGTTCTGGTCTTTGGGGTTTCTTAGGATGTTGGCTATTTTTTGGTCAGTGTTAAAGGCTGTCTTGATATTATGCTTGTGGGGAATTTTGCTGATTTTATCTGTGGTGCCTTTGATGTAAGGGAGAAGGGTGATGCCGTTGTCCTGTTCTATATCTCAGTTCTTGGGGGGGGGGTGTCTCCTTTTGGATTATGTTGGTAATTGTTTTTCTTTGGAATCCATTGGAGATTAATATGTTTGTGAGAGTATGTCGGTTGGCATTTGGTTCTGGAGATGAGGGTCTTGGCTACAGAGTTGATCTGTGCAGGGTGGTAATGGGATTGTGAGTTTACGTAGCGGTTGGTGTGTGTTTTTTTCTGGTAGATGGTGTGTCCTAGGAAGCTATTGGGGTTTTTGTAGATTAGGACGTCCACATGGAAAAGAAAAACTGGACAACTTCCTCTCATGCCAACAGACAAGCCCCACCCACCACCCAAGCCATTACAATACCAAAGAATAACAAACACACAGATAGCACAAATCAGCACCAATCTACCAACCATTATACAAGTACACAGCCAATCAACTCACTCACAGCAACAAAGCCAGCCCCCCCCCCAGATTTATAGAAAGACGGCAGCTCCGAAACCCCCAAACACCAGCCTGAAGATGGAAAGTGAGACCTTACTGAAATGTTGCCAAGACAATCTCAATCTTACATGGGAAAAGACCCAAATACAACAAGACCAGCATACCTTTGAAAATCTATGAAAACACACACACACACAATTGAGTAGTTACTATGAAAAAAATTAATCTTTTAAGTAGAATTACAAGGTCACCTAGGTTTAAATTTTTTTATAATAGCAATAGCACTATCACTTAGACTTATATACTGCTTCAAAGTGCTTTACAGCCCTCTCTAAGTAGTTTCTAGTCATCATATTGCCTCCAACAATCTGGGTCCTCATTTTACTAACCTTGGAAGGATGGAAGGATGGGTCAACCTTGAATAATTTGTCTTTTATTTTGAAAAATAACCTAGGTTAAATAGGTCTAAAATATCGCTGGAATTACGGTTAATGCTATCTAAATTATCTGGAATATTTTTTAAAAATGAGACTTTCTCTTATGGAATTGTTAAATTTGGTAGATATAAAAGTTCCAGGTTCCTATCTTAGATTAAACACTAATTAAGAAGGTAAAGCTAAAAAAATGTTCCTGCATCTGCAATGCAGATCTTAGTAGATTTCATGGTATGTGTGTATGCATGCATGCATGCATGTGTATGTATATATGTATACACCAAGGCACACTACAGGGAACAGAGCCAATAAAATTGAACCCTGGAAGAATCATAATAAAACGTATATGTGTGTACACATACACATATAATAATAATAATAATAATAATAATAATAATAATAATAATAATAATAATAATAATAATAATTTTAATTTATATCCCGCTCTCTCTCCCCAAGGGGACTCGAGGCGGGGCACAGGCAATTAAAAATACAAATAAACCACAAACAAATACAAAATACAGAGTTAAAAATAGATTAAATAGATCCTGCGCTAAAACCCATAACTAAACTAAAAATTACCCCTAAAAAACCCTGACCTAAAAAGAGACTACCCAAGGCCGGCCAGACGAAAAAAGTGCGTCTTTAATTTTAAGCGGAAGGAGCGGAGGTCCGTGGTTGTCCTGATATCGGGGGGAAGGTCATTCCAGAGGGCTGGGCCCGCCACAGAGAAGGCCCTTCCCCTGGGCGTCGCCCGCTGACAAAGTCTAGTGGACGGCACCCGGAGAAGTCCCTCTCTGTGGGAGCGAATCGGCCGTGAGGATGTATGGGGCAGGATCCGATCCCGCAGGTAGCTAGGTCCCGAGCCATGGAGTGCTTTGAAGATGGTAACTAACACCTTGAAGCGCACCCGGAAGACGACAGGTAGCCAGTGCAGCTCGCGCAACAGCGGTGTTACATGGGCAAACCTAGAGGTGCCCATAATTGCCCGCGCGGCTGCATTCTGGACCAACTGAAGCCTCCGGGTACACCTCAAGGGGAGCCCCATGTAGAGAGAGTTGCAATAATCCAGTCGGGATGTCACGAGAGCATGAGTGACTGTGCGAAGGGCGTCCCGATCCAATAGGGGGCGCAACTGGCGTACCAGGCGAACCTGGTAAAACGCCCTCCTGGCCACGGCTGTCACTTGATCTTCCATGGACAGCCGGGTATCCAGGAGGACACCCAAGTTGCGCGCCCCATCCACAGGGGCAAGATGTTCGCCCCCTATGGCCAGCGTTGGAGAGAGCTGGTTGAATCGGGCAGCCGGAAACCACAGCCACTCGGTCTTGGTCGGGTTGAGCCTAAGTCCGTTACTTCCCATCCAGATCCGCACGGCTTCCAGGCACTGGCACATCACCGCTACGGCATCGTTGGGGTGGTTTGGGGTAGATATGTACAGCTGGGTGTCATCAGCGTACAGGTGGTACTCTACCCCAAAACCACGGATGATCTCGCCCAGCGGCTTCATGTATGCGTTAAACAGGAGAGGCGAGAGGACCGACCCCTGAGGCACCCCGCATGTGAGGGGTCTCGGGGTCGACCTCTGCTCTCCTGCCCGCACAAATTGCGATCGGCCAGAGAGGTAGGAGGAGAACCACCGTAAAACGGTGCCTCCCACCCCCAACCCCCCCAGCCGATGCAATAGGATACCATGGTCGATGGTATCGAAAGCCGCCGAGAGGTCTAATAGGACCAGGATGGAGGAACATCCCCCATCTCTGGCCCTCCAGAGATCATCTACCAACGCGACCAATGCCGTCTCGGTGCTATGCCCGGGCCAAAAGCCGGACTGGCGCGGATCTAGATAGTCAACTTCCTCCAGGTGACGGGGAAACTGTTGTGCCACCACACTCTCAACAACCTTCGCCAAGAAGGGAAGGTTGGAGACTGGACGGTAGTTGTTCAAAAGAGCTGGGTCCAAAGAGGGCTTCTTGAGGAGGGGCCTCACCATGGCCTCTTTTAGGGAGGCAGGCAAGGAACCCTCACTCAAGGATGCGTTGACAACCTCTTGGAGCCAGCCTCGTGTCACCTCCCAGGATGCCAGTACAAGCCAGGAGGGGCACGGATCCAATAAACATGTGGTGGCTCGCAGTCGCCCACGTAGCCTGTCCATATCCTCGGAAGTAACGGAGTCAAACTCCTCCCAAACAAGATCTCCCCCGTGGCATCCCACTGGGCCATGAATGGGGGTTAGCTCACTCTGTATCTGGGCGGTTTTCTCCTGCAGAAAAATCACAAATTCCTCTGCTCTACCCTGTAGCGGGGCTTCCCGCTCCCTCTGTTGAAGGAGGGAGCGGGTCACCCTAAACAGGGCGGCAGGGCGGTTTTCTGCGGATGCTATGAGAGTGGCACAATGATGACGTTTGGCCACCCTCAGCGCCACAATGTAAGTCCGTAAATGGGCTCTTACCTGTGTCCGGTCAGATTCAGAGCGGCTAGCCCTCCATCTTCTCTCTAGGCATCTCTTGCGGCGTTTCATCACCCGCAGCTCCTCAGTGAACCAAGGAGCCAGGGTGGTTCGCCGCCGCAAGAGAGGCCGCAAGGGCGCGACCCGATCTAAGGCTCCCACGGCCGCACTATTCCATGCGGCCGTGAGGTCCTCCATCGGGGCGCGGGTCAGGGATACAGGAAATGGCCCAAGCGCTGTCTGGAACCCACCCGGGTCCATCAAGCGCCTGGGGCGGTACCAGATTGGTGACTCTGGTTCCGCCTCCCCGCGGAGGGGAGCAGCGGTCGGAAAGTCGAGCCGGAGAAGTGAGTGGTCTGACCATGACAAGGGTGTGATGACTATATCCCCTGTACCCAGATCACTTTTCCATTGGCCCGAGACGAAGATGAGGTCCGGCGTATGTCCACCCTCGTGGGTGGGGCCCTGAATTACTTGGGTCAGGTCCATGGCCGTCATGGAAGCCATGAACTCCCGAGCTACCACGGATGATTCGCCCAACGATGGCAGGTTAAAGTCCCCCATGACTATAAGTCTGGGGGTCTCCACTGCCACCATAGCGATCACCTCCAGGAGCTCGGGCAGGGCTGCTGCTACATAGCGGGGAGCCAGGTATACAACCAGCAAGCCCAACTGCCTCCCTAGGCCCCACTTCACGCAGAGGGACTCACAGCCGGAAGTCTGAGGCACAATGGTCTCTCTCGGCTCAAGGCCTTCCTTAATAATGACCGCTACCCCACCACCCCTGCCTAGGGCCCGCGGCTGATGAAATGCGCGGTAGCCTGGTGGGCACATTTCAACGAGGGGATGTCCTCCCTCGTGGCCCAACCAGGTCTCCGCAATTCCTACCAGGTCCGGCTCCCCCTCTGACACAAGGTCACTAATGAGGGGGGCTTTGTTGACAACGGACCTGGCGTTGCAAAACATCAGCCGCAGACCCTGGCTCTGTATTCCCTGGCCACCTAGCCTGCGGGGGTTGTGGCACCCAACCGTTTGTAACCAACGGCTACGTGCCTCCAACCGGGAGGAAGGAACTTGTCTCCCCTCGGCCCTGCCCCTCCCCACGACCCTCTGGATGGGGAAGCCCTCCACCGGAATGACTTGTGTTTCCCCCCTCTTAACGGAACCATCCGCCTCCCTCCGTCGTCTGCTGGCTCGGCCCGTTCCCTTCTGGCTAGTCTCAACCTGTCTAAACCCTCCCTCCTCCCTGGTACCCCCTAAAACAGACAACAGCTTTTTTACTAAAAAAACCCCTACACCTGCGCTTTCGCCACTTCTCCTGACTTACTAGTCCCTCATCAAAGTGTGCCCTTGATAACACAGCGGGCCATACCTGCGAGAGGGGGGACTCTCGCAGTAACAGTAGGTCTGCTTTAGAGTACATCTAATAAAATGGGTCAAGCTGTTAATCTAGGGCTACAATTGGCTACGATGATGTTAAAAACTGTGAAAACAGATGTTATAAATACATAATAAAGATGTTAAAATGAATATTAGAATAGATGTTAAATAGATATTAAAAATAGATATTAAATAGATGTTAAATAGTATTTAAATAGCTGTTAAATACATTAAATACAATAAATACACTAAAATTCATTGTTCACAGTATGCAAGGGAGAAATATATAGTCCGGCTCAGCACTTGTTCACAAAATCGAGGGTGGTAGGAATAGTTCATCTAAGTGGGTAAGTCTGAGGCCTAGGCCTGATCTTCCACTCCAACTCCAACCATGGCCTGGCCACCTCACCCAATCCGTCCAGTTCTCCAACAAGCCAGGCTTCAGCCTAGTTGTTCCTCGGCCTCCCAGTCCAAACACTCTTCGGCCTTCTGGTCGTCTGGTCGCCAGGCCTGGTCGCCAGGCCCAACTCCTCAGCCTCCCGACCCAGCCCGGCCCGGCTCCAGAACGGCACTCCCGGCCCAAACTCCTCACCTCCTGGCCCGGCGCGGAACGGTGATTTTCGGCCCTCCGAGGCCCCATCTATCTGGGGCGGCGATTTTCGCCCCCCCCCCAAGGCCCCACCTATCAACAGTGGGCGGCCTGGAACCTCCGACGGCGTCCTGTGTTCTTCAGAGCCGTCTCCGCTGCCGCCTCCGCTGCCTCCATCTCCGCTGCTGCCAGCCTGGCCGTCCCAGCTCCAGCCCATCGTGCCCTCGGCCTCCGGCCTCCTCCAAACTCCGTCCCGGCGTTTCCGGCCTCTGCTCCCTCCGGCCTCCTCCCACTCCGTCCGGCGTTTGTGGGCGTTTCTGGGGCGTTTCTGGGGCCTCCGCCCGGCGGCGTCCCTCCGGAGCCGCCTATCCACCCCGAGAGACCCTCCTGGTCTCAAAAGATAGCCGGGGTGGTCCACTCCCTAAGCCCGGCCCTTACAGCTGTCCAACAGGCCGGGCAGCATTCTTCCAGCCAATTTTTGAGCCCTGCGACCCTCAGAGCTCTCGATGGCAGACCGCCATCTTCGCACATGCGCAGGTAACTCTAAGTACACACTAAGTACACACTAAGTACACACTATATATAGACACAAATATATTTACACATTCGCACATTCACACATTTCTATAGCACATAATTCAACTTTGGAATTTGCTATTAGAAGAAATGCTTACTATCAACTTGAGTGGCTTCAAAAGGGGATTGCCCTAACTCATAGAACTAATGTTTATTAGTTCTAAAGACAGAATGCTTCTGAAGGTCTCAGCTGAGTGACCAGACTTGTGTGGCCACTATAAGAACAAACTGCTACCCTAGATGGACCAGGACCCTGATCCAGCAGCATTGCTCATATGTTTATGCTAATTATGCTCTTACACTATGTTATTTTTGAAACGATACATGTAGAAAAGAAATATACTTACTGGCATCAAGACAGCAGAGGATCCAGGCATTGTAGGATTAGGTAAAGTCCCAGGCATAGAAGCAGGCATCGGCTGTCTTTGACGGTTGTGCAGGTGTAGCAGTGATGATAAGGAGCCTGGAACAGGCCTATAAAAGAGGAACATGGAAGAAAGGATTAAATATAAAACTTCAGAAGAAAACAACTTCACATTCAATTGTTCCTATTTTAAAATTATGAATATAAAGTTAACATGTTGCATAACCATTCTCAAATGATTAAGATCCAGAATAAACAATGTTTAGTCTAGTACCATAAGAATTCTCAAGTGCTTCCTCCCCATGCAAACTTTTTGGTGATATAATTTGGGACACGAGGGGAAATGCTGAATAATTAAGATGTGATCCAAAGGGAATGGGAATTCCTATAGGAAGACATAAAACCATCCAAGAAAATTTCACAATCAGATTTGTTTAAAATTTTGATGTAAAAGTGAGGGTTTTTTTTGTTTTTGTAGGACATGGGCACTTTTTAAAGATTTCCTAGATGAAAAAAATAACAGTTTTGAAGGTCATGAGTCATTTTTGTCAATACTCCAATAGTACAAGAAAAATGATCATACGCATTTCATCTTTCATTGGTTGAATATGATCATATGGACCCATATGTCTTATAGTATTAAATACAATATGACTGACATTAAGTACATATAATATCTAGAAAATGTGCATTAATAAACACATACTATACCCAGATATGGGATGCTCATAGTTCAGCCCAGATTGGCTGAACTGGTAGTAGCAGCGGCTGGAGGCTCTGGATGCTTCTGCGTATGCGCAGAAGTGTTGCGCGTGTGGGAGCACTCACAAATCGGTAGTAAAAAAATTGGCAACCCACCACTGACTGTACTCTATAAACTCTAAAGTCATCTTCAGAAATTTTTCCAAGTTTTCCTACCAAATACACTTTACCAGATGGTTACAAGCCTTAAGTTCTGTGGAGTACCTTTTCCACTTCTAAGTCTTTCCAAGATGTTTTAAAGGTGACCATATGATTAACTAAAAACAGACATAAATATCATGTACCAATCAGTTCTCCCCGACAAACAGGAGATTGGAAGAAATATTATGAAATTAGTGTTTTGCCTGCTGAGCTATAGCCATTTCTGATGTAATAAATTCCCATTAACTACTCTTTACATAAAACAAATATATCCTTCTACATGAGCCCTCCCAACTGTTGCGTGGACACTTTTGAAGAAAAAAGCTTCAGTTACTGAACAATAAAAAAAAGTTAAGTACAAGTAGCTGGAGCACAGAGTTCCCCAGTCTTTCTGGCCTTGTGGACCGGCTGGGGGGTGGGGGTGGGGGGTGGGAGGGGATGGTTCCTTGCCGCATTTTTATTCATACTGTTTGTTTTCTATAGAAAGATGCAATGTGTAATTTTTTTCTTGAACCTGAGATTATTGAAGTCATATTGTAAATAATTTTCAAGTGAAAGAGCAGTGGTTCTTACCTGAGACGCATCTTTTCATAGGGTGGAGGCAGCATCTAGGCTGGGACGTACCAAAGCTGGAGGTGTCCCTGGGTGGGAATTACAACTGGTCAGACCTCTCAGCCCAAACAACTGACTGAAGGACCCTACGACCAAAAGCCGAATCCGCCGAGGCGAATGAATCTAACTTGTAATGATTGATGAAGGGTGAAGGGGAAGACCAAGTGGCAGCTCTGCAAATCTCCTGGAGGAAAGCCTGGACAGCCCAGGCAGCTGAAGTAGCGGCGCTTCTGGTGGAGTGAGCAGTCAAATGTCCTGGAAACATTGAAGAACGTGCCTGGTACACCATAGCAATGCACGCACGGAGCCAATGCCCTATGGTCACAGAGGAAACCTTCCTCCCCTGGGAAGCCGGTTGGAAGGACACAAATAGAGATTCCAAAGCTCGAAAAGGTCTCGTGCATTTGAGATAGATCTTAAGAGCCCTCCTAACGTCCAAGGTGTGCCACCTACGTTCCATCGGATGAGAGGGATCTGGACAGAAATTTGGAAGCACCAATTCTTGGGAGCGGTGGAAACA
The DNA here is from genome assembly GCA_039707465.1 of Rhabdophis nuchalis. NCBI lineage: Eukaryota > Metazoa > Chordata > Lepidosauria > Squamata > Natricidae > Rhabdophis > Rhabdophis nuchalis. The sequence continues at coordinate 51,557,474 of CM077647.1, read as the reverse complement.
GGAACACACCTTAGGAATGAAGGAGGGGTCCAATCACAAAACAACTCTGTCCTGATGGAACACACAGAGGTCTTCCTTGACCGAGAAGGCCTGTAGCTTGGAGATTTTATGAGCCGAAGTAATGGCAATAAGAAAGGTAACGTTCAAGGTCAGAAATCTCAGTGAAACTTCCCTCAACGGCTCAAAGGGGGGGCCAGTGAGGGAGTCCAGAACCTTGGGCAGGTCCCAAGAGGGATAACGGTGAACCACCGGCGGGGCCAGGTTCGAGGCCCCCTTCAGGAATTGATGTAGCGTAGGCATCTGCAACAAGGAGGGGGACCCCCCACAGGTCAGGACCGATGAGATGACCGCCAGTTGTCGCTGGATAGTGTTGAGAGCCAATCCTTTGTCCAGCCCCATCTGCAGAAATTCAAGGACCTGTGGAATAGTAGCCCCAGGAGGGTGAATAGACTTACCGGAGCACCAACGACAGAAGAACCACCAGGTGGAATCGTAGATGCGGTTCATGGAGGGTCACCTGGAGGCCTGGATCGTTTGTATGACCTTGGAGGAGTAGTGGTCCTGCCTCAGGATGCTCCGCTCAAGCACCATGCAGTCAGCTGGAACCACTGTGGATCCAGATTTTCCAGAGACCCCTGGGTGAGGGAGATCTGATCCCTGGGAATCCTCCAAGGCCGGGCCACCGACAGCCCCTTCAAGTCCACGAACCAAGTCCTGCGGGGCCAATGAGGAGCCAGGAGGACAACCTCCACCTTCTCCGCTACGATCTTCTGGATGACCCGAGCAAGAAGGGGAAGCGGAGGAAAGGCATAAAGCAAGCCGGAGGGCCAACTGCACCACAGAGCACCCACGCCCTCTGACCCCCTCGACGGGAAGCGAGAAAAGAACCTCGGGAGCTGGGTGTTGAAGGGGGTGGCAAAGAGGTCGACCACTGGCAACCCAAAACAATCCACTATGTCCTGAAAGATCGCTGAGTGCAGGCGCCACTCAACATTGTCCACCACCTCGTGGCTGAGCCAAACTGCCTGCACGTTCGACACCCCCGAGATGTGTTCCGCTGTCAAGTCTGGCAGGTGCTGCTCGGCCCAGAGACCCAACTGCTTGGCCTCAACCATGAGGGATTGAGACCTGGTACCCCCCGGGCGATTCACATATGCTTTCGCCGACATATTGTCCATAAGCACCAAAACATGCCTCCCCCGCAACAAAGGGAGGAAATGGCGGAGGGCCAGGTGGATCGCCCGCAGCTCCAGCCAATTGATGCTGTGAGTCAGATCTGAAGAGTCCCACCGGCCTTGCACTATCTGTCCCTGACAGTGAATCCCCCAACCAAACAGGCTGGCGTCCGTGGTGACAGTCATCATGTCTTGCTCCTTGAACAGCTGACCTTTGGTGATTGCCTGGGACATCCACCAGTGGAGGGAACAGGAAACCTCTAGGGGAATGCGCACCCTGGCCAGGGAGCAGCTCAAGAGCCACTTCTGAAATGGCAAGAGAAACCATTGGAGATCCCTGGAATGTAACCGGGACCAAGGCACAATCCCAATGCAGGAAACCATAGTTCCCAGAAGTTTAGAGAGGGAAGCTAAAGAAGCCCTGGAGTCCCCGGCTACCTGTTGAACTAGAGTCCAAAGGGAATCCATGCGTTCCTTAGAGAGGAACAACCTGCCCTCCACCGTATCGATCAAAGCCCCAAGGTGCACCAATTTGGTATTGTGCCCCAGGTAGGAGAAACGGAGGAACTGTCTATGCTGGGGAGCAATGGGTACATGGAGGTAGGCCTCCATCAGATCAATGGAGGTGAGGAAGTCCCCATGACGAATCCCCACCAAAATGGATTGCAAAGAATGCATCTTGAAGTGCTTGTAACGAATAAACCTGTTTAATTTCTTTAAATCCAAAATGGTTCTCCAACCCCCCGAGGCCTTGGGAATCACAAAAATAATGGAGTAGAACCCCTGGCCCTGTTGGTTGATAGGCACGGGTTTTATGGCCTGGATTTCAAGCAAATGCCGAATAGCCTCCTGCATGAGGCGGCGATGTGCCGGGTTGGAAGAAACTGGGCAAACTCGAAAAGAGAGCGGGGGAGGTGAGAAAAACTCTTAACAACAAACCGTGTCTAACAGTGGACCTAACCCAAACGTCAGATGTGGTCCTATCCCATTGGTCTGTGAACTGAGCTAACCTGCCCCCAATAGGATACAGAGCAGCCGGAGAACTAATTCCAGCGGTAGGAATGGTTTCCTCCCCCCCGAAAGGAACGAGGGGGAACTGAAATGGCAGCAGGAGCGGGCTGGGTCACAGCAACCTTGTGTTGCAGGCCTGCTGTAATTCCTTGAGAAATGGCTGCAGCAATGATGTCTTGGATGTTGGCTGGTTGAGGCAAGGGCACAGGCAAGGCCGAAGAAGTGAAAGGTAGTGCCTCCATCCGTTGAATGATGTGGGGAAGGAGCTCGCCCTGAGAAGGCCCGGGCGCCAGAGATTGCTGATCTGGGCCCCAAATCCCTGAGACATCAATGGGAAAAATCGGGTTAAGGGGCGCTCCCCCCGGTCCTGTACTGGAGACGCCATCAGGGACAGATGGGCCTGCGAATGGCGCGACAGAGGCAAGGTCTGAGCGGACACCACTTTGCCAGCTGCCTTACTATGCAGCTGATCAAGGGCCTTCACCTTCCTTTTTTCAAAACTAGAAGCAGCAGGCTTCGTGGCCTTTGAAATCTTCCGGGAGGCTTTTCCAGCCTTGGCTGGGGCCTTTCCCTTCCCCTTTGACTCAGACGTGGAAAGGACTGGCTGAAGGCCTGAATCCACCGCAGGCTTCATGAGCGGAGGGACAGAAGGCCCAGCAACAGGGGCCAGCGTTCCAGAAGGAGCCCCAGAGGTTGAAGGCTCCTCCATAGTTGAACTGCAATCTGCGTTTTAACAATGCAGGCAAGCAGCAAAAAAACCGTGTGTGCAGCCAAGCCCGTGCGCACCCTGCGGCCCTCTTCGCGCCTTTTCCTATCCATTGGTGGAGTTGGGCGCACCTTCATGCTGCCGACCTGGCGCCAGCCGCCAACGCACCGCCACGCCCCTCTGCAGGCCGCCAAGCCTGCTGAAATGGCACCACTCGTCGCATTGACTAGGTGACCACCAAAGCTTCTGCAGCCGTCGCTGAAGCCGCTGCGCCCTTCCGGGCCTCGCCAGGTCGCTCTGCGGTGAGGACGGGGGTAGATGGCAAATTTAAGGGCCCCCCACCGCCGCAGTTCGCCGCTCAACCCAACGGGAGCGGTGGAGCGTTTCCCCGGCATGCACAGCCCCTGGGGGCCTCGTGGAACTCCGCTGGGGGAAGGGCGCCCCTTCCGACGCCAGCTGATCATTCCGGCACGAAAAGGCGGCCTCCAGCCTACGCACCCTGCAAGGGCTTAGAGGCTGAGGCTAGAGCGTGCTGCTCAAAAGAGCAGTCAGAGCGCTGGCCACCAAAGCCCTTTTACAAACAGTACCTCTTTTTTTCCTCCTTTTTTATTTTCCAAGTGGTGAAGGCGTCAGACCTGGAGACTCTCAAGACACAGCCGTCCTCATTGAGGGACTGAGTCAAAACTGGGCATGCCTGGTGATGGGGGCGGGGCTTAAACTTTGCCCAGACTCAGACCTCCAATGAGCGGAAGAGGAGTCAACCCAGCCTAGATGCTGCCTCCACCACTATGGAAAATATATATTTCAACACTTCCTAAACAAAACATTTCCTAAAAACTAAATTACTGTATTCTCATGAAAACAAAGCCTCAATAGTCTCTCTAGTGCAGGCTTGTTACCATGAGGTAATAATTTCAGTCTTTAAGCAAGCGCAGTCGTCTTTTCTTAATCATTGTGCACCCCTAGGCAAAACATTTCTACTGAAAGCCACTGAAATCCATTAGAACAAGGCAAGGTGTATAAGCTAATATGCGGCTGTTCAGCCACTAAACCAACTCCTGTGGCACCTAGGGTGTTCTGTATCAACAGATTTTATATCTCCACATACATTTGTAAAAACACTGCTTTAGGTGAAAAGCTGTTTAAGTTTTGCTTTTCAATTAAAATGTTAAAGAGTAGCATTTTTTTCTTCCAGGAGTTACCTGAGATTCAAACAATGGAAAACTTGATGAATAGAGGAACTATGGATGTATACAACAAATGCTATTTCTGTCAGGCCTGCAGCCAGTTCCTTTTAGGATCTTTGGCCTGCCATACTCTCTATTATTTTACTATGCTTTTTCATTAGTGGGGAATTGGGAGGGGGAATAGTAAGGAGTAGAATGTGTTGTTGTCAACATAAAAAATTCTTTTCTAGAAGCTCAAGGTCATCTTTTGTTCTCTACACCTCTGAGCCTGACCAGAACTCCATGGGTGGAACTGTCAGCATGGCAGTGGGAGATTGGACTTGTGGGTGTGGGGGCAAGATCATGACCTGTCAACCAGGTGGGAACCCCGTGAAGCTTTCATATTTGAGTTTCCACAGATGTACCAACATGTCTCTCTTAATAAATTGGAACTTTGAGGATTACTTTGCCTTGAACTCTGATTTAATTTTGGATGATATTTGGAATGCTGACAATTTTAATGCTCTGTTTCAGATTTTTAAGGAATTCCATGAAGAGTTGAACTTGGCACCAATTGGGTTGCTAAGAAATACCTTGTGTGAGAATTTAGAATAGTGTGAGTGAACATTTACTTGGACTAACCTGATGTGGATCTATGGATCCACAAGATATAAAACAATTTTGATTTCTAGGCAACAGCACTTTAAAATGCAGAGAGCATGAGTACTATACTGAATCTGGAAATCTGTATAATTAAATAAATTATGAAATGATCTGAATGAATAAAACTAAGAAAGCAATAGGTTATAGACAGACGATTGGATTAAATTTTTGCTATTATAGGTCTTGGTGATAATAATGGATGTTTTATGCATAACTATGGATTGTATGAATCCAACCCAGTGCATTAGACTTCTGTTAAGAAAACTCAGATGCAAATCTCAACTGAACTATAACTCTTATTGATTGTAATAATGCAGGACAGTTTTATCAAAGAAAAGATTTAGTGTGCACACCCTATCTCAATCAAAATTCTCCCAATAGGTAAAAAGGATGCAGTTATATTTGTTTTCTAAATTTCTCAGCTAATTTTAAAAACAAAAGCATGTGACAGCCAAATTCACATCACTTTTACTATGGCTGGACTTGAAGGAATTGTTTACCCAGGCCATTCTCCACGGAAGAAATATGTAATGGGAGGGAAAATGGGCTGTCTAGAATAGCCCTATTATAGATCAGAGGTATGTAGGACTTTCTCTTTTCCCATGCTATGGAGAGAATTAAGCCTCCATCAACCTTTTCATCCCTATGTGGTTGACCTGAATTACTGAGGGAACTGCTTGCCTCCCTCCAACACTTCTGCGATCAACTATCATGATCCAATTAACAGTATTATGTGACAAGGACACCAAAAGCAATCATTATTGCTCAATTTTCATACACACATGAAAATAACCTTGGGTGTCCTTATTGATCACAAGTTAAATATGAGTCAGACTAATACAGCTAGCAAATACTATGTTGTGGTACATTGTCAAGAATATACAGTAATAGTAAGAGTAATTGTTTCACTGTTTACCCAGTCTTGATCAGACCCTAACTGACTTCATTCTTTGATTCTGTAGTTCCATAATAATCAACACCATTATTAAAATGCCAATGCAACGCCTATGGGCTATGCAATTTTTCCTGTAAAACTTCAAAAATACAAAGAGAAATTTGTAGAGACAAAAAATTAGTGGACTTTTTGCAAGGAAGCTGACTGTAAATGAGCTGTACAATAATTAGAAGCTCTCATATTGTTGAATGAGATAAACTATACTAGCATATAGCTAAATTGTATGCAGTGGGAAATCAATCTCTCTCTCTCTAATATTTGCTTTTTCACATATTGTTAACTATATGCTTAGAACTTCAAACTATACATATTAACCAGTCAAATTATAGCTTTTGCCCTATTTTAACCTGTGTTGCTGACATTTTGGAGAATCAGAGGAAGCGGTCAATAAACTAAACAAAAGGTCTTCAGGTAAAGAACTTCTAATTTTTGATAATTGGGTTAACTTTTCCTATGTTTTCCTTAAAAGTGTACATAATGTGCATTTTCTTAATGTTGAGAACTTTATTAGAATATGGCCTCTAAAGGCTCACATTGCCTGAGATTAGTCTAATGATTTTGAGCCTCTTTTTCATTTTCTCCCTAAAGTATGCCACCATGGTAGAAAGGCAGAGAATGCTAACAGTGGTAATATTTGATTGCCCATCATTAAGATAACTTTCTATAGCGTGGTCTGAAACTGGGACAATTCTAAATACTATCCACTTTAACAGCAGAAAAGCTAAATTAAATCCTTTACTTTAATGCAATTATTCCTGTCTTCTAATTCCTCTTCCATACAATATACACATTTTCTCACTTGTATAAAATATCCTCTCTATATTTAGCTTTAACAAAGCAATTCTATTTGTGCAGCAAAGCATGTACTATTCTTCGTTTCTTTCCAGTTACAATTTAAGCTTGCTATACTCCCTTTCAACATTGCAGCTGATTTTGTGGTTAGAGTCCATTTGTTTTCACATCAATGAAATTAATTTCCATTGGAAACTGCATCTGAGGCATTTAATCAAAATGGGCCTAAAATAATCCTGAAAAGCTCATCTGTCTTCCAATCTATATAGTGTTTTAAAAATTGGACATGTGCCCTGCAATAATACTTTGCACTTTAGAAAGCTTAATGTTCTGTACTTCTAAGTATCAGTTACATCAAGACACTGGTAAATTAAAACAGTTCAAGATTCTGATTAACATTGATTTTATAAATATATAGACAAAACTACTGTAACTATATCTTTATGTCAAGCAAAATGGAATTTGAATTGTTTGGTAACAATAAAGTATTTAATACTATAAGTACTTGTCCTTGTTAAAATATAGGACAAGATGCATCCATTTTTTAAAAAGTGAAACTTCAAGCAAAGTTGTTGCAGAACAAAACAGCCTCATTCAAATTTGTGCTGAAACAGAACACTTGATGCCAAGTAACAGACATTTTGTATTGGACATTGATATAACACAGGGGTGGTTTCCTGCCAGCATAACTACCGATTCGGCGTGCAAAAAAATTCGCTCTGCACACGTGCACATTTGCACCAAAAAGGTCTGTGCATGCGCACAACATTAGAAAAGGGGAAAAAATTACATTTTTTCAATGAAAATTCTTCTGCATGTGTGCAGAACCAAAAATCAAGATGGCGGCTCCGAGCATAGAACTGGTTCAGGTACATGTCCGGTCAAGTTACTACCTACTTGGCCGGTCCGAACCTGTAGGAACCCACCTCTAATATAATAGTATAAAACATTGGAATATGGATCCCAATTCAAAAATCAGAAAACCTCTTCCCCTCAGAAGTACATCTTCAGGAAGCTGTTTCCCAATCTTTTATACTTAAAGATAAATTTTAAAGCAACTGTCAGGATGTCCAAGAATGTAGGAATGAGAATATACCATATTTTTCAGAGTATAAAACGCACCCTTTTTCCTCTAAAAAGAGGCTGAAAATCTGGGTGCATCTTATACACAGAATACAGCATTTCTTTTCCTCCTGAAGCCCCACCCCCTTCACCAAAATGGCCATCCAAGCTTTGAAGAGCTTTGAAGAGAGCTCCTGGGGTATGGGGAGGGCAGAAATGAGCAAAAAATTGGCTGTTTTGTGCCCCCCCCCAGCAGCACTCTATAAGCCTCCATAAGGGTATGCATGCAATTTTTTTGACCAACAATGGCCCATTTTTACGAAAAACAGGCCCTTTTTTGCTTGTTTTTGCCCCCCCCCCCGAAGCACTCTGCAAGCCTCCCCAAGGCTATTCATGCCTTTTATTTAAAAAAAACGGGCCCATTTTCGTAAAAAACAGGCCGTTTTGGGGAGGTTTGCAGAGTGCAAAAACTTTTTTTCCTTTCGGAAAGCTGTTTATTTAAAGAGGTTGACGAGAATTATATTGATCAAGTGCTGTGCCAGCAGAAACAAAGTTTTAGGTGCTACAGTGATTTCCTTCTCCAGCACAGGGGTAAATACTCCTGGAAACATCTACCTACATACCTACTGTATTTCCCCCCCCATCTCCCTATATACCTATCTACCTTCTCTCTCTCCCCCCCTACCTATCTACTGTATTTCTCTCTCTATTTTTCTCTCTCTATCACTCTACCTACCTACCCATCTACTCTCTCCCTATCTACTGTATGCCTCTCTCTCTCTATTTTTCTATCTCTATCCCTCTCCTACCTATCTACACTCTCTACTGTATTTCTCTCTCTATTTCTTTCTCTCTCTCTCTCTATTCCTTTACCTACCTACCTACTCTCTCTCTCCCTACCTACTGTATTTCTCTCTATTTCTCTCTCTATCCCTCTACCTACCTACCTACCTACCTACCTACCTACCTACCTACCTACCTACCTACCTATCTACACACCCTCTCTCCCTACCTACCTACTGTATTTCTCTCTCTCTATTTCTCACTCTCTCTATATATATATATCCCTTTATCTACCTACCTACCTAACTACTCTCTCTGCCTCCCTCCCTCCCTACTGTATTTCTCTCTCTTTCTCTCCCTCTCTATCCCTCTACCTACCTACTTTTTAAAAAAAATTGCCTCTTTAAAACCTGGGTGTGTCTTATACACCGGTGCGTTTTATACTCCAAAAAATATGGTAATTACTTTCCTCTTCAACAACAAATCACAGAAAAACACATTACAATTTCTGTTTTATAGAAGTCCCAATGTAACAATGCCCAAATCTAATAATTAGTTGTGTAACAATTCTCTGTAAATATTAAGTGTAGTTAATCACAGGTTGGTTAAGTATCTTTACCCTTTTTTAACTCCATTAAGTTTTTTAAGATGAATTTTTATCAACATTTTATGTATTTCAACTATTAAAGAGTCTTTTGAGTCCACAAGAGATAAACACTTTAAAAGATTAGTTTAATATACTATGTAAGTAGCCGAGAAAAGCTGGTAGTTTAGAAAGAACTACTAAATATGCTGCCAAATTCCAAGGATCAAAAGGAACTGGGAAATGCCTGCATGCATATGTAGCCTCACAATGCAGTTCTTGTCTGGGTGATATGTTTTTCTGGACAGCCAATATTTTTTTTTTATCATTGCACCTGCTTTTGGATTGCATCCCATGGGAGACTGCATGGCCTTTACCTTGCCTGCATTCAGGCAATCTTTAATGACTTGGTTGTTTATCTAGGCCTGAGGCCAGGAGGTTTGGATAGACTTCATCTTAGCAGCAGGTGTTATGGAAGTATGTTGTGGTTTTGGTGGTTTTCTTCCAAGGCCAATCATGTTTTACCTACATTGCATACTATTTTATATGTATTACACATAACACATATTATAATTTTCTGAATCCACTCCAGAGTCCTTAGGTAATGTAACTAACAAACAAACAATATGCCAGGAACAACAAGAAATCCCTTGTGTTTATATGTTGAACTATGATATCATTCATGGGTAAAGGCCTACACTAGCCTTTGCGTTCATATAATTAGTGCCACATGATCGAGAATCCTCTGCTCCCCTCTGCAGATAAGATGACCAGGTCTTCAGAAATGTCACCACTGAAGAAAGAAGGATCTGCTTAACATTTACATTCCACATGTAAACATGCTGCCTAAAGTGAACAAAATAATGAAATGAATTCTGGGAATGTGGGAAATAGAAAATGGGGAAAATGCAAATTTATTGTGAATTCAGCCATAGCTTTGTCTTGCTAGTTTAACAAGACAGTAGATACAGCAATGAACCATATGAACAGCATCTTTCCTGTTAGAAAACCTGTGAGAAAACTTGGTCATAATTAGCATATTTCAATCTTGTGACTAGGAATTTACTGAAATTCTATTATTGTACTGCTTATTATGCTGCCTACCTGAATCCATGGACTGATCCATGGAAGATAGTCTTATATCAAGAAGTGGAGTTGTGTAGGCTCATAATATTGATTGAATTGCATGTTTACTTTGGGGTACTCCAACCCCTGGAGCAGCTCAGAGGTTCCAAAGTAACTAAGCATTTCTCTAAGATAATCATATAGCCCAACGGGAGGTTAGGCTAGGCCGGCTTGCTGAAAAAGATGTGTCTTTAGACACTGGCGGAAGAGGCGGAGGTCCGAGATGGTACGCAATTCAAGGGCAGGGCCCGCCACAGAGAAGGCTCTTCCCCTGGGTGTCGCCAGACGGCATTGCCCGGCCGACGGCACCCTGAGAAGGCCCTCTCTGTGGGAGCGGATCGGCCGAAGGGATGTATGGGGCAGGAGGCGGTCTCGCATATAACTAGGCCCCGAGCCATGGAGCGCTTTAAAGATGGTCGTCAGAACCTTGAAGCGCACCCGAAAGGCCACAGGAAGCCAGTGCAGCTTGCGCAGGATCGGTGTTATATGGGAGCATCTAGAGGCTCCCGTAATCACCCACGCGGCTGCATTCTGGACTAACTGTAGCTTTCGCGTGCACCTCAAGGGAAGCCCCATGTAGAGAGCATTACAGTAGTCAGGATGTCACGAGAGCTTGAGTGACTATGCGCAGGGCAGCCTGGTCCAGTAAGGGGTGCAATTGGCGCATCAGGCGTACCTGATGGAATGCCCCCCTGGCCACGGCTGTCACATGGTCCTCCATAGACAGCCGGGAGTCCAGGAGCACACCCAAATTGCGCGCCCTCTCCATGGGGGCCAGTGTTTCACCCCCAATGGCCAGAGTTGGAGTAATCTGGCTGAACCAGGGTGCCGGAAACCACAGCCACTCAGTCTTGGACGGGTTGAGCTTGAGTTTGTTACTACCCATCCAGATCCGTACGGCCTCCAAACACCGGGACAGCACCTCGGCGGCATCGTTGGGGTGGTCTGGGGTGGATATGTACAACTGGGTGTCATCAGCGTACAGATGGTATCCCACCCCAAAACCATGGATGATCTCGCCCAGCGGCTTCATATATGTGTTAAACAGGAGGGGCGAGAGGACCAACCTCTGAGGAACCCCGCATAAGAGGGACCTCGAGGCCAACCTCTGCCCTCCTGTTAACACATATTGCGACCGACCAGAGAGGTAGGATGAGAACCACCGTAAAACGGTGCCTCCCAGCCCCAACCCCCCCAGTCGGTGCAATAGGATACCATGGTCGATGGTATCAAAACCCGCTGAGAGGTCTAACAGGACTAGGATAGAGGAACAGCCTCTATCCCGCGCCCTCCAGAGATCATCAACCAACGCGACCAATGCCGTCTCGGTGCTGTGACCGGGTCGGAAGCCGGACTGGCGCGGGTCTAGATAATCAACTTCCTCCAGGTGTCGCGGAAACTGTTGGGCCACCACACTCTCAACCACCTTCACTAAAAAGTGAAGGTTGGAGACCGGACGATAGTTCTCCAATAATGCTGGGTCCAGGGAAGGCTTCTTGAGCAGGGGCCTCACTACTGCCTCTTTCAAGATGGCAGGCAAGGACCCCTCACTCAAAGATGCGTTGACAATGCCCTGGAGCCAGCCTCGTGTCGTCTCCCAGGATGCCAGTACAAGCCAGGAGGGACACGGGTCCAATAAATATGTGGTCGCCTTAAGTCTCCTTGACAGCCTGTCCATATCCTCGGTAGTAACAAAGTCAAACTCCTCCCAGGATTTTATTTGAGATTTTATTTGAGATTAATCCCAAATTCCTCTGCTCATCCCTGCAGAGGGGCTTCCCGCGGCCTGTGGTGAAGGAGGGAGCGGGTCACCCCAAACAGGGCGGCAGGGCGTTATCTGCGGATGCAATAAGGGTGGCGCAATACTCACGTTTGGCCACCCTTATCACCACTAAGTAAGCCCTAATATGGGTTCTCACTAGTGTTCGGTCGGCTTCGGAGCGAGAGGATCTCCATCTGCTCTCTAGGCGTCTCTTGTGGCGCTTCATCTCCCTCAGCTCCTCAGTAAACCAAGGAGCCTGGGTGATTTGTCACCGCAAGAGAGGCCGCAAGGGCGCGACTCAGTCCAAGGCCCCAGTGGACACACTTAGCCATGTGGCCACTAGGTCCTCAGTCGAGTCGCAGGGAAGGGTCACAGGAATTGGCCCGAGCTCCCTCTGGAACCTTTTTGGGTCCATCAGGAGCCTGGGGCGGAACCATCTAGGAATATCTGTTTCCATCTGTGCCTGCTGTGCCATCTAGGAATTTCCATCTGTGCCTGCTGTGCCATCTAGGAATTTCTGCAGGCACAGTACTTGACCAACGTAATTCTCATCAATCACTCTAATTAAACAGCTTTCCGAAAGGAAAAAAAAACACCTTTTTGCACTGTGCAAACCTCCCCCAAATGGACCATTTTTTGCAAAAATGGGCCCATTTTTCCCAAATAAAAGGCATGAATAGCCTTGGGTGGGAGGCTTGCATAGTGCTCCTAGGGGGGTGGGGAGGGCAAAACGAGGAAAACTGGCCCGTTTTTTCGTGAAAACTGGCCATTTCTTGGTTTAAAAAAAACATGCATAGCCTTATGGAGGCTTATAGAGTGCTGCTGCCCCCCCCCAAATACCCTATTTTTTGCTCATTTCTGCCCTCCCCAGTCCCCAGGAGCTCTCTGGAAGCCTCCATAAGGGTATGCGCATGGCCATTTTGGTGAAGGCCCGGGGTTTCGGGAGGCAATAAATGTTTTATTCGATGTATAAGACACACCCAGATTTTCAGCCTCTTTTAGAGGAAAAAAGGTGCATCTTATACTCTGAGAAATACGGTAATATAAGGTGTTTTTCAAAGTTCCATTTGCTCCATGCTTTTTAGTATTTAAATGAAACTTATGGGAGAGATCATTGTATACTATCAACCAGACTTTGAAACCCACTAAAGCAGATACTATAGAACTGACTGAAATGATCTTCAGGATTCATAGATGATGAATGAGATGGTATGCACCAGGGATGGGTTGCTGCCAGCATTACTACCGGTTCGGTGCCCATGCAATTTTGCAGGCACAGTTGACCATAAATAGGTCTGTGCATGCATAAAACATTAAAAATGAAAAATAAATAAATAAAAATTATTCTGTGCATGTGCAGAACTGAAAATCAAGATGGAAGTGCCTACAAGCCATATGGGGAACCAATTTGGGGACGTGGCAGGCCTTGGTTGCTGCTGGTTCCAGCAACCCAGGCCACCAAACTACTACCTTACTGGACAGAAATAAACCACAACTTTTTGGTTAAATCATAGGCTAGAAATATTCATTGGACTATTGGCATATTTTGCATCTTGAAGCCATGCTGTAGTCACTATTGAAGAATAACTACCACTTTATTTTATAAGACATACAAAGTCTTTACAAAAGTATTCTAGTAAATGAAGATAATGCTAGACCATGTTATTTTGTTGTTTAAAAAATAAGTTAAAATAATCTAGAAATAGCTCAGGTTGGAATAGGAACTAGGTAATTAGGAATTCAAGTTGGATTAGGAACTAGGAATTAGATGACAAGAAGGTAAGAAAGCAGTAATATACTGCTTATTCCTTAATTATGCAAACTAATATACAATAAACTAAGATAGCAAATTGTCACATGTAAAAGAACATGAGTGTAAAAGGTTTAGGTTTAGGTTTTTTGGTTTTTTATACCGCCCTTCTCCCGAAGGACTCAGGGCGGTGTACAGCCAAAATAAAAACAAATATATAAAAGTTTAAAAAAGCTTTTAAAAGACATAATTAAAAGACATAATTAAAATATTGGCCGAAACGTGGAAAAAACCCAAACTAACCCTAATTAAAATAATAAAAATTTAAAATTTAAATTTAAAATTTAAAAATCATGCTTTTATAGAGAGCACAGATTTGGAAATCATGTGAAAAGAAACAATAAAGTCAGTTTACTATAATGTGCTTAGCACGGCTTGATTCCCCCCCCTGAATCTATTCAGCTGAACTTACTACTTCTCCATTGGGTAAAGAAATTCTCTCATGGTCATAGAATCATGGAATCAATCATAAAATCACGTTAGAAGGGACCCTGGAGGTCTTCTAGTCCAAATGTGGCTTCATTAGTGCATTATAGTACATATTATTATTTCTTGTGATCTTGATGATATTCCTCTATTGATGCAGCAGCCTAAGACTTCATCATCATCATCATCATTATTGGAATGAAGCACATTTCTAGCTCATATTTACATGGTGATCCATTAGGAAACCTAGATCCATTTCATAGTTTCTACGGTTGAGTCAGGTATCACCTACACCTATTATTAGATTTTTTTCCTCCCTAAATGCAGAACTTTATCTTTCTCACTATGGAATTGCGTCTTGCTCAAAAGAGCCCAATAGTCAAGATCCTTCTGAATCTTGAGTCTACCTTCCAAACTGTTGGCAATTCCCATCACCAACTTGGCCACTGACATCTGTTCAACATTTATGTGAAGCCACTGGGGTTTTGGGGTAAAGTTCCATCAGTACACTGATGATACGCAGCTGTACATTTCATCCCCAGACCACCCCAATGGTGCCCTTGACGTGATGTCCCAGTGCCTGGAGGCCGTGCGGATCTGGATGGGGAGGAAGAGGCTCAAGCTCAACCCCTCCAAGACCGAATGGCTGTGGTTCCCAGCATCCCGTTACAGTCAGCTGGTTCCGTCGCTGGCTATGGGGGGTGAGACCTTAGCCCCCACAGGAAAGGTTCGCAACTTAGGTGTCCTCCTGGATGCACGGCTGTTCTTAGAAGATCATATGACAGCTGTTGCCAGGGGAGCTTTTTATCAGGTTCGCCTGATTTACCATTTCCCTTCCTAGATCAGGATGCCCTACGCACAGTCACTCACACCCTTGTCTCTTCCCGTCTGGACTACTGCAATGCTCTCTACATGGGGCTTCCCTTGAAGAGCACCCGGAGGCTTCAACTGGTCCAGCACCCGGGGGCTTCAACTGGTCCGCACGGGTAATTATGGGGGTGACGCGACGCTCCCATGTAACACCCCTCCTGCACGAGCGGCACTGGCTTCCGGTGGTTTTCCGGGTGCGATTCAAGGTGTTGGTTATCATCTTTAAAGCGCTCCATGGCTTAGGACCTGTGTACCTACCAGATTGCCTTCTGCCACCGAGAGCCTCCCATCGGCCCATACGCTCCCAGAGAGGGACTCCTCATGGTGCCGTCAGCTAGACAATGTCGACTGGCGACACCCAGGAGGAGAGCCTTCTCTGTGGGAGCACCTGCCCTCCGGAACGAATTGCCCCCGGAATTAAGAACTATCCCTTACTTACGCACCTTCCGCCTTTCTCTTTCAACAAGCTGGGCTGGCATAAAGTATGATTTTTAAATTTTTAAATTTTAAATTTTAAATTTAAATTTCTATTATTTTAATTAGGGTTAGTTTGGGTTTTTGACACATTTCAGCCAATATTTTAATTATGTTTTTTAAAAGCTTTTTAAAATATATAACTTTTATATATGTGTTTTTATATATTTTTATATTTGTTTTTATTTTGGCTGTACACTGCCCTGAGTCCCTCGGGAGTAGGGCGGTATAAAAAACCAATAAACTCAAACTCAACTGAAACTCAAACTTTTCTTAGAGACCAAAGTTTTGTCAATGACAAATCTTTGGTTGGATCTTGTACGTAGTTGCTGTCAGGTTAAAACCCCATACCTATATAATAATAATAATAATAATAATAATTTAATTTTATATCCCGCTCTCTCTCCCCAAGGGGACTCGAGGCGGGGCACAGGCAATTAAAAATACAAATAAGACCACAGACAAAATACAAAATACAAAATTAAAAATGGATTAAATTGATCCTGCGCTAAAACCCATAAACTAAACTAAAAATTACCCCTAAAACCCCTAACCTAAAAAGAGACTACCCAAGGCCGGCCAGGCGAAAAAAGTGTGTCTTTAATTTTAAGCGGAAGGAGCGGAGGTCCGTGGTTGTCCTGATATCGGGGGGAAGGTCGTTCCAGAGGGCTGGGCCCGCCACAGAGAAGGCCCTTCCCCTGGGCGTCGCCCGCTGACAAAGTCTAGTGGACGGCACCCGGAGAAGTCCCTCTCTGTGGGAGCGAATCGGCCGTGAGGATGTATGGGGCAGGATCCGATCCCGCAGGTAGCTAGGTCCCGAGCCATGGAGCGCTTTGAAGATGGTAATTAACACCTTGAAGCGCACCCGGAAGACGACAGGTAGCCAGTGCAGCTCGCGCAAGAGCGGTGTTACGTGGGCAAACCTAGAGGTGCCCATAATTGCTCGCGCGGCTGCGTTCTGGACCAACTGAAGCCTCCGGGTACACCTCAAGGGGAGCCCCATGTAGAGAGAGTTGCAATAATCCAGTCGGGATGTCACGAGAGCATGAGTGACTGTGCGAAGGGCGTCCCGATCCAATAGGGGGCGCAACTGGCGTACCAGGCGAACCTGGTAAAACGCCCTCCTGGCCACAGCTGTCACTTGATCTTCCATGGACAGCCGGGTATCCAGGAGGACACCCAAGTTGCGCGCCCCATCCACAGGGGCAAGATGTTCGCCCCCTATGGCCAGCGATGGAGTCAGCTGGTTGAATCGGGCAGCCGGAAACCACAGCCACTCGGTCTTGGTCGGGTTGAGCCTGAGTCCGTTACTTCCCATCCAGATCCGCACGGCTTCCAGGCACTGGCACATCACCGCTACGGCATCGTTGGGGTGGTTTGGGGTAGATATATACAGCTGAGTATCATCAGCGTAGAGATGATACTCTACCCCAAAACCACGGATGATCTCGCCCAGCGGCTTCATGTATGTGTTGAACAGGAGAGGCGAGAGGACCGACCCCTGAGGCACCCCACATGTGAGGGGTCTCGGGGTCGACCTCTGCTCTCCTGTCAACACAAATTGCGATCGGCCAGAGAGGTAGGAGGAGAACCACCGCAAAACGGTGCCTCCCACCCCCAACCCCCCCAGCCGATGCAATAGGATACCATGGTCGATGGTATCGAAAGCCGCCGAGAGGTCTAACAGAACCAGGATGGAGGAGCAACCCCCATCTCTGGCCCTCCAGAGATCATCCACCAACGCGACCAATGCCGTCTCGGTGCTATGCCCGGGTCGAAAGCCGGACTGGCGCGGGTCTAGATAATCAATTTCCTCCAGATGACGGGGAAACTGTTGTGCCACCACACTCTCAACAACCTTCGCCAGGTTGGAGACTGGACGATAGTTGGTTAATAAAGCTGGATCCAAAGAGGGCTTCTTGAGGAGGGGCCTCACCATGGCCTCTTTTAGGGAGGCAGGCAAGGAACCCTCACTCAAGGATGCGTTGATAACCTCTTGGAGCCAGCCTCGTGTCACCTCCCAGGATGCCAGTACAAGCCAGGAGGGACACGGGTCCAATAAACATGTGGTGGCTCGCAGTCGCCCACGTAACCTGTCCATATCCTCGGAAGTAACGGAGTCAAACTCCTCCCAAACAAGATCCCCCTCGTGGCAATCCACTGGACCAGCCATGGGGGCTAACTCATTCTGTTTCTGAGCGATTTTCTCCTGCAGATAAGACACAAATTCCTCTGCTCTACCCTGTAAGGGGGCTTCCCGCACCCTCTGTTGAAGGAGGGTACGGGTCACCCTAAACAGGGCGGCAGGGCGGTTATCTGCGGATGCTATGAGAGTGGCGCAATGATGGCGTTTGGCCACTCTCAGCGCCACAATGTAAGTCCGTAAATGGGCTCTTACCTGTGTCCGGTCAGATTCAGAGCGGGTATACCTCCATCTTCTCTCTAGGCATCTCTTGTGGTGTTTCATCACCCTCAGCTCCTCGGTAAACCAAGGAGCCAGGGTGGCTCGCCGCCGCAAGAGAGGCCGCAAGGGCGCGACCCGATCCAAGGCTCCCGTGGTCGCAGTATTCCATGCGGCCACGAGGTCCTCCATCGGGGCGCGGGTCAGGGGTACAGGAAGTGGCCCAAGCGCCGCTTGGAACCCATCTGGGTCCATCAGGCGCCTGGGGCGGAACCAGATTGGTAACTCAGGTTCCACCTCCCCGCGGAGGGGAGTAGCGTTGGACCAATGAGCCTGTTGCCTTTACATCTAAACCAAGGCCAACTGCCAGGTCAGTTTCTTATGACAGGTCTTTTTATCAAAGCCAGAATAAATCTTCCCCACTTTTCTTACTTCATTTGCTGACTTATGCCAACAGATCTATAACTATCCAAGGTCACTAAAATTTGCAGATCATTCATATCTTTTCAATATGAATGACAGAACACTAACACAATGCAGAATGTGAAAAAGTGATTCTCCATATTAGGCTATTTCATGCATGCTTTAACAATTGTGTATGAGAGCTGTATTTCACTGACATAAAGTGCCTGCGTAATGCAACAATGTGTTGAAACTCTCTGGAGAAATCTGTCACTGATTCACAGACCTAAGCAACAGATTTCTGTGGGAAGATTTAGATCCAACTGTAAATTCATTTGGTTCCATGTTTACTCCATTTGTTCAGTGTTTTGTTGTTGTTTTCTTGAACGTATGTCCCAGATGTGCATGAGTATCTGTTTGAAGTCACATTGTCTATCATGAGATTTTTCAGTTCAAGATGTTAAAAGGAGACTATAAATGCCACAGAAAAGTGGCAGAAATCATCTGGTGCCTTTTTTACATTCTTCTTCTTCTCATTATTAACCATTTCAGATTTGTTTTCTAACTACTCACATACTAACCGTAATACTTTGAATTAGGCATGATCTGAAAACAAATAAACTGAATTGCTACAGCAAGAATGCATAATAGGACACACTCTAGCAAAAGATTAGAAATATTATGATTCCATTGAAATAAATATCTGTAAGAGTATTGGCACTTATGGAGACCAGGACCATCTAAATCCTTCATCTGCAAATCTTTTTAAGAAGATATAAACAAAGTTATAAATATGCATAAGCACAATAGGAAAACAATATGCATTACTAAAGAACATTAGAAGCAAGAGAAGCATTAAGCAAAAGTAAACACTAAATTAAATCAATCAAGAAATAAAATTATTTGTTGAATTAGCAGCAAATGCAAGCTGCTTTGATCCATGATTACTTACATGACTGGGAATCGTACAGCACCCTGAAGGCAGATTGGATGGTTCAGTGTTCTCATGAAGCCAGTTAATTGTGGCTTATTCAACAAATCATGATTCATCCGCTAACTCTGATCACACATCTTTTGAGATAAGAACTGGCCATACCGACATGCAGCAACAGTTCAAATTTTGTCTCCCCCCCCTTGTAAATAATGGAGTTTCTCTCTGAAACTTTTCATACATATTTTTACTACTGAGTCAAGTTTCAAATATATTTATAAAGTGATTTTATTTTATCTCTCTGTGAGTTACTAGAATATCAAATTCTGCTGTGATAAATCTGCTTTCCTAGACAGAATTGCCTAATGCTTGATCACTCTGATAACTGTAACTTTCATTTAAAAATGAAAAAAATTATTTTTTATGAATCAACAAACTTATTTGATATACATGCTAGCATTTTCACTCCTAAAATAAAATATTTCGTCTTATTACTGGCTTTAATACCCAAGTATTAACTCTGAAGAGGACTATAGTCAACATAAGACACAATCAGTCCCATATACAGTGACATCTGAGGAAAAGCAAGAAATGTGTTTCTATTCATCAATTCAGGTATGTAAAACTTAAGCAAGACCTAGTTATATTGCTTCATGGAGCAGATATTCCCAAAACACTTTTCCTATTGCTTGGCAGGAAGTATAGACAATGACATATACATCGTTAACAACTTTATAGTTGGGAATGCTGTTAGATATCTTTCTTAAACACAATAATTTTAATTACTATCAAAACTCAGAAAAATCTGTAATATTGGGTTTCTCTGAGGTCCTCCCTCTCTATTTTATCTGTTCTTTTATTCTGTTAATGATATTGCTATAGTTTGTTTCCATTAACAAAGGTTGATAGTTTTTGTTTTTATTTTTATTTTGGAGCTGTTCTTGTTAGAGGGTTGAAATGTTAGTTTTCTAGTTGGGTTTTTTAATTTTGCTTACACATTTTTCTTTTATTCTCCAGGAAGTTCTACTATTGTAAAAGCTTTCATTTTCCTTTTGTTTTTGTTCTTGCCATTAACAAAAGAGAATTATCAGGCTACCGGGTCATTGAATCTGAGTTTCATATGAACTCTTTAAAACTATGCTGGCTTACTTAGAAGACACATTGTGTACTGAGTACTTACAGTATTTCTAGTAGGTAAGTTTAGATTGCGGCATCAAAGCTCAACATCATGCATATTCATCTGAAAGAAAATCTCACTAACTGGCAAAATCAAAACCTTGGTCATCTTTTGAGAAAAACAAGAGCAAAATAATTTCCCCACACAACAAATGAATAAACAATTAATTTATGTTTTAAGATTGCAAACTAACATACATTCAGCTGAAGGCAAGCCCAAGTTAATCTATGTCTGAAACACATGTATTGGCTTGCTCTGTTTATTTTTAAAATGTATGCAGTTATAATAAGTGACTTAAAGTAAGGAAAGAAACATGCAAAATACACTAAATAGAAAATCCAGCAACTGTTGTTCTTTAACTTGGACACACACACACACACACACACACACACACACACACACACACCAATGAAAATAATTTGGCTTCTGGTCTGTGATCAAATGCTGTCTTTATCCATTGCTTTGGATAAATGTGGTAGTTGGGGTTTGAAATTAAGTGTCATTTGTATGATTTCTAATATCTGCTTGGGCTTCTTTTCATAAGCATGATCTTAATTTGTGGCAGTTATTACTGACTACAAGTAAACATAAATATCTCAGCTATTTATGAGAAGCTGCTAATACAGTTGAAGATAAAAATAATTAGTATTATTTTTTCTGAATCTTTATGCATGGAAAGCAAACACAAAATCCAGGTCTCTTCCTAACGAGTCTCTTCTTTTCCCTCTGAACTCACTACATACAACATGATGCAAGAATAAAGTAATGGATTGACTGAATTATATCTTTCCACTAAAATAAATTCATATGGACCATATCTATGCAAGTCTCTGTCTGTTCATTTCTTTCCCCTATCCTATTATCATATTTTCTATAATTTTTATTCTCAAATTCAGCAGAATGTTTTTTTTTTATCATATACACTATCACAATGAAAAAACCAGTGAACTTCAAGAAGGAGCATAAAGGTTGTAGTGTCGACTTTCAAAAATCCTTAGTAACAGAACTTCGGCGACTTTGCTAAGCAGTCACTAGGAGTTAAGGCACATTTGAAGGCATGTATGTGCACACACACACAAATCCTATGTAATGGTAGTCTATTATACTGAATATAACTATACTTGCCTATGAAATTTTAGGTATTAATAACATAAGGGTTCAATGCTAAGGTTCCATCTTATTCAAATTACTGGATGAAAAATAAGCTGCATTCTAGCAGGTTTGGAGGTATGACTCTTTCCCAATTATGTTCTCTAGTCTAGTTCACATTGGTACTTTTATCCTATGCTCTCTGTCTTTATCATACAAGAATGCTCTTCATATCTCTCATATTTATATACATTTTTTCTAAATAACAGTAAGTGAACTAATATCTGTTTCTCTATTCTTCACTGTAAAAAAAAAGAAGCTTTGTTTCAAATTGGCCGGTAAACCAGCATCAATCTGGCATTAAATATTAAAGTCTAATACAATGCTATTAAGTTCCAAACATACTTTTGATAGAGCAATATGTTTGAATTCTTAGAAATAGAACTTTCAGAGTTCAATATACTCAAGTTATCCATTCATAAATTACTGAATAAAGAAATAAAAATTTGTGTGAGAATTGGCAAAAAAGGAAAAGACAAATCACATTTAAAAATCTTAATCTTAAAATGAAGAGATTTTAATGGATGCTGACAGTTTTTAATTGAGATTTGGATTAGGGTTGCAGTTACAGTGCAGTATGTTAAATAAGCAAAATGGACAAATCAAAATAGAAGCTAAATTTGGTACAACAGCTAAATCTACATTTTGTATTTACATATATTAAGTACACATTCTACTTCATTATTCTGTTCATTGTTGGGAAGGATTCATTGGCAAGAAGAGTGAGGTATGATAAGGGAGAGTAGTTGATTCTTCCACCCCACTAACTAGTCCTCTTGAATTGGTCACCTAATTTATTCTGTTACATTTATTTGTGAAGAACTGTACAGATTGGCTTTTAACACTCAGTTTTATACAGAGTAAATCTAGGAAGGATTATAATGCAATGTTCTTCAAATCTTCATGACTTTTCATATATTTTAATAATACTCTCACTAGTTCAAAGCTAAATCTTTTTGCAAAATCACCTAACAGAAACCAAACTGTGTGTTATACACAGATGTGACTCTGCAGCAGAGTTTTACATTTTGAAAAAAAAAAAACCCAACTTATTGACAGTGTGGCCCAAAAAAAAGGAATATGGAAAACAAATGAAGATGCTTAATCCTTCTCTGCTTTCTTTTCTCTGAGAGTCAAAAATGTATTTGAAATTTCAAGCTTGGTATGATAGTTAATGTGTAGGATTAAGAAACAGATTGAAACTGAGCCTTGGCTTTGAAGATGATTTGAGCCAGTCACACACTCTTCACTTAGCTCATGAAGCAGTTGTTAAGAAAGAAAAAAGTTATCTGCATCTTCTTGACCCCCCTGGAACAAAGGAGAATATAGCCATAAAAACAATATCAGGATTTCTATTACTAACAAGAAGATAGGGAAATGAAGTCTCTTCCTTTTCACTATTTCTAATTATTTTAAATGTAAAACCACCAATTGCAGATGTTATACGTAATATGTTAGTTCTGTCTGTCTGTCTGCTTGCTATTTATCTCCATTTACAATCTGCACCAATCAGCTAGGCCAATTAACAACATAACCAGTATAAGCAGTTAAAAACAATATTAAGACTGGCAAACAAAAGAAAATAACAAAGCATCACAGGATTCTTAAAAGTCAAATACCATGGGGGATACCAGCAGGATAACCTGGAAGCCAAATGTCAGCTGGTATAAAATGACTTTAACTTTCCTCCTAGATACAAAGAAATTCTTTCTCAAAGATTAGAAGGATTATTAATAGGCTTTCTTTGGGTATTCATTTCAGCAAGGTGTTGTGTGAATGTAACTTGACACAACACATGAATAGTTTTAGAAGTTCTTTAATGACGGGTACTTCAGATTGAATTTGAAAGCTATCTGGGAGCCAATACAGAGATTTCAGGAAAAATATAATTCTATTCTGATGCCATTGCATTCTGATCTAGCTGTAGTTATGAGTTATTTTAAAGCAACTGAACATAAAGTACCTTAACAGTAGTATAATGCTACGGTGGTCAGGATAGTCTGTAACAGTTATAGTCAGAATAGGAATATGACTGACACAGAAGGCGGAGCCACCCGTGCCGACACAACCGGAGGTCCCTAAGCTGCAGGGACCCCGATTGAACTTTCGTCTCCCCCTTGGTTCAATAGTAACCTAAACCGTCCTGGAGGGACGGCAACCAGGAAGCAAGCCTCACTGGTCACAGGGGTCTCTCAATACCCGTTTGACACGAAGGGAAAGCTTCTGAAGGGAGACAAAAGGTACCCCCCCTTGCGGGCGAATAAGGCGATGAAAGAGTTTCCGGGATGAAAGGAATTGCTTAAAGTGAAAGTGCAACATCGGGAAGGTATTCTATCTTGTGTTTGAAACACTCTGCTAAGAAACTTTTCTTTTTTACTAAAGCTTTGAATCTTGAGATAAGCGGTGGATTTAATTGAACTGAGAGATTTCTCCTGTTAATAGAATTCTTTGAAATGGTGGACTGAAGCGTAAGAACAAAGAACAAAGCAATTTCCGCTCGTGCTGAAAGCGATTGAACTATGACTGATTTTTTTACTTTCTTTTCCTTCTAATCTACTCTACTTAAAACTTTGAAATTTGGATTACTTTTACAATCTTAAGAATTATTTGTGAAATTTTATTGCACATTTTTAAACATAAACATGGATTATACTTTTATTTTTCTTTGTTTCTGCTCCCCCTCTAACAAAGAAGATTGAAACATTCTTAAACTGCTTTGTTACATTGTATTGCCTCCAGAAATCGTTGGTGGGTACTTATGAGCAGATAAACTCCTTGATGCATTGAAGAGACACAAGCCAACGAATAGGAAGGCAATTAGACCTATTTTTCTATGTTGTGGATTTGCCAATATGTCCACACATATAGATACATATACAACAGAAAGGAGCTTTTGGTTGAAATTTTGAATGAAATAAAAAGAATAAATGACATATTTGATAGAAAGTTATTTACTATATCAAGCGAAGATCAATTGAAGATTTCAGAAATTAAAGAAATTAAAGAAAAAGAGGAAAGTGATCAAGATAATGAACTTAATTCAACTGAAGAGGATGATGATGATGATGTAAATCCATTAAATGATGGGGAAAGTACAGAAGAGGGGACAACATCAAGAGTTTATCAGAAATTTGGACCTCAGCTTGACCGGCAAGAAGAAGAAAAGAGAAAAGAAAAAAAGGCGAAATCTCTTCAGGAACAAACTTGACATTTAAGAATAAACAATACGCAAGGAAAGGAATTGGTCAGCGTTATGATTGGACAGTTATATTGGATTACAAAGTGCCAAAAGAAGTTGAAAAAGGACCTGGAAAAAAAGAGAGAGATGGAGACCACAAATTATAGAAGAGACAAATTTAATCCACTACTGGAAAGACACCGGCTGAAAAGGGAAATTACCATCCCTTGATGAGTAATAACTAGCCAGGCTGTGTTTAAAATATAATCAAAGGATTATTAGCTAATTGACTGTCAATAACAATTATAGACACCTACAATAAGATTAATTTATAATAAATGTTTTAGTTAATGATATACATTTACTTATCTACAGATGAAAAGTTACATTAATTAGATGGCTACAGAATGCTCTTGGAAAATTATTAATTAATTAATAACTACTTATAAAATTATAGATTGTTATATATTATATTATTATGGAATTTATATTGATATGATGGGACTAAATAAGGGATGTTAATAGTTAGCCAGGCTTTAAAGATACTCTTAAAGAAGAAATAGATTGATGTCAAAATATTTGATAAGAACTGTGGATATTGATATTAAGCTACATGATAAATTGTTACACTTAAAATTTATAAAATGAGATTACCTATGAATAATAACTATTTCAGAGAGGCATAGAATTTATGAACACCCGGTTAGAATGTCCTTTAAGCAGAGGTCCCCAACCTTTGCAACTTTAAGTCTGAAGGACTTCAGCTCCCAGAATTCTCCAGCCAGCAAAGCTGGCTGGAGAATTCTGGGAGCTGAAGTCCTTCAGACTTAAAGTTGCAAAGGTTGGGGACCCCTGCTTTAAAAGACATTATTTAGAGTGGACTCTTCCTTTTAAAATCTATTTAAATCTATCTATTTGTTGTTGTTTTTCTCTCTCTCTCTGTTGGTTTTATAAATAGAATGCCATTATATAGTTATACCTTATATAAAAGGATGTTAAAACAACTAGTAAGATTAGGTTTGAGATATAAGAATTGTAATAATTGATATGAAAAATAAGTGATAAATTTTGAAGAACATTATAGAAACCTGTGATAAATTGATACATGCTTAAAAACTGATAGCCTGTAAGGAAAAATGGCTTTTTGATGTTGTTGTTGTTTTTCTCTGTGAAGTTTGTATTATTTGTGTTTATGTTAAAAAAATAAAAAAAATTATTATAAAAAAAAGATGTCTCTTCCTTTTCACTATTTCTAATTGTTTCAAATGTAAAACCACCAATTTCAGATGTTATATGTAATATGTTAGTTCTAGCTAGCTAGCTAGCTAGCTAGCTATTTATCTCCATCCATTTACAATCTGCACCAATCAGCTAGGCCAATTAACAACATAACCAGTATAAGCAGTTAAAAACAATATTAAGACTGGCAAACAAAAGAAAATAACAAAGCATCACAGGATTCTTAAAAGTCAAATATCATGGGGGATACCAGCAGGACAACCTGGAAGCCAAATGTCAGCTGGTATAAAATGATTTTAACTTTCCTCCTAGATACGAAAAAATTCTTTCTCAAAGATTAGAAGGATTATTAATAGGCTTTCTTTGGGTATTCATTTCAGCAAGGTGTTGTGTGAATGTAACTTGACACAACACATGAATAGTTTTAGAAGTTCTTTAATGACGGGTACTTCAGATTGAATTTGAAAGCTATCTGGGAGCCAATACAGAGATTTCAGGAAAAATATAATTCTATTCTGATGCCATTGCATTCTGATCTAGCTGTAGTTATGAGTTATTTTAAAGCAACTGAACATAAAGTACCTTAACAGTAGTATAATGCTACGGTGGTCAGGATAGTCTGTACCGGTTATATTCAGAATAGCAATATGATGGACACAGTATTCAAAAGTTACCAAAGGGGCATCCCCAGCCATGGTTTTCATTTGAAGTTTCAGCTGAGCCATTAGTCCTGAAGGACATTCTGATGATGTACTTCTTTGCAAGGAAACACTTCCCCATCAAGAGTAGTTACCATGACAAATGTTAAAGAGACTTCCCAATCTTTATTGGCAACAAGCAGCTAAGTCTGAGCTTGTTCAAGATGAACTTGTTTTATATCAGCCAGATCCTCACCACTTTGTCATACCAAATCTGGCATTTCATCTGTTTCAGTCAAAAATAGTAGTTATAATTTAGCACCAGCAAATTGGTTACATCCCAAACTGACAAATTATTTCCCTGGTGGTTGCATGTAGATGTTAGGCAGAGAAAGCAAGGCCTTGATGAACTCCATAATAAAACTGCCAAGGACTCAATTACTGGTCCCCCAATTACGAACCACATCCACCTGCTGGGCTGCAAATGCTTAAAACTATATAGGTATTTTTTTTAAAATAGTGCTTTCAATTCTCAACCATTGCAGGCAGTCTAAAGAAACACCATATTTGATTGTATCAAACACTATTATAAGATCTTTGGGTGACCTTACAGTGACATTCTTCCTAATGAAGATAATTTAACAGAGCAACCAATTAGGCCCCGAAATCTGAATGGACGGTATCCAGAAAATCCATTTCTCCACGATCCAATGAAGTTCAATTGCCACAATCGTCTCCACAATCTTTCCTAGAAAGGAGAAGTTGGGACTGGTACAAATGGTGAACACAGCTGGATTCAGGAAAGGCTTTTTCGGGATAAGGTACACTATTGCATCCTTCAGGGCAGGTGGTATTAAGCCTTTCCTCAAAGAAATATTAATTTCTTCACACACCTTAGTTAGCAGAAACAGCCAACAAAGTCAAGGGTACCAGTCTTAATGTTCAAACTTCAGTGAAACCTCCTTTCTCAGATTCTACAAACTTAAATGAAGGTTAAGGCATTGCTCAACTCACCAATGCAGAATCTTTGAAAGTTAATACTTCAAAAAGTGCATACGCTGATTTTGATTTATGCTCATTTTAGTTACTCAGCTACAAGCAAATATTGAAATAAAATGGATCTCATATATGCCCCTATTGGCCACGTTTCTTCATTAAAGAAAGACAGGTCAGTATTGTAGAGGTTAAACAAGGGAGAAAAATGTGGACTGTGAACTGCAAAACTGTTGGCACAATATTTAGCTTGCTCTTGGTCTATGGCCAGTATTTCCTTTGTAAATGAATCCCACATCTTTATTAAGTTAACATTTCTTTCCTTTTTCTTTTTTAATTTAAAACGTATTTGAAATATTTTGATTTATAAAGTCCTGGAACATGATATGGCCCCTTCTAGATCAAGAAAAATGAGAATGTAAATTAAAATTCTGACATTAGCCATGATCACATAAAAAACATACTCCATCAAATCCATAATTATTTTTAAAGACATGTCAAGATATCATAAAGAAGATACCAACAAACATTGCTATCTTACTGATAAATTGTTTAAAAATGAAAGTGTAGTTGTGGATGAATTGATTGTAGCATATACAAATATAAGCAAAAAGTGATAGGACTCATGCAAATCTTACCCCAAAAAAGAATATTAGACACAAATCTAATTTTGGAAGCATGTGTTAAATTGTACATCACTGATGATAATAATAATACATTATTATTAAGTTGATTTCATGATATTGATAATAATGGCTACATCAAGACTTTTGCAGTTTTATAATTCAAAAATCAATTGTTGCTTCAATTGTGAGCATTGCTTTTAAGTTAACCTTTTAAGTTAACCTTTTGCAACTGCTCAAGAATACCTAGATATTCAACATTATAAAAATGTAAAGTATAACAATTTTATTACATATTCTAAATATTTTTCATTCTGAATATAGATTATATGGTTTTACTCTACAAAGAAAAACATTATAAATGTCTCAATGATACATATTGGGCATTTTCTATGGTAACCTCCCCTGCAATACTGATTTTAAAAAAAGTCTAGAAATGTTTTCACTTATTTTTTCTCTAAAAATAGTATTTCAATTATTATTTAATAAATAATGAGTATGTCAATGCACTTAATATGATATAATTAAAAAACCAGACTAAGTAGCTTTATTGATTTACACAAATGTGATGGCTTTATAAGATAGTCCATGAGCATTTAACTGGAAGCATGATAAAAATAGAACTGGAAACCCTTGATTGCTCCAACAACAGAAAGTACTTAATGAATTGAACTATGCCTCTATAACTATATCTAAAAGATATAGGAAAGAAATTCAGGAAATTTCAATCAAGGCCACCAAACTGAGAGGTTTCATAAACAGCATTTGCAGAACTGTGAACAAGGACCATGGCTTCTTTATCTCAGCAATTCTTACATAGATCCTGAAAGCCACTTTAAATCGTCACAGTCTCACAGGGCTTAAGTTTGAATATCTGCAGCTTATGTCCTTGGGGCTTATTTTGGGCCTATTGTGATGACTCAGGTTCACCATCACATTGTCTATCCTCACTGTTTTTTTTTTTACTTGATGCTCATTTTTCCAATGTTGAGCAAGTCTAATAGAATAAAAAATTACCCTCACATGGATTTGGAACTTTTAAAAGTATACCTGCTTCATGAAAAAAGTGGATACTAAATCGGATGGCATATATTATCAATAAACCATATAACAATAAGCACAATAAAACAATAAATAACAACAAACAATGGATAAATCAACCATTGTTGCTGCCACTAGGAAAAGGCAACTATGAAATGTAACTGCTTCATTTCAGCCAAGTGACTTAAGATATCTCCCATTCCTGAAACTTAAAATAGTGTGCTGGGACCTAAAGGAATCTTTCAATCCCTACAACCGCATGGTTTTTGTGTTGTCTGATGAGCAAAAAGGAGCAGCGTCCACTCTTGGAGCTCTGTACATTCTAATTAAGGAAGAGAACTACCAGATTGGAACAATTAATAAAGAAAGATGGACCGTTTAAGAAAAGACCTCAGTGAGAGAATCTTGGTTGGGTTTTCCTCAAATTCTGAAAGAAACTTCCCCTTTGCCCATTCTAAGTCTGAAAGAATTAAATTTAAGTCTACTTGATAGCCTATTTCCTTAGTATTAAATGCAGGGAGGAGCAACAGTAGAACTCTTCCATATTTTTTACTTGAAAATGGGGCCCATTTGGCTCTGTCTTGGCTATAAATTAACTGGCAGAAATACCACTCTTGCTGGTTAGGAAAATATCTATTACTTTTTTACTTTACTCCTTTCATCTGTTCCAGATCTTCTATCTCCTGCTACAAATTGGCAACAAAGTCAATCTGAAGCTTTAAAATTTGTTGAATTTAGCTTAAGAAATGTTACAAATTCTCTCATAGTGTGCATATATGTGCATTCATAGCTAGAAAGACAGAGTCTGTGAAAGAATTAAAAATACATACTTTTTATGAAAATATTAATGCTGCCATGACCATAAAACAGTGATACATAATCATGAAATTCTTGTCCTTCTTCACATTTAATGCAACTCCTGGGTCAAAATTGCCTAATCCAGTGTTGGTGAACCTTTTTGGCAATGAGTGTCAAAATGGGTGCATGCGTGCGCATGCCAGAAACTGGAAGAGCCCAGTGCACATGAGCATGCCAAGAAGATGATCTTCTGGTTCCCAGCGCTTCTGGTTTCCAGTGCATGCATACACACCGGCCACCTGGCCTTTTGGTTTCTGGTATGAAAGCATGTGCAAAGACCAGCTGGTCGGTGCACATGCCCAAACCCAGAAAAGCAATGGATGAGAGCTCGCATGCATGGAGAGATGGCTCTGTATGCCACTTCCATAGGTTCGCCATCATGGGTCTAATCCCTCTATTAGATTATTAATCAGAAATCAGAAAGAATGTTATAGCTAATATCTGCAAAGTATTCTTGAAAATATGGCTAAAATACTTTTAACACAGATTTAAAAATGAATTCATGACAGAAAAATATCTATAATGTTTAAAATGTTTATGAAAAACTAGAATACATTTATAACACTCTATGAAATGACAGAAAGTGCAAAGGGGCTCTTCAGAGGGAGCACTTGTCAGAATCCGGGACTCAGCAGATTCAGAGTTCACTTGGGGCAAATTTCTTTCTCCCATCTCAACCTACCTCACAAGATTGCCATTGTAAGGATAAAAGAGTGATGCTGCTTTGCGCTTCTTATAAAAAAAGTGCAACAATATATAAACTCTGCATAACATAGGTAGTGTTGCATCTACTGTACAATACCGTTAGATCCATATAATGTTCTTTAGATTCTTGCAAGGAGTTCCCCCTCATGTTTATAGGTGATTATGTTGAGTTCACCAGGTATGAATGTATACACACAAAACCTGCACAGTTAGGTTTGTGCCTTAGGCGCTACAGTCCTCTCCATGTGTTATTTCAACCAACAGAGGTTAGATACAAAAGGTACAATCAATACTACTCTGAAGCTAAACTATCTGGCATGCTGAAAGAGACCTCAAATTTCATAGAAAGAATCTCACCAATTTGATGCAGTAGTTTTTGGGAACACATCTGCAGTTATAGAAAGCATTGCTTTCTTGAGAAAGAGTTTTAAAAGATTCATGATATACTTTCATGATGAATATAGATAGAGGTACAATAAAATTCCTTCTGCACTAGTTTGTTCTATGATTTGATGAGATCAACTTTTAAAACAAATTAATTAGATGTGCATGGTATTCATAGCATGTGCTCTTTATTCTGGATTTCAGTATTTTTATTGCTCTAAGCCAAAGAAGATATACCATCTATTTGTAAATGGATAGCATGCTATTTTTGAAGAAGAAAAAAAACCCTATCAATACCTACACAGTGTCCACAGCTTTGTTGAATCAAGTCTGTGCATTTGAATCCTGAGACTGATTCTAACAACTGGCTCAAAAAGTCTATTTTATTTTTTAAAATAAATAAGGTACCTTATTAGAAATGATAGCACTACCCTTGTTAAGAAGTAGAACATAAATTCTATTCTCTGCTTCAAGTGGACATTTTTTGGTTGGGGGCCAACATCTCATACAACAATCCTATACCTTCTGAGAACCAAAATATAAAATAATTCATTTTAATTGATACTTAAAAAAATTAGGTGTTCACCAAGTCCAGCCTGATCATTTTCTATGAATTATTACAACATGTTAGATTCATGGCCACCTTAATAAGCTCTGGCAAATGTAACTGTATATTTTAATGGATTGAAGTGTCTTTGGGGAAGCCCCTGCATAGCTTTAGCAGTCATTGATTAAGAACATAGGTCCGTATATGCATTAGTACTGGTCAAAAACAGGAAGCCATGGGCAGCAGTAAACAGACAGGTCTCACAATGAAAGGAAACAGGGGGTTCCCCATGGATTTTTATTGGGACCACTGTTACTTCACTTCTTCATGAAATATGGTGTTTTTGTTGGGGTGAACACCATGTTTTTCCACGCTAATGAATAATACTAGACTGTGAACAAGTCCTAAAGGATTTCTTCAGTACAAATGCTCCCAAAATAGAGTTTATATTTAATGTAATGTAAATACTAGTTAGTTATCAGAAATTATTCAGACAAAAAGACATCTACCAGTACATGTAACCTGATAGAGTCAAAACTACCAATCACTAACCAAGATACAAATTCAATCTTATGACAGCAGTAAATGAAATTGAGATGAGATTTATATTATAATGTAAGATTTGTTACCACACACAGAAAATAAATCAACCATTTTTGTGTTAGTATTGTGTTCAGTTCTAGTTGTTCCATTTCCAGAATAGAAATATGGAACTGCAAGAACTAAGAAAAAGCTATTATTATAGGAAAAGGACACAGTGAAGGAAAAACATAAAAAATGAAAAGCATGTGAACAACATAGGAGGCATGTTTAATCTCTTTTTTTAAATTAGATTTTTTTTTAAATTAGAATTTTTTAAAAATTAGAATTAGAATCTGGATGGGGAAGAACAGGCTTCGACACAACCCATCCAAGACCGAGTGGCTGTGGCTTCCGGCGTCACGGTATAGTCAGTTGATACCATCTCTGACTATTGGGGGCGAGACATTGGCTCCCGCAGAGAGGGCTCGCAACTTGGGTGTCCTCCTGGACTCTCGGCTATCTCTAGAAGATCATATGACGGCCGTGGCCAGGGGGGCTTTTTATCAGGTTCGCCTGATACACCAGTTGCGCCCCTTTCTCGATCGTGACGCCTTACGCACGGTCACCCAAGCCCTCATCACCTCCCATCTGGACTATTGCAATGCTCTCTACATGGGGCTTCCCTTGAAGTGCACCCGGAGGCTCCAGTTAGTTCAGAATGCGGCCGTATGGGGGATTCTGGGAGCTTCTAGATGCTCCCTCATGACACCTCTCTTGCGCGAGCTGACACCTCTCCTACGCGAGCTGCACTGGCTGCCTGTGGCTTTCCAGGTGCGCTTCAAGGTACTAGTAACCACCTTTAAAGCGCTCCATGGCAAGGGACCTGGTTACCTGCAAGACCGCCTCCTGCTACCAAATACCTCCCACCGTCCAGTTCACTCCCACAGAGAGGGCCTCCTCTGGGTGCCGTCGGCTAAACAATGTTGGCTGGCGACCCCCAGGAGGAGAGCCTTCTCTGTGGCAGCTCCCGCCCTCTGGAATGACCTACCCCCTGGAGTAAGGACAATCTCGGACCTACATCTCTTCCGTCGGGCCCTGAAGACGCACTTATTTTGCACTGCCGGGCTATCATAATTTTAAAGGGATTTTTAATAGTGATTTTAGTTTGGGATTTTTAAAATATTGGCCAATTATTTAATATTTCTTTTTAATACTGTTTTTAAAATCTGTTTCATCATGTTTATTCTGGCTGTACACTGCCCTGAGTCCCGAAAGGGAGAAGGGCAGTATAGAAATCAAATAAAAGTAAAGTAAAAGTAAAAGTAAAGAATAAATGAATTGATGGTAAGACAATTGGAACAAACGCAATAAATTACTTATCTGGATGCTATATATTAATGGAAAGTGCTGTTAAAACACGGGCTGATGAGTACTTTTATTGTTTGACACTAAATAAGAATTAGAGAGATTTATATAGGTCACTGATCAGGAACCTGTATAGGTTTAGAGGCAATCAATGTAGTTGCTAAGAATGATCTGTAGTAGATCATTATTGCCCCCGGATTCAGCTATAGATTTACTAAAAGCATCTTGCTGGGAAAAGGATGCTGGACAAAAACCTCTACTCTGATTGAATAAAATGTTCTTTCTATTATCTTGTGTCATTCTCAGATTGAAGAGCTGGAAAAGAATATACCAAATATTTTGGTATCTTTTTACCAAGAGATCACATTTTGATTAATATAACAATTAAAGACTCTTGGGAAAATATTTCACTCTTATTCTGGTAGATCACTGATACCAGTAGATAAAATAAATAAATGGTTAAATAATATTGCAAAAGCAATATAAAAAATATAACACACAAGAAAGGTAAAATAAGATATTTCGTTCATCTGACTAGCCAGCAAGTATAAGATGAGTAAAGACATGTTTCCTTAACAAGTGAATTTTCAGTATTCTTACCAAGATAAGAAAGTGGTTTGCTTGTCCTAAAAAGATAAAGACAAAGTTTACCCTCACACATATGTGCTAATCGTTCCCGATTCTAGGAGGTGGTGCTCATTTCCGTTTCAAAGCCGAAAAGCCAGCACTGTCGAAAGATGACTAAATGCCGAAGACGCACGGAACACTGTTATCGTCCCACTAAAGCTGGTTCCTATTTTTCTACTTACATTTTACATGCTTTTGAACTGCTAGGTTGGCAAAACCTGGGACAAGTTCCTTCAAAGACAACAAAACCTAATAAGAAATGTATCTTGAGTAAATATAGCATACACCTTATTTAATAATTGGTGTGAATTCATTTGTAATTTTGATAAAATGAAAACAATGAATGAACAGGTAAAAGGACAAAAGTTGATCTATTCCATTAGCTTATTTAACAAATTTATATAGCTGTTCACCTACTTACGGAACTCTGAATTGCAAGCAAAACATAGAAATAATAATCAGTTAAAATAACTAAATTGATATCACTATAAAAACATCTTGCCACTATGTGCTCCCCTTATAGGCTATGCTTATTAACATCATGACCAAAGCCAGATATTCATAGTTCTATCCAAGGTCAAAAGGGCCAGAGCAATAATATCCAAGGAAGATTATTCTATTGGGTAGCCACTATGATGGCTTCCTATGACCAATCAGATGGCATCTGCTTCACAAAGATGATTGAAGCATGACCACTTGGTTGGATCTAGTGGACCAGCCTAGAGAGTGGATGTCATGTTTCTCTTGCCTCTGAAATCATGTTCTCTTGCCTCTGAAGAACATTTGTTTTGGGGGGAATTCTGAGAATGGACGTCATGTTTCTCTTGCCTCTGACGTCATGTTTCTCTTGCCTCTGAAGAACATTTGTTTTGGGGGGAATTCTGTAACCCCTACAAAAATGCAAATAAGAAAACTTATTTTTTGACAAAAGGAATAGTATGTGGTATGTACATGTTTTTTTTATTTTGAAGCACATGTATTTTTATAGATATTTTGTTTTTATTTAAATATTTAAGGTTTGTTTTAAATAAATCCATCAGGTTGTATGAATGGTTATGGAGAGGTTAAAAGCAAATAACATTGTAGTATGGATTCAATGCAGTTTATTTTCATCTTGCTTTGATGGTAATGAGATTTCAGGCTGAAAAATCGTTCATAAAAACAGGGTTTTGTTTTTTTAAGGAAAGATCCTATGCGTTAATGTTTTTGTGCTAAATATAATATTGTCCCAGAAAGTTCCGAAGATTCAACTAAGTCACATTAAATTCATATTGAAATAGCAAATAAATGAATAGCAAACAAACAATAAATTTACCTCTCATAATTAATGTTGCTTTAAAAGCCATCCTGGTTTCTATTTGCATAATAAAGTAAATGCATGTTTATTTCAGATGGAATCACAATATGAGATTCCATAATTGATTGATTATAGGGAGGATATCATGTACAATTTATAGACTGCTTCTTGGATTTCAGAAATGTCAACATATATTCAGGCTACAAAGGTCAGTTGGTGTTCTGTGTACATACTAATGCCTAAGATTTTTTTATGAACAATATTCAGTATTTTTATAAGCAATTTTTAGCCAACATTATTTCTTTAGAGTTCATGCTAAATGCATCCAATGTCATATACAGTGCTGCTTAAAAGTTTGTGAACTTTTCAATTTTATTTTATTAAATTTTATTGGATAATTTTTAGAGAATAAAAACAGTACATTAAAGAAAGAGGAAAATAAATATGAAATAAAAAAGAGGCAAAGAAAAAGAAAAAAAGATAAAGGATTAGCTTCAGATCTTTCCTTTAGCAATTATAAGTGCATTTATATTTTATCCTTTCTCCCTAAAGTTCCATCATGGCTCTCTTCTTTTTATATTCTTTACCATTTCTAATAATTCAACTCATAAATCACAAGTTCACTTTTTTTTTCTTTGTAGCAAGAAGCCCAAACATTTCTGTAAATTCTATCATATTCATCAATCATTTTGTAGGTATAGTATTTCAAAATGTTTATATCTTTGTGATATAATAATCTCATTGCAGTTAGCATGCATAAAAAGAACATTTTGAATTTTCAATATTTCTGCATAAATATAACCTAAAATAAGAACTGCTCTCTACATAAATCCTAATACTAATGCAATTAAATAAATTAGTCAAAAACACTATGTTTGTACATTGATTTATTGAAGATAAATCAAAAGCTGCATATATGTGTCTGGCAAAGTAACTGAATCTCTAAGATTATCAGTACATTTTAAGGGAAAATTAAAATCATATGTTTCAATCAATTAGATGATAATCAGGTGTAAGTGTGAGAAACTGTGCCTTATTTAAAAACAGAAACTTGGGTATTCACTATCACAGTCTGATCTTCACAACACAGCTACATAAATGTGTGTCATGGCTCGAGAGAGAGAGAGAGAGAGAGAGAGAGAGAGACAGACAGACAGACAGACAGACAGACAGACAGACAGACAGACATATTTCTAAGGACCTACAGAAAACAATTGCTGATGCTCACCAGACTGAAAAAAGTTACAATTTCCAAAGATTTTGATTCTACCAGTCCATTCTTTAGGAAGACAGCGCAGAAATGGAAGAAGTTCAACATCACTGTTACATTCTCTAGGAGTAGACTTACTAAATTGATGATGTGCATCACTCTAGGAAATCTTGAATGTCTAAAGAATAGAGGCTTTCTTGCATAGGCAAATGTCAGTGAACATGAGACCACCATCAGTAGAACACTGAACAATGTGTGCATGTCAAGATTGAAAACTTTTCAAAAAGAATATTGCTCCCAATCTAGAGTTTGAGAAACATCATGTAGATAAGCCAGAAGTCTACTGGAAGAATGTTCTATGGATTTCTGAGAGCAAAATAGACCTTTTTTGGCTTGAAATGTAAAGCATTATGTTTGTTGAAAGTTAAACACTGCATTCTATCATAAGAACCGTATGCCATCAGTGAAATGTGTTGGCAGTATTATGATTTGGGCCTGTATTGCTTGTTCCAGACTAGAACAGTTTGCCATCATTGATGGAATCATGAGTTTGGAATTCTACCAGAAAATTCAACAGGAATATGTCAGGGTATCTGTTTATGAATTGAAGCTGAAGTCATATAGCAGAAGATGTGATAAAGCAAAAATAATAATAATCCTGCAGTATAATTCATATCTTAATAAAGAAAATTTTGAAAATGAAGATAAAGATGAAACTATAAATTTTCCTTTTGGGCTTAATGGAAAAAGACCTGAAGAAAAAAAATAGAAGTTTGTTATTATATATGATGACTGCAGCAAGACTATTGTATGCACAACAATGGAAGGACACTTCGATTCCTACCACGGATGAATGGTTGCAGAAACTGATGAAGTTGGCTGAAATGACAAAATTGACTACTTTGATTTAACAAAAGAATATAAATGCTTTTGTTTTCACATGGAGACAACTTCTGAACTTTGTGCTTAAAGTGGAAAGTAATGAAACTTTGATTTTGGGGTTTACTGATCCGACTGATAGTTCTTTATAGAAATGGCTTGTTTATATTATTATGAAAAAACAAAAAGTTGTGATTTGATTTTAATGCCTTATTTTACTGCAACAGAGTTGGAAGTCAATGCTTCTTTTTCTTTTTCTTAATCCTTCCTCACTTTTCTTCCCTGCCTTCCTCCTCATCGGTTTCCTATTTTCTTTTATATGTTGTATCTTATCTTATAACTCAATAAAAATGTTAACAGGCAATAATTAAAGCAGAAGAAAGTTAATGTTTTTGGAATGGCCAAGTCAAAGTTTTTAAACCTTAATTACCTTAATCCCTTAGAAATGTGGAAGGACCAGAAGCAGGCAGGCAGTTCATGTTCATGTGTCTAAAAACAACCTTTAATTGAAGCTGTTCTGTAAAGACGAATGGGCTACAATTCCTCCAAGCCAATGGGCAGGACTGGTAAATAATCATCGGAAACATTTAGCTACAAATATTACTTTTCAAGAGAGGTACACCAATTACTGAAAGCAAAGGTTCATGTACTTTTGCCACACACCAATATGTAGATTGGGATCATTTTCCTCAGTAAATAAATGAACAAATATGTTTTTGTCTCATGTTTTTAATTGGATTATCCTTATCTAGATTTAGGATTTGAGGGAAGAATACATCGCATTTCAGTATGCATTTACTTTATACAGAAATATAGAAAAGTCAAAAGGGTTCACATAGTTTTAATCAGCACTAGATTACAAGCAGTGTAATTTATTTAATTTATTTTATCAAATAAATAAATAATTAGTGTCTATGCGTTCATAATACTAGATAGTAGTAGCATAGTAGGCTTATATAAGGGTTATGTAAAAAGTGAATGTAATTACATAATAAAAAGTGAATGTAATAGAAATATATCTTCATATATTTCTTTTTGCATTTTGAGCACCATTGATATTACTACTAATATATTACTCCTAATATTTATGATATGCAAATTTCATTAAAGTTCAATTTCTGTCAACTTCCATTTCTTTAAATTGCTACCAAAAAACTAGATTTTATGTTGTTGCTACTCATCCTGAGGATTCTATAATGGGAAACCAAGATATAAAATGAATAGGTGCTATATGAATAGGTGCTATAGGCTTGATGTCTGAAGACCATATGGAAAAAAGCTTGTTATGTCTATAACAGTAACCAATAGCTATTCCAAAAATAATCTTGCAATTTCTTTGATTGTGTTTACTCATTTTATTATGTAATCTTCTTTATTCATTATTTTGCCTGATGTCAATCATATCTCAAGAAATTTCCTCATTAAAATGCTCTGGAGAAATGCTTACCCTGGAGTCAATCCTTTCCAACAGACTTCAATTTGATAGTTTAGCATATGCTTTTTGCAGATTTTCTTCCCTATTACCAGATTTTCTATTGTTTAAATGTGACTTAAAATAAAAGGGATATAAATTGAACAAAATACAAGCACATCATTTTAGACAGTGCAGATTAGATAAAACTTTAGATGTATAAATTCTAGTATTATAATCCCAAGGGCAACATACATTTTTGAAATTAAAATCTAGTACATCTGAATTCAGTCGGTGACTGTCAGGTTTTGATGTGAAAGCCATCCTATGATTATTTTATTTATAAGAACAGTCCAGAATGCAGTCCATGTATGAGCCTGGCAATTTGAACCATTTTACCAACAGTGTTAGATTCTTTGTTAACAGAAAATCTTAGGAAGTGCTGTGTCTTACAAAAAGCACCAAAACTTATAAGAGCACTTATCTTTCAACAGCAAAAGATAACTGTAGTCCTTCCTCATTTCTGATATAACAAGGTGACAGTGATAACTCTGAAAGCAATCTTTTTATTGATTCCTTTCATGCAAAAATTCCTTTGGGACAGCATATCATGGCCGCTGCCTTCTACCTGTCCATTCTACAGATTAATATCTGTTCATAAAGTAACTAATCAGTCAGTAACTAATTAAACAGATCAGCTCAGTTCAAGTTTCATTGATACAACAGTCAATTTGCATCAACAATCAAGCACACACCCAAGATTATGCACATTCTTGGCATATGAACACTTTTAACTTTGCCTTTCAGAATTGAAACTAACTATGGGTGCTCTCAACCAATATTAGTGGCAAATTTGGTGGAATTAATCCTATTTATGATACAAGACATAATAGACACTCAACTGTGGTCAGCCCTAAAATTGAAAGCAATAGCCATCTAAGAGAGAAGGATCACAGTTACCTAATTCTAGTTGGTATTTGAAGCAGGATTATCGAAGATTGTCACACAAAAAGAATTGGTAATACAATCAATAATGACTAGGTTCAGAAATTGCACTAAGTTGTAAGATTGCACAAATCTAGCCACTGTCATCTGTAAATCACAGTTTATGGCACAGCTTATTGTTGTGACTTCAGTTACTTATAACTTACCCAATAGGTTATGTTTATATATGTATCAACCCAACTTGTTGAGTGCATTTGAATGCACTCTTATCCTTCTTCTCTCTATCACTATTGCTGCTCCTATTCCCCATGATCCTACTGTCTCTGAGAAAAGGTAATGCATTCTTTCCTTATTACTGAATTAGGGGAGTCTGCATAATGTGGTTTTAAAAAAAGTTTGTGATCTATATAATGCAATTGAAGCTGTGACCATTTTTAAATTTATGCTTGGATGTTGCTTCCCCTGCCACTATAGTGAATGATTGGAAAAGATAAATACAGAAGCAGCAATAAGGGTAGCTGGTAGTAAGCCCAACTGCCATCTCTGCAATTAGGAAGTCTGAATTTGGATATAAGGGAGGGCAAAGAGCTGATTGTGAACAAAAGTCTATTTACTCAGTCTGCCATAACCTGCCTGTGAAATATGATATTCAGATTTTATTAGCATTCTAAAAGTGTAACAATCAAATAGTTTCTAGCCTGTATACATTTCATTTATAAAATTTTGACACCAAAATTGATATTATTTGTTGTTAACCATTTAGCTTAAAATATTTCCAAACAAAAATTGTTTTTTCAGCATTAGTGATGCTGATTCAGCACATATAAGCCCCATCAATTCAAGTGCAGTATGAACTGTATAGATCAGAAGTGGGCTGCTCCCATTTTGGCCCAGATCGGGTGAACCGGTAGTGAAGGTGGCAGGAGGCTCCGCCCACCTGCCTGCACGCTTCTGCGCAGAAGCATTGTGCACGTGCAAACGGAAATTGAGTAATGGGTCACATCTAGACTTCTTCAAGGAACATCTTAATTATGTCTATTCATGGTTGTTGTTAGAGCCAAACATAGTAACATAATAATGAGTAATCTCATTATATCATAAAAGAATAATTTCAAAAAGAAATCTAATCAATCTATTGAAAACCAATGGATATAATTTGTGTTAGAAGCTTTATTCAATGACTCTTTGGTACATTATATATTCCTACCTAACTTTAAGAATTAAATGCTTAAGTATTTTATTTGAACAAGATTTTTTTTGTTTTATTTACTTTTTACTTTTTATTCTTCCAGGGGTCTGCAAAGTTGGCTCTTTTAAGACGAGTGGACTTCAACTCCCAGAATGCCGCAGCCAGCTATGCTGGCTGGGGAATTCTGGGAGTTGAAGTCCACTCATCTTAAAAGAGCCAACTTTGCAGACCCCTGCTTTAGACAAACAAAAACATGTTGTAAAGGATTAAGAATCTTGAAATCACAACAATCTAAGTTGTCCCACTGACACAAATAAGCTTTGGTTGCAAAGCTTGCAGGACTTTCATACTGGCCAAGTATTCTCTTAAAACCCTGAGTGGCACCTTTGGGATATGCACCACAAATCACATTCCTAAATGATTTATCTCTTAGAGAATGTGAAACCTTTTACTCTACTAGACAGCAGTTAACCGATCTCAAATTGACCAGTGGCATTTCAAGAACAGCCTCTTTTTACTTTTCTGAAAGAGTGAGTGAGAGTGTGTGTAAAAACCTAGCAGAAAATAATTTGCAGCTGTGATAATATCAGGTTGGGATTTTTAAAAAAAATTATAAAAAGAATATGGAGAGAAAAGAAAAACACTCCATGATAGTTTTACATCGAATAATAAAAGATTAAAAAGGAGAGCCTGTAAATAATTAGAGGCTGCTGTCTGAAGCCAGTTGCAGTCGCTGCAACTGATAATAAACTTAAACCCTCTTGAGAGCAGGTAAATGCTTTGCAACCCTGACCCCCTACATCTCACATTACTTAACTACCCTGCAGCTCCACCATTACATCACCATCCCAATGATTGGTCCCTGCAGTTTAACTCTCTCCCTGTCTCCTCCGATTAGGGACGAAGGAGGGAACGACACAGAAACTTCTGTCGCAAAGTTTACTGAGCCTCGTCCGGTCGTGGCCATAGAGTCTTTTGCGTGTTAAGCATAATCTCCAACAAATTCGAAGAGCAGAAAAAGGGCGAGAGAGGAAAGGCAAGAAGTCCTTTTCAAAGAGGAAATGTATTACATTGGAGACATAGGGGAACAAAGTGATAGTAGCAGGGTGAGTCGTAGAGAGCAAGGAGAAGAGGAAAATTAAAAACAAACCTCATGGACATCACTGGGTCTGAATTCCCTGCTGAGGTGCAGAACATGAGAGCACTGGAGTGAGTGTACGTAGAACCTGAGCCAAAGCTTAACTAGCCCGAGTGAGTCATATCCTTCCCATTTGATTCCAGTCCAAATGATGATGTAATGGTTCTGGCCCGCTCCCTCTGCTCCGTACGCTGCCTCCCTCCTCCTTTTTAGCTCGGTGTTAGTGAAGTCACCATTTAAATCTGGCACAGCCGAAACAAAAAAAAATAAAAATACACAACAAAAAAAATCTTCAATGTAACCAAAACAGCCCCAGGCGAAGTTCCAGACACACAGAGACTTCGATGGTGCAATTGCCATTGGATACGAGTAAACAGAAAAAGAAACAGTGCCGCCTCAGAACGGCCACAACAGCTGCATGTAGGAGATCAGAAGCAAAGCCCCAGCATGGGGGCCATCACAAATACATACAACTTTTCCCCCCGTGGAAAGGTGCACCGTTCTTTCAGACGCGCGCATCTAAAAGCAAAGCGTCTCTCGCGCGCATTCGGAACTCAGCAGAGAAAAGGGCGCGCGGAGTGGGAGGTTGAGGAAAGGAAGACGGAGCGAAACAAGCAGGAACACGAGGGCAGAACTATGTGAAATATGTTGGGCTTGATGGGGAAACGAACGGGACAAGTCTGCGTCGAGTCTTCTACCTTGCCTTAAAAGCGAACTGAGTTCCCCACTTCCTTAAATAATGGCGAGACTTTCTGGAGAAGAAAGGGAGCCTGCAGGATACAACTCTCTTGTAAAAGGGCTGCTTCTGACAGTAGCATCTTTACTTGCGATACTCCGGGAGCCTCCCTCCCCCCACGCCCCCACTATCCACTGATTACTGACTGGTGCAGCTGGACATCAGGGCAAAATCCATAGCCTAAGAAAGGGAAGGAGAAGGGAGCTACCTTTCTTCTCTAGTTTGATTTTCGTGTCATATGGGCAACTATTAAATGCTCTGCTGTAACGGAATTGGCGATAGCTTTCCTTTTTCTTGGGAGGGCAACCCAGGAATATAGCTAACAAAGTTCATTTTCTTCCTATTCTAAATACTATTTAAAAAAAATAAATCATTATTACCAAATTCTATTGCTCTATAAAATGTGACTTCCGTCCAATGAGACAATTTACTTTCTGATCTAAAATTATCCAGCAGCACCA
This sequence comes from Rhabdophis nuchalis, assembly GCA_039707465.1. Classification (NCBI taxonomy): domain Eukaryota; kingdom Metazoa; phylum Chordata; class Lepidosauria; order Squamata; family Natricidae; genus Rhabdophis; species Rhabdophis nuchalis. The sequence goes on along the minus strand of CM077647.1, from coordinate 51,514,065 downwards.
AAGTTGCCAAAAAAGCAGATGTTTCCTCAAATCCTTTTTCATAATTGTCTGACATTATTATTGACGCTGCACATTGCATTCAAAAGTGGCTTGATAAGCAAAGGTATGTTTCTGCCTTCGTTTGCTTCCATCTACCCATTGTAAGCACTGCTTTCCTAGTCTTTCCCACTCCATTTGACTTGACAAAAAAGAAGTGAACTGGGTGGACATTTCGACAATAATCCATTTGCGTTGATTTGTTTTCACATAAGGAGGAAGCTGTTCTTGATGGTTAAATTCCCAAGATTTTAAACCTCACGTGTTACATCGATTTCTCCAAAGCCTTCACTGTTGGTTCAAGACCCTTCAGATGTTGACCCCAAATTACAACCTTGAATTAAAGATAGATTACATTCTTTGCTCAGGCTTTTTCTGCATTTATGGAGTGTGGTATAAAACACTTAATCCAAATGTAGCTCTTGGTCTTAAAAAAAATATGTACCCTGTTCCCAAATAAATATGCGGGATAATTGCTATGTCAGCTATAACAGTACTTATGTAATTATCTGCAGCAATTAAGAAATTTTCCTTCTGGATGTCTGAAACCATTAAAAAAAATCCCAGTCCCTATTAATTTATGTGCACAATTGCATGCACATATATCCAATGATATTTAACAGGAGGAAATTTGGACAGAAAGACTAGAATTTTAGTTCATTCTTTTACAATGGCAATGTGAAGACAATTAAGAAAATTGAAGTGGGAAGAAAAAATTAAAACAATTTAAAAATAAATCACATTTATCAGAAATTAACCCTAGCAAAGGAATTGTAACAGATGAGAAAATCTAAGGAAGAATGTAGCATATATTGGGGGGGGGGGGGGGGGGGAACCACAGCAAGCTTGTTTAAAAGAGCCAATTTGGTCTAATGGTTAGGTCACCATGCTAAAAAGCAAGAGACCGTGAGTTCCAGACCTGCCTTAGCCATGAAAGCTATCTGGATGATCTTGGGCCAATTGCTCTCTCTTGACCCAACCTGCCTCACAGGGTTGTTGTGAGGAAAATAGGAGGAGGAAGATATATTGGATATGTTGCAGCCTTGAGTTATTTGTAAAAATAATAAAGATGGGATATAAATACATTTTATAAAGGGCTATAATTGTGCAAATGGTAGTTTTCAAAAATGCATAACTGAAAACGTATTCCTTAAAACAAATAAGTTTGTTTTCCCCTTTTTGGGTGACAGGGACATAATTTCTTTGTTGTAATTTTGATTATCTCAAATGGCTAATTTCCAGTTATGAATTTTAGTTATCTCCATAGATAATCAACTATTAGTACAAGGAATTAAAGATCCTGTGATTTGGATCTATCTACAGTACTAAACTGGATTGATGTCAATAATGTATTATATTGAAATATGACAGATTCATCAAGTGAAAGCATTGTGCATAAGAGGTGATCAGCTATAATTATTTCTGGCGCCACTAAAGCCAGTAACTTGACAATATCATATGTAGCTGTTATAAAGTTTGCTTCACTGTGTCACTGGCCTACATAACTCATTTTTGTCCCAATGACTAGTTATTGATTTTTCATCTTCCGTAACTTAATAAAAAGATGTTTAACTACTCTAAAGCTTTCTTTTATTTCCAGGCATTGCAGACTATTTCCACAATTTAGAAATGTTTTTTCTCTTTGCCAGCAAGCTTGTAATTCTTTTTAAGGGAAGCATGTTAATTTATAAATAACAAAAGAATTATAATAATTGTACAAACATATTATATCCCTTCAGTTATAAATTTTCCAATATTTTTGTAATGTTTGAAGGTTTAACACCAGTACTAAATATTTAGAGAAAATATTCAGAAACTTTGGTCCGAAAGATATAAATAAATACAGTATGTTCTTTTAAAAAACTGCAACTTGGGAAACATGTTTCTAACAATTTTTCTAAGGTAGGTATAATATCTAAAGTATATATAAACAGAAGCAAAACCAAAACCATTTAAAATGGAAAACCTCATAAGGCATGCAATTATAGGGAAATGTCTGCAATGTTTTTATATTAGTATCAAAAATCATACCTTCAGCCATAGACCTCTTGATTTTTCTGGCAATAGGCCTTTCTATGTTATTTTAAATGCTAAAATATTGGTGTTTTTTTCTTGAAGATATAAAACTGTAATTGTTGCACAACATGGCATTGCAATGGAACACATACCTATATTATTAAAAAATCAGATTTGGGTGCACAGGAACTGTTTTAAATAAGTTGCATACATCCTTAGGTAAATTTTTCCTCTTAGTTTCTCCCTGTTAGCCATAACAGAAAAATGTTAAAAAATTGAGAGAGATGAGCCACTTTTTCAGCTCTTAAGCTCAGAAATGTGATTTCTGTTTGGGAATATTTCTCATCATTAGATGACAGATGATAATTTAACTTAGTTTTAATCTGCTAGAAGCTCCAGATGTGACCAGGAATGCTGCCTAGAATTGAATAATACTGGAAATATACTTGCATTTCTTTCATATGTACTTTTTTCAGTTAAAATCTCTTGTGAAGTATTAGTTGTATTTCTAAGATATAACTCTGGAAACAACTTTGCATCATGCCCCCTCACCTTTTTGAGTGTGCCTTGCCCATGAAACCCTATACATATTATCAAAATGTGTATATTTGTTAGTCATCCCACTTTTCTCCTAGGAGGTCAGAGGGGCATTAATATTAATCCCCCCTCCAATTGGAACCCAGGTTTGGACACAGATAGCTAAAATCAGCTTGTGTTAGAGGACAGGCAGGAACCTTTGTTTCCTGGTCTTACTACAATGGATTAAACAACAGGTGTTCCTCAATTTACAACAGCTTGCTTAGTGAGTTTTCGAAGTTACAACAGCACTAAAAAAAGTGACTCGTTACCATTTTTCACATTTACAACCATTACATCATCCCCTTGGGCAAATGATCAAAATTCAGATGCTTGGCAACTGATTCATATTTATGACAGTTGCAGTGTCCTGGGATCATGTGATCATTTTTTGCAACCTTCTGACAAGCAATGGGGAAGCCAGTTACACTTAGCAACTGCAGTGATTCACTAAATAACTGTGGCAAGACAGGACATAAAATGAGGCAAAACTCACTTAACAAATATCTCATTTAGCAACAGAAATTTGGGGTTCAATTGTGATTGTAAATTGAGGACTACGTATATTACACCTCAATGATAGAATTTTTTGTTTGGTCTAGTGCAATACAATATTATCAGAGATATTAAACGAAGCATGTCTAGGGTCCTAAATTTTCTAAGTGATGCCTCTGTACAAAATATGTGCGACTGGGCTTGTACTAACTAGTATTTAGAAATATTGTTTTATATTACAGAACTCTTTCAGAATCAAAGGATTTTTAAATGGAATGTTGCTCACTCAGACAAATATCAAAATCAGTGTGTTCCAACTTGTATTGGAATTAATATGTTTCACAAAATTAATAAAAACTTAATAAAAGGTTTGACTGCTACATGTGATTTTTTTTTTAAAAAAATGCTAAAATAATACAGATACTTTCAGTTCAATCATACTAGATTCTTCAGGAGTTTAGTAGCAAACTGATTTAATTCAAAATATAGTCGCCATCAGTAAACCAGGAAGTGTTTTTCAGTCCTAAATTAAATGCTTAAAAGGACTAAAATGAAATTGACACTAGTCTGAGAGCATGAAAAAGTTATTTCCAGTTCAGGTATTTTCTAAGACTGTTAATCTTTCCTCTGTTAGAGGAAGCACCATTTTCCCATTTTCCTTCCTGTGATCTGTCAATGATTAATAATTTCCTGTAGTCCAGAAGAATTTCCCCTCAAATATAATACAAAATATGCATCTTTTCATGTGCATATTAATTTTGCTCATTCTATTATTTCCTTCAGACACATGTTTAATATCCAGATAAATGTGAGCCGAGCTGTGGGGTGGGAAGAAAAATATATTTAATTCTTAAAGCATCCATCTCAGAGCAATGCCCACAGCCACAGTTGACTAGCTAAGGAATGTTTACTGCTCCTCCCTTCAGCCTATCTCTTCCTCAGGGAAAGGGTGGGCAGACCTCACAGCTGTCTGATGTAAGCACAGTTACAGTTCCAGAGCTCTGGCTGCAAACTGAGTGTCTGCGTACGCAACCAAAATATCTATGTTTTGAAATCACATCACTCTAAGACTATTTGGCAGGATCAGCTGATGCTAACTCATGAGTAACATCTGAAATATTTATAACCCTAGTAACATGAATACATCGTTTTGCCTCAACCTTTAATTAAAAACACTTTTACACACCTGTCTACCAAAACGCTTGTGAATATAACATTCTCAGTAAAGTAAGCTGTTTAGAAATAAGTGGAAATTATATACAAGTAAATATTCTTAAGATTAAGGTCATGTGCCCAACATTCCCAAGTAGTTCAGTAGATACCCTACAACTTCAATTGACATGATTAGAATAGTGTAAAATCATCTTAGGTTTTTAGGAAATAAGGCGTTTTTTTTTAAAAACAACCTTTAAACTGCATGTACATTTTTTTAAAAAAAATATGTATTTTTCAACAATTTACATGGGATAAATAATTCCAAAATAATTATTGTCCATTGAAGAAAGTTTCCCTTTCCTCCAGATATTTTATTTTATTTTAAACCCCAAATCCTTCTCTTCCCTATGGAATCGTGAAGGCCAGAAAATTCAGGGTTAAATAAGCTTTAATTACTATCACATGTTCAAAGACTTAATAAGCCTATCATTTTTTTAAAAACTATTTTTTAAAGTGGCATCTTTTCCTTTTTTTAATTTAAAATAACCATGCAGATGGTTTCTTGAGGACTTCTCTGCAAATTGCTTTTAGTGAACCCTTTCAGTCACAGATCACTGCAAAAAATCATGTGGAGATATTCAATGCTCAGTTCTACCTGGGTGTCCTATTATTTTTAGTGGACAGAATCATAGAGAATTTTTTATCCCAAGACTAAAGAGTGGTAAAGATAGAAATGTTTCAGTGTGAAGTGGAACGCCAAACTTATGGGGGTGGGGGGTGGGGAGGAAAGAAAGAGAGTTGGGATTATGGATGATTGAGTCCTGGAAGGCAGGAAAAAAAATAGAGTTTTGAACCATAATACAGAGATTGTGGCCAGAACTCCACATTTTAAAAACTATGCTCAAATTTAGATCACATCTGGATGATATTCATCAGGGTGCTGTTTTTCAGGTTCAGTTGCTCATCTTTGCTGCTTTGAACACTTGAACAGAAAAATATATAGAGTCAATATAGATAACTATATTTTTCAGTAGAAATAAGTATCCCACAATTGCAAAAGGCTGATAGAGAAGACTGTATTTGACCAGGAAAATGGGCATGACGAAAATATTACCAAACTTTTTCTCCTGTTCTCCACCAATTCTACCATTCTGATCAGAATCAAAGTCTGTCATAGTTGCATAATCTAAAACAAAATGGCTTTGATTCATGTAATGTCCTTTATCTTGTACACAAAAAGGGAATGGACCAGTTCCAGTTGAAAATTAATGAAGGGCAATAATCAGTTTTCAATACTTTGTAATGCTCCAGTGGGACTGAACTATTCTGTAAAGGCATGATTTCCATCTTCCCTGATAAATGAAATTATGAAATTCCAAGCCTTATCCTAATCATGAACTGAAGAAACATCTCCCTCCTCGCTGAGATATATTCAGATTCTTTTGTATTACATGTCAGGTGAGATTGTCGACATCAATTAGTGTTAGCTGGAATGCAAAATCCTTTTTTTGTCATTTTAGAATTGACATTTGCCCATAGGAAATTGAGTGAAAAATCTGTCTTCTCTTTTACTTATACGCTCAAGTGAAATAACCTTAAAACTGCATTGGCCACTGACACTCAAATTAAGTCTTCTGCATCGTATTACTATTTTTGAACAATGTACTATAGATTTTTAAATTACAGCTGTCAACCCTGCTATTTATTTATTTGTTTATTTATTTATTTCCTGTCTAGTTATTTCTACAAATAATACAAGACGGTAACTATATCCAACACACCTTCTTTCTCCTATTTTCTCCACAATAACAAAATTCCCCTGTGTCACTGGCCCAAAGTCACTCAGCTAGCTTTCATGGCTTAAAGTTATATTGTCCTGATTTCTATCCTGATGCCTTAACTACTAAATCAATCTTGTCTCTCTATACATACTGAAAAGCAATCTAGTAAGAATGTATAGTAGGCATATGTTCACTGGAGTTGTAAAGATGAATATTAAATCTCAACTTCTGTATTTAAATTTTAGTCAATGAAATTTGGGTGATTTTTAAATTTTTCTCTTTTCCTTGTCCTTTAATACATACTGTACTTCTGTAAGGGGAACAGAATAATATAATGATATTTGAAAATGTTGATACGGTATCACATAATACATTTGTACTATACATCAGACCATCATAGCTATGAAATAATTTAATTCATATTTCCTACATGTTTTACTTTCACTTCTTGTACCTTATTTCATTTTCATATGAGTATGCTAACTCATAATTCCAGTGTTGAAACTTAATTATTCATAAGCAATTTGTTTCAGGCTTGGATTAGCTTCCTTCAAATGAAGTCATGCCAAGTTTATATCTCAGAAGAAGAGAAAGTTGGAAAATTATTTTTAGTAACGATTGGTACTCCTTTCCTACTGAAGCCTTTCTTAAATTCCTATTTATCTTGGCCGATTAGTTTTCAGTTTGCAAAGGGCAACAGATTGTATATGTGCAGAAACAAGTCTTTCTGTTTGTTTGAAACCTGTTATGCATAATTTTCATGTGGTGCCCTTTTCATATTTTATGTATTATCTAAATGGCTATGTAAGTATTCCCGATTCACTTTTTCCAGCCAATTCATAATTTTATGTATTTGGCTGTATTCCCTCAAGCAGACTTCTTCCACCCCCCTCTTTTCCAAACCAAGATTTCTGAATCATCGTAACTCTGCTTTCACAGGGTCTTAATTAGGATAAAAATGAAAGCATTACTCTAAATCCAAAGCATTTTAACTGGAGAGTAAGTCCCATTGAGTTCATAATTTCCAAGGATATGTTTGGAATTGGGCAATTAATTTTTTTAATGTATACACATATGGTTTCCTCACAGTAAATGTTGGACTCGGTTAATTACATCATGCAGCATGGTAAAATGATTCCAGGGTTCCCAAGGAAACTGTTTTCACTAAACAACAGGATTCCTTCATTTTAATCTTATGCTCACACAAGGCAAACATTTGGTTTTATCTAATGTCGCAGCAGTTTCAGACTATATAATCCTCTAGTGGCTATCAAGATCAGCAAGGATAAGTTGGGCGGTTCAAAAATGTGAAAAATAAATAAATAAATAAACTTGTTCTTGATTCCAGAGGAAAAGTCTCTTGAGACTGCATCAGGCTTTGTTAGGAAGGCCACTTGTATTTTGATTCACTACATTTGGCGATATGCCAAAAATCTATGCTTGGCAAGCTTGGAGGCATGCTGGAAAAGGACATTAATCCTAACTATAATTTGGTTGATTATTTTTAAAGCTTTGGTTTATTTTAGCCTACCTTCTACCTTTGCTTGGATTAATTTAATTTTGTTCATGCTGTCAGATTGGTTTGTTTTGTATCTTTGGTTATGAAGACAGTTTAGTACCTGACTGAACAATCATTGCCAAGTTGAATATGATGGTTTTCCATCAGCAATTATGTGTACAAAAAAAGCTGGTCTTTTCCTTATACTACACTTTGTTAGGGCAGAAAGATGTTGAATTTTAAGTTTCTTACTGAATATGGAAGAATTCCCCTGTGATAACACAAGTATCTGTTCAATGTTACATAGAAGACGAATTCTTTCATACAAAAGATACAAAAATATAAGAAAAATAAAAGTATAAAATATTTTCTTAACATGTCAAAAAAGAAAATTATCTTTTGGGTGTAAGAATTTATATTTATATTAATAAATAACGAATAATTTATTTCAAAGGATGAATTTTTCCATTTGTGGTCCCGCTCTGCAGACTTTGAAATAGAGAATAAATATGCATAGTAACTTTTCTGAAGGAGAGCCATGGCTACAATCACACTATATCAAAACTTCTCTCTTAGACGGTTGCAGTAGGTAAGTTAAATATGTTACCTTAATTACTTTCTTTAAAAAAAAAACCTGGGTGCTTTGGATGGCATCCAAAATGGGAAAATAGTTCCATGTGTTCAACAATGAAAGGAAAGAAAAATTCAAAGGAGTTGTGGTGTAGCATAAGAAGCTGCTTTTTAAAGTGATCTCATGAAATACAAAACCCATTCTGCATATACAAGATGTAATAGATAGTAAGCATGCAACTTGCTTTCTTTAACTTGTGTGGCTTTACTTTAAAGTGTATAGTAAAAAATTCAGGTCTAGCATGCACAGTTGAAACCAACAGAGTAACAAAACTAAAAATCAAAAGACGCTCTTCCTTTTAGTTAACCAAAAAACAATAGCAATAGCATTTAGAGTTATATACCACTTCATAGTAATTTACATCACCTGTCTAAGAGGATTACAGATTCAGTATATTGCTCCCAAAAATGTGGATCCTCATTTTACCGACCTCAGAAGAATGGAAGGCTGAGTCAACTTTGAGCCACTCAACTAAACTCCTGGAGTGAGCAGTGAGTTAGCCTGCAGTACTGCCGTCTAATCACTGCACCTTGGTTCTTATCTTATGCCTAATTCTCTTTGAACACCATTGACATTTTGATATATATATATAAAAAAAGAATAATCAAGATGCTCCATTTTGTCACAGAAATATAGCTGATACTTGAGGGAGATATATCTCAAAATTTTTGAGGTCATATCATTACAAGATGGGCAACAAATAAATTAATTGATTAATTAAATAAATAAATTAGTAGGCAAGTAAATAAGTATGTTTTGGGGATAAACCTTAGTTTTTTCTACTATGATCTGATTTCAGACTGCTGTCAAAAAGGGCCAAACCATACCAACATATAGATTTGTTCCCATTCCAGAAAGAAGAATTTATATTTCTATAAAATAGTGCTTCAGGAACAGATTCTCTTGATTAGAAATGAGTAAAAAGAACTATGCAATTTTTGGTCGATCTTTAATCATCTGCTACAACTCAGTAGTTGATTCCAGATCAGAAAGACTAAATAGTGGTCCTACTATGCAGTTTATTGCACAGATGATTACTCTAGTTATAAAAATCATGTTGAAAAGAAGGGAATAACTGTTCACTTAAAATCCTATAATGATCTGAAGGAAAGTGCTAACAAATAACTACTATCAATAATTAAAGTCATTATTTAAAAGTTCATACAAATAGTTACCACAAGATGCCAGCAGTTCTTTATTATAGGCTCATTGTTTGGATTGTTGTAATCCAAACCACTTTTATGATATTGCATAGAAGAGCAGATCTTCAAATAAAGAATTAAAGAGTTGTGTCAGAATAAAAATAAATCTTCCTTTTTCTTCAAGGTTAGAATCAAAATAAAAACTGTCTTGCCAATTATAATTATTTTGAAATGATGTTAGTCTAATTTCCTCAAATGCAGAGATTTTGTCACTGAGAGTGAAGGTGAAAATATTATTTATCATTTAAATAGCAAACAGATGTGCTGTAGCTCTCACTTTCAATGATGTCTTCTATATAAAAATTTAAAAACCTACAATGTACTGCATAATTACTGAATCTATGACTTAGCATTTGTTGTTTTTTCACATTTTCAGTCTTCCTACTTCTATACTTTCTCCTGTGTTAAAATCATCACAGCTTTTTAATACTTGAGAAAGCAAATGGAAAACTGGCCATTTGGACAGTAAGGAAGTAAAACTAAAACAAGCAGGTAATTTTTCTGAGTCTTTGGAATAGCTCTAACAATCATAGCTCTTGGGCTGTCAGTCTCCGCTTTTTGCTTTGGCTGTCATATTGAAACGGGGGGGGGGGTTTGCTGGGATACAAGTGAGCAGGAGAGAGAGATGTGGCCACAGTCTGTTATCACCTCAGCTAACGGTCTGAATTCCATTCTGATGATGATCCTGGACAGGAAGTACATCTGATGTCGTGACCGGCTTTGCATTGGACAATATGCTGGGGTCAAAGAGTTAAGGGTGGGATTATGCTTTGATACGTGTGTTGTGTGCCTAAATGTTTCATTCCTTGCTTGACTTTCACTGCAGTCTTATTATATTCAGTAAAAGTAACCTTAAACTTTCCAAATGAATTTGAGCGTGGTCTTTCCTGATTTATGATGGAAGCAGATCTGACAAGGGCCATATTAGAATTAACGATCACTCTATTTCACATTGCAGATACAGAAATATCTACTTTGTACATATTATGTCCAATTCATCAGTGAGATTACAAAGAAGATAAGTATATACCCATATGTAGATAGGAAATTCTAGATATGGGCAAAACAAGAACTTTATGAAATCTTTTTATTATTCCTATTCTACTTTGCCAGTTTTAGAGCAAAAATGTTTCTGCTATATACTATCCTTTCTTTTCTGGCCAAACTGAATAATACGAAATCTCACTATTTAAAGTAATTTATTCAGTTTCCCACAAGGATGTTTTATTTCACTTTTTTCTCTCAAATCTGATCCAAATACTTTTAGAAACAACATATTCTGAAGATGTGTAATAAAAGTTAATGGTTATTCACCGAGATCTATGACTAAGTATCCCCAGTGACTAATATGTCTTACAGCTATACCAACCCAAGGCTATGATATTTTTGGGGGGTTTCTAAAAATAAACAGAGCTCAGGCTCTTTAACAATTCCATGGGAGGCCAATAAAGAAATCCTGGGGTACAATAAGAAATAATTTTAATAATTAAACAGTGTTGCAATTGTCTTCTAACCAATAGGCAACATAAGGAGTGAAGGTTAACTCCACAGAACATTCTCATTATATGTAACCAAAACTGGATTGGAAACTTTTAAAAATATACAGTATAGAAGTTAATCAAAGTTTGAAATGCATTTAAATGCAGTAGCTCCATGAAAATCTAGGATAAGGAACATTCAGTAAAAATCAAACATGGATGGACTTATAAATCTAAATGATAAATAAATACATAACATAATTCCTATACTTTGTAATGCATTTGTAAGGAAAGGTGTCTGCTGAACCTCAAAATATTTATGCAATTTGCTAGGCTATAAATCTCTGTCTGATAAATTCAGACTTTTCTTTGCTCTTAATAAGAGGCACAACAACATCCTGAAATATTATCTATAATTCTCATATGCAAAATGAGATAATGAGATGCTCAGAAGGAGAAGCAGCATTGACTTTATTACTAGTATTCCTAAGAAAGAATGGATCTCATTGATAACAGTGGTATTCTATTTCTAACAAACTTTGCAGTGGTCCAGAAATTAGCAGCAAAGAAAATCAATCTACTATTCAACTTTCCTAATTACAAATTCACTCATGTGTGTATGTGTCTGTCTGTCTGTCTGTCTGTCTGTCTGTCTGTCTGTCTGTCTGTCTGTCTGTCTGTCTGTCTGTCTGTCTGTCTGTCTGTCTATCTATCTATCTATCTATCTATCTATCTATCTATCTATCTATCTATCTATCTATCTATCTATCTATCTATACACACACACACATCCAAATGCAGTTGTGGATAACTGACACACCTAAAAATGTATAGAAAAAAAATCAGGAAAAACTGAAAATGTGTATAGATTTTTTACATATTTTACATATTTAGTTTTTATTATTGTTGACAACTACTCAAGAAGTGAATTTTTAAATCCAAAAGTATAAATTTCATAGGGCATTTCAAAAGCACAATTAACTATAACTATAACATATGGATGTTCAACTTTTCAATTTCTATGTATCTTTGTAAAGAATATATTATGTTTCCTTCCACTTGCAAGAGACTCACTAATCAGAGATTGGTGCTGCCCTTCTAAATCCCTATATGTATTATTGCCAGTCGATTTCTAGCCATTTTTAAAAGGGAAATTAATAATATTGGATTTGTCTCAGAAGAAGCATAGTTAAAGTAGTTTCAAAGTGTTTCTTCTGGAGTTACAAACTTTAATAACTTCCTGCTGGAATAAGATCCCCCACCCCACCTACATTTTGTAATAGGATTCTTCCCCACTTCTTTCCAGATGCCCAACACCTTAGTTTCTCAATGTTCTTTATTCCCATTAAAAAGAAAATAATTTTTAATTGTTTGTAATTTCTCCCCCTTAGTGTGAGAAGTTAATTAATGAAGAATGGTGAAGAACAAAGATACGGTCCAGTATAATCTATAATTTCATTGCTGCAGGAAAGAAAACTGACTAATACAAGTATGTGTGTGTGTGTGAAGTGAGGACAAATCCAAAGTTAATGGAAAAGGGACCTGGATTGATGGCCCTGCACAAAAAGGTTAGATAGAGATATTTATACAGTTGGTGAAATTTTGTGCATTGGAATAGGCAATGATTGTTGTTTTAATCAGCACCATACGTTGTCATAAAGAGTTCAGAATATAACAGAAAAAGAGAATTGGAGATCTTGTAGTCCAAGCAGGAGACCTTATACTATTTCAAACAAATGGTTGTCCAGTCTCTACTTTAAAACGTCCAGTGTTGGAGCACAACTTATGGAAGCAAACTGGTCCACACATTATTGTTCTAACTGTAAGGAAATTTCTCCTTAGTTCTTGGTTGGCTCTCTCTTTGATTAGTTTCCATTCATTGCCTGCCTTTAGGTGCTTTGAAGAGGTCTTTCGGGTGCGCTTCAAGGTTTTGACGACCATCTTTAAAGCGCTCCATGGCTTGGGGCCTAGTTATATGCGAGACCGCCTCCTGCCCCATACATCCCTCAGACCGATACGCTCCCACAGAGAGGGCCTCCTCAGGGTGCCGTCGGCCGGACAGTGCCGACTGGCGACACCCAGGGGAAGAGCCTTCTCTGTGGTGGGCCCAGCCCGTTGGAATGACTTACCCCCTGAACTTCGCACCATCTCCGACCTCCACCTCTTCCGCAAGTGTCTAAAGACACATTTGTTCCATCTAGCTGGCCTAGCGTAACCTCCATTACTGACTTTTAGATAGTTTTAAATTTGGGGATTTTAATTTGGTTTTAGCACAGGATTTTATTGAATAAGTTTTTAAAAATTTTATATGGTTTTGTATGTATTTTTAATATTCCTGTGCGCCGTCCTTAGTCCGTTTGGAGAAGGGCAGGGTATAAATTTAATAAATAAATAAATCGATCCCCTATTCTTTGTGGCAGCCCTGTAGATATTAGAAGACTGTTATCATCTCTCTCTCTCATACACACAGTCCTTTTAATTAAACTAGACATAGCCAGTTCTTGCAACCATTCTTTCCAAACTTAATATATTTTAGCAAAAAAAAAAAAAGGTCTGGCAATTCAACTATCAGGAAAAAAAAAAGGCCATGTTTCCTTCATTAATTGTTTTTATGGATCCTTCATTTGGTCATTCTATCTAGTAGTTGCTACTTGAATATAGCTATATAGCTTTTTCTTCTTTAAAAGAAGAAAGATTGTATTGTAGTATCCAAGTTAATGTACAATAATAGCCTCATACTAATCCAATATCTGTTTATCCCTGCACTTTAGAACATTTTCATTTAAACCGGGATTTTTCATGTCCCTGGCAGTTGAACATTTCATGTTAGCCCAACCAATTGGGCTTTTTTCTTAATGAAAATGTAGGTTTGATGTGCTACCATAAATACTAGCAGCACAATTATAGAGATATGGCCATTTTAAAAGGGTCCTAACAATGGAGAAGGGTGGGGTATAAATTTGAAAAATAAAAATAAATAAAATAATAGTCCTGGAACCGTATTTTCATGTACTTTAAATCATGTTTTCATATACTTTAATAGTAATAAGGATCTGTAAATATTTAGAGGAAAAGAAATGGTGGGAGATAAATGTTTCTACAAGTCATTCTGCTTGATGCTTTAAGCAGAGACTTGCATCACATTTTCACATAGTAAGTTGTTCAGGCTGGCTCACTGCTATATTGCAAATGATGCCAGCTGCATTGAAGATAATTTTATTAGAAAAGATAAATTCTAATAAATTCTATTTATTTATGGCTATAACCAAATATTCTAGCTGTAAATTACGGTTCCTGTAAAAAACAGTTGTATATAATAGGCTTGTTTAGACATGGTTAAGGACACAGAGAAACTCTTCTGAACTATTAAAGCTGCTACATCTTTTTTAAATTCACATGTTGGCTTCAGAGGCTACATTCTGAATAATTCACTGCTGCTTTCATAAACATCTTTACCACTTTGTTCTCCCACCCATCCAGACATCCAAAATTGCTGTGTTGTGAATAGCTTCACATTTGCCTGGCAAAAGACACAGCTGTTGTAATAATAGGAAGAAGGGTGCTTCATTTATTTATTTTATAAAATATTTTTTTAATTAAACAGAAATACTAAAACTAATCCTTCATTACATCCTGTACGTTTCTTCCACCATTACTCATAAATTGTATTAAACTATACACTTTAAATCAAAAATTCATTGTATATCTTATTTATTTATTTTATTTTATTAAATTTATACCCCGCCCTTCTCCTTGTTAGGACCCAGGGCGGCGCACAGGCATTATTAAAACCACAAAATACAAAATACAAAATCGATTAAAATATATTAAATTATTAGACCCGTGCTAAAAACCCATTTTAAAACCATACCAAATTAATTTTAAATTTAAAAGTCAGAAGTAGGGGCTATCCTAGGCCGGCTTGTTGGAATAGATACGTCTTAAGACGTTGGCGGAAGAGGCGGAGGTCCGAGATAGTGCGAAGGTCGGGGGGTAGGTCGTTCCAGAGGGCCGGGCCCGCCACATCTTAATATCATTATACCAAAATTCTCATTTAACCACAATTATTTAGACATGCTTTTTCCTCAGATAGTTCTCATTTATAGACATAACCACATAATGGCATTCATTGTCTATTTCAAAAAGCCTCCAATAACATTGCATCTTAGGAACGTGTTCTAGATAAAAGTCAATTAATACTATTTCTAACCCCCCCCCTTTTTTATTAAACAATATCCATTAACATTCCTTAACAGTTGACTAAAAATGTTTTACTGTTTACGTCCAACCTCATTCCACTTTAAATTGTATTCCACCTATAATGAATTCTAAATAATAAATTATTAATTTGTTTTGGTCTTTTTCCAGAATCACAATTTACAGTTTGTCTCCAACTTCTTTTATTAGTTACATGTGTGTGTGTGTGTGTGTGTGTTTGAGGTTTTTAAGCTAAAAAAAAGACGCAATGAAACTAATAGCTTTCTGTCTAGATGGTCTCTGGTGATGAGCCGAAAGGCAGAAAAGGAAAGCAATATGCTTCCTCCCTTAATTGGGGCCAACCAGGGTTTTGTGACACAAGCATATATACATACATACATACATACATATCATATATCATTAAGCTATATCCATTATTATTTCATTACTCATTATTTCATTACTCATTACTCATTATTCATTATAGCTAAATATTTATTAACTAATAATCCTTCAATAACAATCTAAAACAATCTAAAAGTTACTAAATTTCTACTTATTAGTCATCAAGGAATGGCTAATCTTTTATTGTCAGCTTTCATTATCAACCAGTATCTTTCCAATAATGAAGTAGTCTTATCTCAATTGCCATTTGTGGTTTCAATCTTCAATCTTCTTTTGTTCTCCTTTGTAAGGTTTTTGTAAACTTCTTTCCGCACTTTACTGTTCCAAACAACTCTCAAATGGTATCGTTGCCCTCCTTCTGTTATTAAAAGTTGGTTATCTTTTGGTTATCAGACGTGCTTCTGGAAGAATTTCTCCTCTTACATCAATCATCAATTCTTTCTTTTCCTCTTTTTCTTGGAGATCGAGATGGAGCTCAAATTCTTCAGGTTCCCTTTTCAAGGTTCCCTTCTTTCTGCTTTCCACCCACATTTGATCCATTAGTAAATCCTCTGTTGTCTTATCTTTGTCTTCAGCTGAAGGGGGCATCTCTTTATCTTCTACATCTTCTTCCTTCTCTTTAATTTTTGAGGCCCCATTCTCCTCATATTTTGTTGTAATAAAAACCAGTTTTTCCAATTTCTAATCGATTCTTCTATATCCTTCCAAAACATTTAAAATTCCAGCCAAATTTTTTTGATATTCTGAACTATCCTCATCTGGATATCGATCCATGTTACCAAAAAAAGAAAAGAAAAAGAAAAGAAAAAGGAGTAAGGAAAAATAATTACCAGTGCCACCCTGGTCTCAGACCTATTACAGAAGGATTCTGTATTTCTCTCACATTTTCCTTCCTTTGCCTAAACAATTATCAAAGAGCACCTGTAAAAAACAATTCATGCCCTTGAGTCTTTATCAGTTTCTATAAACAAGTTGTAAACCCTTCATCTGAATAGTCAACAATCTCCAAAGGAAAAAAAATACATTGTCTCAAAAGGTCCAGCCTCTGGCCTCCCAGTGGCAGTGTTGCTACTTTTCACTTTCTAATATTTCTCTTTTTGTTATAAAAAAAATAAAAAATAAAGTTCTTATTGGAATTTTAGTAGAAAGTCATAAGAAGAATTATAAAAGTAAAACTAGGGCTTTACTCCAAGACTCAAAAAATAGAGTAACAAAAAACAGAAAAAGAAGAAATAATCTGTTCGCTCTAAGAGGAGAAAAAAAAAGCCCTGAGGCATTTCAATCCACAATTACAAGGAAAAAGAAAAAAATCCTTTCCAGATCAGTCCAAAGTAGGTTAATTCCACTGCTTATTTCTTTTGCTTAAAGGATTTAGTTTTACTTTAAAAAAAAAGTTTCTTTGGACAGAGTATGTCAAAAAGAAAAAATACCTTTCCAGATGAACTCACTTTCTCTTTCAGCTTCCTTCCAGAGCTGCCCCATCTTTATCAGCATGGGGCTGCCTGTTTGCTGCCTAATAGAAGTGCTCCCCTTGTGTCAAACAGGGACTTTGCAGTGTCCCTGTGACCAGCAAGGCTTCGTCTTCCTAGTCACTGTCCCTCCGAGATGGTTTAGGTCCAAACGGACCGATCAGCGGCAAAAGTGTCAACAGAGGTCTTGGATCATCGAGACCTCGTGTTGTATCAACGTGACGCTGGCTTCTCCCTTTTCCAGGGTGCTTCATTTATTGTCTTACATGTTGTATTGTACTTTTATTGAAGAATTTGCATAGTTCTAGCACTTAACAATGATACATTTAAAAAAAATATAATGACACATTGCTTTTCTTTCAGTATATTTATTAATATGAATTCTAAAGTATCTACAGAGAATATTTTATTGCCCAAATTATTTCTCCTGTTATAGTTTGTTGTATCTAATGGACAGATGACATGTTATCTGTGGAAATCAATGTGACCAGGAATTTCTAATTACTGTTCAGAATTAGTCAACCTACCTTACTAGATTAGTTTTGGTATATGGGGGGTTTCATTTTTTTTTTAATTTAAAAAAGATATAGAGAACAACTGCAGCATTTTGCTTTTTTGCTGCACTTTACAAAGGAGAACCAGTGCTTCCCCACAAATCATTTAATTATAACAAAGTTGTTTTAAAATTCCTGGCATGTTTCCAAGTCCCCCAAATGTTCTATAAACTTATTGTATCTCATTTTCCCATTTGCACAGTATGCTCTAATTCCATTGACCAATTTCTTAATGCTTTTAAAAGTGTTTTACAAACATTTGATATTATTCAGAATTTTGTATCTTACAGCTCATTTATTTTCCAAAGCTCAAAAGTACTTGATTGTAATCACATAAAAATTAGGAAACTTAGAAGTTACTGTTTATTTATTTTTTTGTATGTGAATCCTGTCAGACATAATTCTCAATAAATTAAGAGACTGGAGGATCGAGCAAGGCAAGAATAACAATTTAACAATAATCATTTGAAAGGAAATATGAATTGAATAGTTTCATGAGACCAATAAATAAAATCTAAAGCCTAGGGTTATATCATGTCCTTACATTGTTTTATTCTATTCTTTTACTTCTTATTACTTTTATCTACCTGACTCTCATAATACAAATTATTTAGTGGCATAAGCTTTTTAGAGAAAGATACTATGAATGTGAATTCACAACAACAAAATGAGTGTACAAAAATATCTCCAAGAAAAAAATTAGCTATTAAAGTTAGCAATGAAAACATTTTAATTAATGCTTGAGAATACAAATATCTTCAAATTTTGCAAGTTAGCTTGCAGATTTCCATAAGGCTAAATACATTTATAAAAGTAACACATAAAACACATTAAAAATTATTTGTATTGAATACATTGTAAATAAATGTGTAAAACAATACAATTACTACAAGTAAAATAAGAACTTGTTAAATAATTTTTCCCATTTTTCTTTGGTTTGCCTCCATTTTACTAAAAGCCAATGCTACTTCTCCAATCCCATATCTTGTGAAAATTGTGATCATAGCCATTTTTTTTGCCAGCACTCTATTGCATTACCTCTGTGATTGATAAAATAAAGACCTAGGCTTCCCTTCCTTTTGAATATAACTATTTTATATATTGACTGGTATTCATTTAAAGCCAACCCAATTGTCCTCAGGGAATGGCATGCACAAGCACAACATTATAAGTGTTAATAGGAAACGGATCTGAACAAAGAATCACATTTCCCTATTATATTGTGTTTCTCTCTTAGTACAACATGTCAGCTTCCGTCACAGCTGCCTGTTTTTTCTTGTTATTTCAAGGGAAACGGTTATCATTTGCCCTCTTCTTTTCAATCTAATTTATTTCCTATTATAGACTCCTGCCAGCAAGGTCATATATTATGGTGCTGTTGAATCTAAGCCTTGTTTATAGGTCTTAAAGCATATACAGGCAAAGATATTTGAGGGAGCTAAGGCAAGTAAGCATTACAGATAATTGTGAAGCAAACCCAATGTTGAATACATTGCAACTAGCATAACGAAAAAGAGAAGATAAACAAAGCAGTTAGGGTGGTAATCCCCATAAAGAATTGAATTTTGGAGTGATAGATAATTTTCTCCACCTTATGGGAAAAATTTACCACCTTTACAAAAAAATATTACACAAGTGGTTCTGTGTCAGCCTTAAATTTACTGTTTTTTTTAAAGGAATTAATTTAAATTTATTCCTTAAAATTAAAATAATAGAATCAAGAAACCTTAATTTGATGCTAATTTATACATCTGAACATGTTATTTCTATGTACAGATTTAATAAGATACAGATTAGGAGATTTATATATGTAGATAAAAATGCAACAGGGAAATCTAAGCAATGCATCATACTTTTAGAGAAAAAAGTCCTAGAAAGTAATAAAACTAGTTAATCAATATATGAACAGTCTAAACCAGTGGTTCTCTCTCTCTCTCTCTCTCTTTTTCTTTCTTTCCTTCTGTCTTTCTTTCTCTCTTTCTCTCTGTCTCTTTCTTTCCTTCCCTCTTTCTTTCTCTCTCTCTCTTTATTTATTTTTCTTTCTCTTTCTTTCTCTTTCTCTCTTTCTTTCTCTTTCTCTCTTTCTTTCTCTCTCATTTTTTCTTTCTTTCCCTCTTTCTCTCTCTCTTTATTTCTTTCTCTTTCTCTTTCTTTCTTTCCCTCTTTCTCTCTCCCTCTCTCTCTCTCTCTTTCTGTCTCTTTCTTTCCCTCTCTTTCTTTTTTCTCTTTCTTTCCTTTGTCTCTTTCTTTCTCTTTTTCTCTGTCTGTCTTTCTTTCTCTCTCTCCCACTTTCTTTTTCTTTCTTTCTCTTTCTCTCTCTTTCTTTTTTTTCTTTTTCTTTCTCTTTCTTTCCATCTTTCCCCCCTCTCTTTCCCTATTTCTCTCTCTCTCTCTCTCTCTTTCTTTCTTTCCCTCTTTCTCTCTCCTTCTCTTTCTTTCTTTCTCTCTTTCTCTTTCTTTCTGTCTCTTTTCTTTCTCTCTTTCTCTCTCTTTTTTCTCTTTCTTTCCTTTCTGTCTCTTTCTTTTTTCTCCCTTTCTCTCTGTCTGTCTTTCTTTCTCTCTTTCTTTTTTCTCCCTTTCTCTCTGTCTGTCTTTCTTTCTCTCTTTCTCTCTTTCTTTTCTTTCTCTCTCTGTCTCTTTCTCCTTTGTTTGCCCATCTGTTACTCTGTGTGTGTGTGTGTGTGTGTGTCTGTCTCGCATTCAGGCACTAAAATCACTCATTCTGTGTCTCTGTCTATCTTTCCCTCCCTCCCTCCCACTCTCTGTCTCTCTGTGTGTGTCTGTCACTCTCTGGTTCCCCCCTCCCTCCCTGTCTCTCTGTGTGTCTGTGCCTCTCTCTGTCTGTCTGTCTCCCCCCCCCCCCAAACCTCCTCAGCTCCTGGAAGTAGCCTGACCGGCCCGCCAGCCCGCTGGCTGTATTTACTCGCCCGCTCTCTCACCCATCCACCGGATGAAGGAACCTGGCGTCCGATGGGTGAGCAAGCGAGCGAGCAACCGCGGCCAGCGGGCCAGCGGATTGTTGGGCGCTGCCGCAACTTTCCTTATCCGCCCGCCGGCCAGTCGGCCACAGTTACTCACTCGCTCGCTCACCCACCGGACGCCAGCTTCCTTCGTCCGGTGGGTAGGTGAGCGAGCGAGTAACCGCAAGCGGTGGGCAGGCAGGTTGTTGGGCGCTGCTGCAGCAAGTTTCCTTGCCCGCCCGCGCTTGCTTGTTCGCTCATTCACCCACCCCCGGACGAAGGAACCTGGCGTCCCCGTCCCCGCCCCCATCCCCGCCCGCCGCGATCACTCGCCTTAGCCTGCCCCGGCCGCCTGGCTGCGCGCTCTGCCAGGGGGCTGACCCCTCCTCCTTCGACCTCACCTTTCCACGCTGATTGGCCCGAAGCGCATCCCCTTCCTTATCCCCGCGTCCACTTTCTGCCTCGTCCAGCCTAGTGGTGCTCAAGAGGCACGGCTTCTGGCTGCTCCTTCCCTGACGCCTTTCTCAGTCGCCTTCGGGCTTTACCTACAGCCGCTGCCGCCGCCGCCGCCGCCGCGGAGTGGGCCTGGGATGCCAAGACGGCGGCGGCGGCAGTATCGGTCTTTCCGGGTGTGCGGCTCCTGATTATCAAACGCGCCCCCCTTTACGGAGCCTCGCGCCCCCCTGGGGGGGCGCGCCCCACTATTTGAGAAACGCTGATCTAAACCGACATGCTCCCACAGAGAGGGCCTCCTCAGGGTGCCGTCGGTCGGGCAATGTCGACTGTCGGCGCCCAGGGGGAGGGCCTTCTCTGTGGCAGGGCCGGCCCTTTGGAACGACCTGCCCCCTGAAATCCGCACCATTACTGACCTCCGCCTCTTCCGCAAATGTCTTAAGACTCACTTCTTCCAACTAGCCGGCCTTGCGTAACCCCAGCACCGCCAATTATAAACGAGGGTTTTAAAAACGGTTACAACACAGGCATCTAATATCTATGTATTGTATTTTGTATTTATTGATTTAATTCTATGTTCGCCGCCCTGAGTCCCTTGTTGTGAGATGGGAGCGGGTTATAAATATGAAAAATAAATAAATAAATAAATAAACTGTTTGAAGTCAACTAACCATTTTGTTTAGTTTTTGTCTCTTGTTATTTAGCAACGATTTAAACATATTTTTGTAATTAGGCATTAAACTTTTAGAATAAAAAAAGATTGCAAATGTTCACATTGAAATTTTTTGCACATTTATTCAAGAGTAGAGTTTATGAACTGTGCAAGACTTTCAGTGAGTAAACATGACTAAGTTTAAAGTGTCTGTAGTGATTAAATGTAAAGGATTTTAAATAATGAACTGATTAAAGTCTTCTAAATGCTGTTTTCCACAGTTTCACTTTAAACGGAATGTTATACAAGTTCTGTTGATATCAGCATTAGTTGGTTCAATAATCTTAATTATTAGTATTTAATATTCATGGTTTATCCTCATGAAAGTTATGAAAGAAACATTTCAACAATTTGATTCCCAGTTCATTGGTATCTTTGAATAATATACAGTGTATTTTCATGTTAATCTGTGCTGTATGCTATGAAAAATGAAATATACAGTATGAGCTATTTGGATGAGTGGCCTGAAATTCTGCCATGTCTCCACCAAAATACACATGTCTAAGGAACAAACAGGAAGTCTGAATGGAAGCCAATTTCCATAGAAAATGCTTGCAAGATACCACTGGCAAAATCTAAAACAAGCAGAAGGTATCTTTCAAGTAGGAGCTTATTGATTAATTCTTAATCATATAATTATGCAATTACGTCAATCAGTTACATTTTATATTTTAATTGAGATAAGGATTAACATTAAACAACACACACATATATATATATGTGTGTGTGTCCATTATATACTGAACAGCTAGTTCCTTAGATTATAGAAAAGGAATTCACTACTTGCAATGGCCTTCTGCTTTTGTGGGGCAAAACAATATGTTTGATTTTACATCCTATTTTTTTCATCCATTGAAACTGATAGGAGTTTTACAGATCCAATCTTGGAATATTTTTGGGAAGCATACCATACTATAACCCCTACTGCCAATGGAAATAATTGTGAAATATGTATGCCATACAGAGATTTAGTGGGTGAATTATCAGTCTTTAAATCAGAAGGAACGCCTTTCCAGTGAAGAGTTTTCAAAGACAGGCATATTCACTTAGGTGGCTTTAGAAGAAATTAATTTATTTCTTTAGTGGTCAATAGAAATCTTAGCTAGATTTTCTGCAGGCTTTTTTAGAATATTTCTATCCTTAATAGTTTCTTGCTAATATCTGCTAACATAAGCTTTCATTGCTTTAACAACATATTATTTTTGCAGTCTATATGTTTTTAGTTTGTTGGACTATGCTATTTTTAATCTGCTGCCCCACTATTATTTTTAAATGTGTAAAAAGTGTCTTAGATTATAATAAATATAGACTCCCTAATCTGTCACAATCTTGAGAAAACCAGTAATCAAAACAGAAATGAAAATTATTAGAAGAAACAAAAAACTGGGTATTTTTCAATTTACAAAATCAGTAATTTCAAAAATTGGTTTAGAGCTCTAGCTGGAACATACAAGGAACACAAACGAGTTATATTGAGAAGAAAATGATAATATTAATCTCTCAAGGTATTTCTAACAAAAGAAAAATGTCCATCATTGCTTAAATGCATGGGGCATTCCTTTTCTTTACAGCTGTAGTCATATTAATAGTTTAATTTCACATTATCCCTTTAAAATATATCAAAATTACCACAAAATCACTACAGTATGTTCTTTGTTATCACCTGTTTAGAACACAGATCCAAGTAATAAATATTAATAATTTCTGCTATGAAAGTTCAAAACCTTAACAAAGTGCACATATTAAGTTGCAGCATACTGGGAATATTATCTTCAATTTCTTTTTACTGCTTTAAATAATGTATGTCCTGTACAAGAGTGCAGGAATGTGAAGGCAAGAAATATATATAGAAAGAATAAGGTAAGAAGTTATTTTTCAGTACATGCTCCTGAATATAAGTCTTTTTGAACAAGTGGTTTGTACTGAAACTCTGCCTTAGTAATTCTCGGTTGTGGGACAGCTGTTAGGTTCTTCTCCTAATCTTCTTTCATCTAAATTAGAGACTTGATACAGCCTCAACTTTACCTTTGGTGCTAATCAGTTCAGAGTCTGAGAAATCTAGCCATGTACTCTTGGGAGCATTGGGTAACCAGCTGGCTAATCTTTAGGTAGCTGTCTAGTTGATACTATCTCATTCTCATCTATTTTTATGTACATTAGCACAGGCATGATTTACTTGGAAAATGCAGGCACTTAGTTGTGTATATAAATTACTGTTATTTGAAAAAGAAGATAGGAACAAAATCAATTCTTTCTTGATTTCCTTTGATTGACAAATATGGGGTAAATTTCTGATAGGCACTGCAGTCATATATGCACATAATACTGCCAGATTTGGAATTAATTAGTTAATTAATTAATTACACTGCAGATACATAGAAATATCACCAAGATACATTCCTATCTTGACTATTGCAACATGCTATACATGGGGCTGTCCTTGAAGAGCTTCCAGAAGCTCCAGTTGGTGCAAAATGCAGCAGCCCACATGGTTTTATGCAGACCCCAGTGTGCACATATATCACCTCTCCTGCAGGACTTCCACTGGCTGCCGATTTGCTTCTGGGTGCAATTCAAGGTGCTGGTTGTCATGGCTTGGGACCAGGTTATCTGAGGGAACATTTCTTGCTGGTCACATCTACCTGACCCATCAGTGGGGAGGCAGGGAATACTGTGGGTCCCATCCCCGAGGTGCCTTCCCATCCCCGAGTGCCTTTCTCTCTCTGGAACATCATTCCCCCAGAGATTAGAATGGCCCCCACTCTAATACTCTTCTGGAAGGCACTGAAAAGCAGGTTCTGCCAATGGTCCTGGGGAACCTAGAGTGGGATGGAGCCCATTAAATAGCTTGGGTGATCTGCTATTCCTGGGGCAGGGATGGGGAATGCTTTTATTTTATTATATTAATGTATTTGATTCTTTTTATTAGTTTTATTGTTTTAAATGACGTTTTATATTTTGTAAGCTCTCTTGAGTCACCATGGGCGAATAGGAGACAATATAAATTCAATAAATAAAATAGAAAAGAATTGTTTATTGGCCAAGTGTGATTGGAATAATAATTTTGTATAGCAACATGAACATGCTGCAGAACGGATTACAAGACATCCTGGATATGCAGCAAAATCATTACCATGCTCATGACTGAAAATGGGCACACAACCTCTAATATCTTTATTTTACTCCATGATAGATGCTGACAAATATAGGATCTACTTTTGGAATACTATCTTATAAGATAAGTAGCTTCTCATCTCTTGATATAGAAAAGTATGTGGTTGGACAACTGCCGGCAAAAATGCTGCTGAGCCAGAAAAATCAGCAGCTCCTTGTTTAATTTTATTAGCAGTAATTACTACCAGTGCTCCAGCTTTCTATGGCATGTAGTTTATTTGTTGCTTATTCATTGAAGGGGTGCAGAATGAATGATCTCAGCAAAAGATATTTAAAAGCATTGAAGAGGATTAAACCCAACCTATACACCTGCTTAGTAAACAGTCCGGAAATTGTAACTAGCGGCTATTATTTATTTATTTTCCCTCCAAACAAATGGTAGTTATTCAGTGTGTGCAAACAAAGAGATTTACAGACAATGAAACTTACAAAAACATCCTCACAGAATTTCTTCCCTCTCAACTTTATGACTGCATTAATTACCAATGTCAGCATGCTGGCAGTTTAGGAAGGCTGATTGGTTCTTTTACACTATAGCAGAGGCCAAAAGAAAGGCAGTTGGGAGGAGCAGAAAATACAGTGTTTATAAAATTAAATTAAACATAACACTAAGGAGACCAGACTCATTCATAAATATGTTAGAAAGCTATGGGATCATAGTTATGAAAGAAGTATCGCTTTCAGTCCATGTAATGATTAATTTGATAGGCTAGTCCAAGAAATTCAACTTCCTAATGAAATATAAATGGTTTTTTTTTCTGAAATACATGGAAAAATATCTTAGCTGTAATGCAAGCAGATTGCTTGACATTTGTAGGGTGGAAAAGATTGCTAAATCAGATCAATTGATTCAGTATACATCTATAGTGTACTCTGGAAATGTCTACATGCCTTCATCTCAAGAGCTTTTCTTTAGGGTAGAGATGATGCTTTAAAAAAAAATCAAATGGAAAGAGATCAGTCATTGGAGGTTCACAGAATCCTGCCGTATTGTACCATTTTGGAAAAGGGACGCAGTGGCTCAGTAGCTAAGATGCTGAGCTTGTCGATCAGAAAGATCAGCAGTTCAGTGGTTTGAATCCCTAGCACCATGTGATGGAGTGACTTCCTCTTACTTGTCCCAGTTTCTGCCAACCTAGCAGTTCGAAAGCATGTAAAAATGCAAGTAGAAAAATAGAGACCACTTTGGTGGGAAAGTAACAGCGTTCCATGCACCTTTGGCGTTTAATCATGCTGGCCACATGACCACAGAGACATTTTCAGACAGCGCTGGTTCTTCAGCTTTGAAATAGATGAGTACTGCCCCCTAGAGTCAGGAACAACTAGCACATATGTGTGAGGGGAACCGAAGTCAGATGGGACAATGGGATATAGTATAATATCAGCTATATTGATAAGGTAAGAACATTAAACGTGATTCATTTAAAAAAAAAAGTTTTAAACATACACGTTTAAATATGTACATAAAATAAAAATGAAATTGTTATAGCATAAAAAAAAGCAAGGGCTTGCTGTTTTAGACTATTAAAAAGTGACTGGATAGGACACACTGCGTAAAAGATCTGTCAGTTGTATGCAGAGAGGAACAAGAGAATTACTATGAATTTTATTGTTTGCCTTGCTTTATTTCTTTGGGCCACTTTCACCTGAACAAAATTGAGGTAAGACAGTTACATTAACAGTAAAATGTGTCCTTTTTCCTCATTTCACAAGATTATAGCTAAGTTAATGATATCCTGAATTGTCATATCACACTGACACCTCACTTTTTTAGACCGTCTGCTACTGGCTGAACTTATAATAACACACCAGATGGGCTACTATTGATTTTTTTTTCTAATCATAGTTCACTTCCAAATTGTACTTTGACCCTATTGTGCATGTTGTAGCAAATTATACTTCTCTACTACAAGTGAAGGTAAGTTCGCTGGTGCTGGTCTTTAGCGTGGCAGCAACCAGGCCGAGCAAACAAGCAAATCTCCAATTGTGGGATGAGGGCAGCATGCAAAACCACACAATCCCCAGTCTAGAGAAAAAATCTCTCTCCATGGAATCAGTCCTTGTTCTGAAGAAAGGTTAGCAACCGCTGCTCTACTATATCATAAAATATGTTTGAGCTCAGTTAGGTTAAAGAGTACTAGTATAATGGTGTCAAAAGGACAAAAATAGCAAGATATGGCTAGCTTTTCCCAACCATGGCTGCCAAAATCTGACTGCATGGTTTCTCTTGTTTTCAACAAAACATTTGAAACCATAATGGAAGATGTAGACTGAATTACAGTAAACCTGGTTATATTCTACAATTATCTTCCAAGGTTTTTCAACCCCACCCCCACCTCCAAGGGCCACCATTTATGATAATAATAATAATGATTATTATTAGCTTAAGATTGCAGAGAACTAAAGATATGTGAGCAAAACAAAACATCCATAATCTATATTTGCGGTAATAAATTTAATTTATTTATTTCAATTTATATACCGCGCCTTCTCCACCGAAGTGGACCCATTTCAATAAAGCATTTCAAAAATGCTAACAAAGGTGATATGAAAGCATTTTGAGCATGCCCCATGCACCCACTGCTTCCAGTCCACACCAATTTTCAGCAAAGAAAAATAAAGTTTTTAGGGAAGGATGAACATTCAATGACAATTTCCCTGTTTAGTCTTAGATCAAGACAAACATTTCTATCTAAAGCAGATGGCTGTGCTCCCTCCACCCACCATATTGTAGCACAAGTTCACACCATTTATTTTTGACACATGCATCTCTCCTTCCCTCCCTCCCTCCTTCTCTCTCCTCTCTGTCCCTCCTGCACCATAGGAGATTCCAAGCATAACATGGAATTTCTGATTTTTCATTTTTTTGAGATATTGTTACTATCTTAGTGACAATGATAGGACTGGCAGACAAACTTTTATATAAAGTACGAATGCATTTCCATTAGCTATACACTCTGTGTTAACCTATACTATACTATATCCCTGGTATACTAAGCTTTTAAGCTTCTAAAGATCCTTAACCAATCTTGAACATGTTTATGTAGATGAGATCAGTGGCATATAGTTGCACATAATTAGGTTTAGAATTGTGGTTATTAGACTTCATTTTAATATAGCTTAGAGTTAAGAGGAAACAAAATGAATACAGCATGAGTCATAGATATATGAGGAGGATACTGTGTTTTCTAAATAAGGTGATCAGCAAAAGAACTAAGTATGATATCCAAATAAGGTAGCTAAGTAGTTCCACAAATTAGAAGGATATTTGTTCTTTGGGTTGAGTAGGTAAGTAATTATGACTTACTTACCTACTAGTAAGTCCATAGATTTCTTTCTCAAGAGATATGAATAGGACTTAAACAAATGCTTTCATCTGTTACTTCTTGTACGTTTAAATCGTATCTTAGGATAGCCAATATGTTCGCCATCCTAGTCTTTACCCCTTGACATGTTAGATAGTGTTCTGGCTATACTCTGTTTTCTTTCTTATTTATTGTGTCTGTTGTGTGTCTGTTTTGTAGGGCTTATTTACCAATAAATATCTATTTCCTATACTTGCTTAAATTGATCTTATTGGGCCAGTCCATTTTTTTGCAGTTAATTTTTGATATCAATTTTCCAGTCCAATCAATAAACATACTGATATTTATTTAGGGCAGAGGTGTCAAACTGGTGCCCATGGGATGCGTAACATGCAGGCCACACACACCCTAGCTCTACGAATGGGAAAAATGTCGCAAAATGTCAAAGGTAAGGTGAGGCAGCGAATTTGAAATCTATGATCTAGAGGGTGTTTTTTAAACATGGCAATTTTAAGATATGTAGAATCTTAAGTTCAACTTGCAGAATTTCCCAGCCAGCATGAAGTCCACATCTTAAAGTTTCCAGGTTTGAAAAACATTTAGATAGTCAGAGAAAATGAACTTTATTCTATAAATGCAACACTGGGGACAACTGATTAGGAAAACAGCATGCGAACTTAAATATATATACAATACAATACAATAGCAGTGTTGGAAGGGACCTTGTAGGTCTTCTAGTCCAACCCCCTGCGTGGGCAGGAACCTTATACCATTTCAGACAAATGGCTATCTAACATCTTTTTAAAGACTTCCAGGGTTGGGGCATTCACAACTTCTGGAGGCAAGCTGTTCCTATATCCTATCTGTCTGTTACTATTCATTGTCATTTCATTTAAAAAAATAAGATAAATGTTTCCTGTAGATCTGAATTTTATCCTTGCCCAATTGGTATTACTTAAAAACCCAGCACATTACCATTTCTTTATTTCAATACATTTGCACTTGAAAAATATGTCCAATAATCTCATAGTCATATTAAAATAAATGTGTATTGAACCTGCCATGAGAAATCATTAAACTGGGACAAATATGTGAAAAAACCTGTTTTAATATATTTATTCTAAATTCAGAGTTTGCTGAAAATTGTCATCTATAGAGATCATCGATAATTCAAAGCCATACTTAGAATGCAAGAAATAATCTAGCCAAAACACAAAAGAGAACATTTCTGAAACTTAGTTTGCCTAAGGGAAATAGGTTCACCTATAATTAGAGAACATAATTGTTCCAGTAGGAGATAATTATTGTTCTGCTGCTGAACAAGTTGCTTGTTTCTATGATTACTCTTAACTACACAACTGTCAGATCACCATCAATGTCCAATATTCAGAAAATCCTCTTGCAAATAAAAGGGGGGCGGGGGAAATCAACTCAATTTATAGAAAAAATAAGTAAAAATAGAAATATGAGTTACTAAATACACAATTCTATCTTGTGGCAAGTACACTTGACTATCTACTGTTTCTGACTTTGTGCAATTTTAATTGCAACCTGGTGAACTTAGGAAAGGGAGAAATGGGAAGGAAACATAACTTTTAACAGACTACTTAGTTGTTGCCCTCACATTTATTGTTTTTGAACTACAAACAAAACAGAAATCTCCACAGGCTAAAATTCTTTACATTGCATATAAAATTGTTTCCTCCTGATTTTTATCAACAAAGGTTTCACAAGGAAATGTCAGATGGTTTATGTCAATTTGCTGGAGTTATTGTTTCTGAATTCCTGTCCCCTACCTTTCCTCACCCTTTTTTATAGAAAAATGCATGTTAATGCAAATGGTGCTAATCGTAAGCAGAAGGCTCCAATTTGGGGTTCAAACATGAGTGCAATTCAGTATAGTGCAAGTCTTTGGGAAAAGCAACTGATCAAAATAGCTTTATACATATTTAGGCAGGGAATCAGTTCTCATTTTCCTAACAATTTAAAACTAGATGCATTTTCAGTCATTACATGTTCTTAACTTATGTTCAAAGGCTCACTAAACATATTAGAGAATTGTTTTTATCATAAGCTTCTCTCTCATACACATAGAAAGATCTTGTATACTTGTATATTCACACAGACTTCATTGACACATGCATAAACATAGAGAGCATCAGTTTAATGATGTGATGAGCTCCATCTCAAATACTGTATATGATAGCAGCTATCACATATGGAACAATTTAATATGTTTCAAAGAAATAGAAGATAATAAAAAACTGTCATGAAATCAGAACATTTAGAAAAGTATGCAAACTTTTCGGTATCAGGTGGTACACAAGATGCTTCTGCATTAAAATGTGTTTTTTCTCTGTCCAAATCCTACACAAGGGACTGTCCTCTTTTATGACAATAGAATTGATCAAAGTAGAGGTACGAGAGTGAGATTATTCTTTTCTAAATAGCTGCTTCTTGTCTATAGCTTGTTGGCTATTATTTTGGAGGGGGAGCATGATGGGTAGGGTATTCTGTCAAATCAGCCAATATTTCTTATTGTATTTTGTGTTTTTAAATAATGCCTGTGCGCCGCCCTGGGTCCTAACAAGGAGAAGGGCGGGGTATAAATTTAATAAAATAAAATAAAATAAAATTTCAGAGATAATGAAATATTGACTGAGAGACTAAAAAATATTAAGATCACTAAGGACCATCAAAATGTGTAAGATTTCATGAGACCACTGTATGTTTATTTTTTTAAATCTAGTATTCCTTTTTATAAATTTTAGGATGGGGGAACTGACTTCAATAACTTCCAAATAGCTTCAGAGATAGTAAATTCCTGTCCCAATAGGATTTGCAAAAAAATAAATAAGAGAACATTGGTAAAATAGAAATGATTTTCCCTTAAAGGTCCTTTTTTGTCTTTAAAACTTTGAGTAACATCTGGGATTAGCATCTATTTTTTAATATACAAAACTAATTCAATTAAAAAGTGCATTAATCATAATTCATTGAAGATTTCATGCACTTCTATAAGTTATATTAGTTAAGTGTTTGAATACCACTTCGTGAATTCATTTTCATTTATTTCCCATTTGTACTGCAACCTTAGATGAAATAATATTTTAAAAATTAAATGTATAAAATGAATTATCGTGTTTTATTTAATACAAATACATTTAGGCATCTAAATTAAATTATTTCTAAATAGACATTTATAGGATTGCATTTTCCCATAAAATTGTTATTGAATTAAAATAATGAATTTTTATTATTTATAAAATGTATGTAGTTAAATTTATCTGTTGCTTTGCCAAGAGTTTTTTCCCTTCAGATACATTTGTATTTAGGCTTGTTAGACTTGTTAGGCTAAGTAGTTAAGAATTTGGTTCCTATATAGAAACAGAATGTAAAAGTTTGGCTTCAAAAGTCTACTAAGTCTACTAAGTTTGGGATACAAAGAAAAATTAAATATTTTTAATGACATCCCATATATTTTACAATGAGGTAATTGTATTGTTGACTAGTCTGATATGTATCAAACATTGAGTAATCAGTTGGACAGAAATTGATCAACCTGTTTGTTTTCCAAATCTGATATTATTGGCTGAGAGTGAGTGCCTGGCCCAAAGTCATACAACCAGCTTTCATGTCTAAGCCGGTACTAGAATTCACAGTCTCCTGCTTTCTATGTCTTAATCACTACTAAACTGGCTTTCCATTGTAATGTCATATCATAGCGTACAATATCTTAGCATATATCATATTATATCGTATTATATGTACACATATAACTATAATTTTAATAGTATCTAACTATATTTTTGTTTATTTTATCTGTATGATTGAAGGTTATCAAAGCATTTTAAGGATATATTTCTTAAAACATTATTGATTGATTGGTTGGTTGGTTGGTTGGTTGGTTGATTTATCACCCATTTTACCACAAGATAACCAACTGCACCAACATTGGACTAGATTACAGCAGAAATCTGTGGTTTGCTTATGCTTGCTTAATGTTGATAAACCTTTACCTAAACATGAAGCCTTGTTAATTCAAAGACATAACAATGATTGTAAGTCCATACGTACTCTCGTGTGATAGTTTTATTTTTAATAAATGAAGCAGAATAATGATGTTTAACCATTGCTTTTTTCTCCAACACTGCAATTTTTTTAAATAATAGATGTAAGATAATCAATTGCATTCCTGAAATTAATAGGATCTAATTCTCCATTTTCTCCAATTTTATTTGAAAATAAGTTCTTGTAAACTTTTATACCTGCATCCTATATCATAAACTTTAGGTTGGACCAAATAATTTTCTCCTTATGATTTTATTTCTGTTTTTAAAAAAAATACTGCATTAAGTATTAAATTTCAGTGAACATCGACTGAATTCTCTATAACAGGGCTTATTTCCAGATTAAAATATGTAGAATTGTAGTATAAATGATATGCAGCAAATAGTCTAATTTAATGATACATGTAGAGACAACTGCAATAAATAAATAGTAGTATCCATAACATAACCACATTCATGTCTTTCTTTATTCAGAAATAAAATGAAAATAAATCATAAAGCTCCATAACTAGATATACAAAAAAATATTGTGCCATTTTCAAGAAAGCACATTTTTTCAACCTGTAATTATGAATTGCATTCTTTAAGATTTAATATACAGATTAGGAGAAACTTATTCCTTCTTGAAAATGTCTACAATATAATTAATCTAATTCTTATCCTCTTCTCAAAAAGTGTTTGTTTTAAATTAACAAGGTCTTTAAAAATCTTTAAAAACAGCAATGGTAAACAATATTCTAGAATTGCCTTGAAGCTGTTAACAGGCTTTAATAAAAGAGGCTCTTGATCACACAATACAATCAATAAAACACTCACAGTAAAATCAATATATTAATGCATACATTGCACAAGAATAACAAGTTGCCTTATGAACTATTCTTATCAGAATGAATTTTTGGCTCTGGGTCTAATCATATAATTTGAATTTAAATTTAATAAATTCCACACTTGTTTATCTTGGCTTTTTGATCCCAGTTCGATATTACTGAATCATCTGAAAGCAATAACATTCACAAAGAGGTTTGTTTTTAATGAATTCAGTCCTGGGAGGTGATTGGGGGTGGGGGGGGGGTTGAAAATTCATCTTTGGCTTATCCAAGTTGCTGTTCAGATTTTGTAACCAATGTCCTGTCATTTTTGGTCTTCAATAACATACTTCAGTTTTTGCCCAAATTGCAAAGACAGGAAACAAAAAATATATCAAAGAAGTTTGATGATAGAAGTTCTGCGTATTAATGTGGGATTAATGTGAGAATCTGAATGCTTGTGTTTGTTCAGCCCCGTTGTCTATCAATTCAACATAGAAACAAGATCTCAACCTCTGGAACCAAGTAAACAAAATGTTGCCAGAATGTGAGGGCAAGTCTAGACTTACATAACAAAAATAATTTAGAGGTAGACTAAATTAAGGATACTCCATGTTAAGCAACCAAAACTATAATCCTACATTTTTTCCAATATTTAAGATAATTTATGAAGATGTGGTTTAAAAGGCTGGAGAATGTTGTGGACTTGTCAAATACTATTTCATCTGCTAATGCATTCTAGAAATATAAAAATTAGATAATTAATTTTCAGCATATTGCAGCTGATAAATGTTAATCCGGTCTATCAATTACTAATTTATACTATTAATTAAAATTGAACAATATTTCTAATCTACCTATTCAGCCATCCAATTTTATTTATTTTTTTTATTTTATTAAATTTATACCCCGCCCTTCTCCAACGGACCCAGGGCGGCGCACAGGGATGTTAAAACACATATAAAACATATAAAATTTTAAAAAACTTATTCTAATAGACCCTAATTTAAAACCGAATTTAAAAACCGAATTTAAAAAACCCAAATTTAAAACTATCTAAGAGTCAGTAATGGGGGTTATGCTAGGCCGGCTAGATGGAATAGGTGTGTCTTCAGACACTTGCGGAAGAGGCGGAGGTCAGAGATGGTGCGGAGTTCAGGGGGTAGGTCGTTCCAAAGGGCAGGGCCCGCCACAGAGAAGGCTCTTCCCCTGGGTGTCGCCAGTCGGCATTGTCCAGCCGACGGCACCCTGAGGAGGCCCTCTCTGTGGGAGCGTACCATATCTTTCGGAGTATAAAATGCACTTCCCCCCCCTCAAAAAAAGTGGGTGAAAATTTGGGTGCATCTTATAACCCAGGGGTCTGCAAAGTCGGCTCTTTTAAGACTGGTGGACTTCAACTCCCAGAATTCTGGGAGTTGAAGTCCACCAGTCTTAAAAGAGCCGACTTTGCAGACCCCTTTTATAACCGAATGTATCCCTATCCACCCGCCCACACCCTTTGGCCTCTGCCTCCCAGCAATTTACCTCCTTGCAGCAAAATGGGGCTTACAGAGGCAGCAATAGTCTATGGCAATCCCTGCAGCCTGAAACAGCTGATGATTGGGAGACCTGTGCTGAAATTGAAACTGAAAGATGCTGTTTGCTGCACGAGGAACATTGCTGGGAGGCAGAGGCAGATTTTTTTTCTTGTGTTAATCAGGCTGTTTGCTGTTTGCTGCAAGGAGGTAAGTCAATAACTATAAATGCTCAAGTTAGAATGTTCAAATTATTAGACTTATTTTTTAAAGACTGCTTTATTAGTGTTCTAGACAACTTAACAAAATGAATAACATTTTAAAATAAATGCTTGATCTGAAGAAGCCCAGTGCTATTGTATCTTCTTGTACCACATCAATTTTAACAACTTCTATACAAGTATAGTCTGAAATGCAAGTGTCCTATTGTCTAATTAGACCCTGACATAATCATGTTTGGAGTAGATCTATTTAAATAATTGGGAGGAGTTAGCATGGCTACATTTAAGAAAACTTTCTGGCATTAATATGCTGCCATAATATACATTTCTCCAATTCTTTCTATTTCTATGGGTCAGGCACACATGCACAGAAATACACCACAGTGTATATTCTCTTTAATGTATGCTGTTTGTTGCAAGGAGGCAAATTGCTGGGAGGCAGAGGCAGAGGCAGATTTCCCCCCCCCCCTCCTTGTTTTCCTTCCCAAAACCTAGGTGTGTCTTATACTTTGGAGCATCTTATACTCTGAAAAGTACTGTATATAGCCGACTATCTCAAATATGGGACTTAGGTAGTCAACAAAGAATAAGTAACAGGTAAAAATGTAATAATAAATAACAAATATAGTAGCTGTAATAAAACTAAGTATAGGACAATTAGCATAATCATGATATAGGCGCAAATAGATCTGCAGGAACTTAGCTTGGTAACAAAGTCTTAGTAAGACCATCAGGATCTTACAAAAAGACAGTACAAGCAGTCCAGAGATGGTATTCAGCAAGTTCTGACCAGTTCTGGAGAACCGGTAGTGGAAATCTTGAGTAGTTCAGAGAACCAGTAAATACCACCTCTGACTGATCCACCTCCATCTATTCTCCGCCTCCCGAGTCCCAGCTGATAGGGAAGAAATGGGGATTTTGCAACAACCTTCCCCTAGAATGGGTTGGTAAAGGAGATTTAACAGTATCCTTCCCTTGCCACACCCACCAAGCTATGCCCACCAAGCCACACTCACAGAACCAGTAGTAAAAAAGTTTTGAATTCCACTACTGAAGCAGTTTAATATTCAAAGGAATGACCCTCAAATTTATCAAATAGTTGCCATCGCATAGTTTGGACTTCCTTCGTCAGCTGTGTGGGCAGAATTTTTTTTTAATATTTTCACATGAATGTTCCGAAGACCCTGAGAAGATCACAATAGGAGTTTAAGCCATTATTAGTCTTTCACTATATAAGAGATTCAAAGGGATGCTTCATTTGAAGCAAAGCAAATTCAGATGGAAACCTTTGCTAAATCCCATTCCTGGTAATAAAATAATATAAGATGAAATAGAGTGGCACACTTTAGCAATAATTTGTTTCTATGGCAAATATATCAAAATACCTGCAAAATATAAAAACTGCACCATTTGAATATTGTATCATAATGTTACAAAATATCTTTTTGCCATTCCCAACCTTCTTTTCTCATAATTTGATTCGTCTCTTGGACAAGTACTTCTACGACCTGATGTCTGTAATTGAACTATCCTTAAAGGGCAAGATTCTTCATTGATGAATATATTTTTTTTTTAAAAAGCTGCAATAGGCTGTTTTACTTTTTTTGTTTTAGTAAATTTAGTTTATTTTAATTTTACTTTTATTTTGCTTTACTAGTGGAATGCCTTGCCTTCAGAAGTTGTGGCTGCCCCATCACTGAAGATTTTCAAAAAGAGACTGGACAGCCTCTTGTCTTGAATGGTGTGGCCTCTCCTGCTTGTGCAGGAAGTCGCACTAGATGGTCTCCAAGGTCCTTTCCAACTCTGTTATTCTATATTCTATTTTAAAAAAAGGTATACTAATGTTCCTTAGATTTTACTCAGAGCATATTAGACTTTTTTCAATATTTTACATTTCTTCACATCTCGCTTTATTTGGCTACTTATTCAGGACTTCTTTGAAATGGGACACAGTATTTCATGTTCCTAGACTATTTTGGCAATGGGCTTTTAAACAAAACCACTGGAAGATTCACCTCTTACCCGAGACAGTCATCTGGCATATTTTTAAAGGTATATTCTTCAGTATTCTGTATGATCAAGCACATTAGAAACCATATGTTTAAGTTGATTATTGCACTGATGGGGCAGTATCCTTAAAATACATTTTGAATTGGTGAATCATTAAAGCGACTGATGCTACCAGTTAGAAGAATTAAGTATTGCTGTTCAAGATAAATAAATAAAAATCATACTATATGAACCACAGAGTTCTACCTGGGCAGTTACAATTTAAGGGATTTTCCTGAATTTGATTTTTCATCAACCAAAGCACAAAGTATTTAATTTAAGATATTTCAATATCATTCAGTTGTGAATAAATATCAGGTCTATTTTGAAAGATTCTTGTAGAAGAAAGTGAGTTTTACGTAACATTGATCCATTGTGACCAAAATAGGGCAAGTTATTCTATCTGAAAATGCATTCTGCAGCTGATGTACCCATGCTTATTTGGCTGTGTAGGTGTCTATTTCTATGTAGCAAAGACACTTGATATATGGAAAGTAGTTCAACTTCCAAAGATACAAGCATATGTAAATACCAAGAGTAAATAGACAGATAAATATAAGCTACCAGAGTCTCTGACAAATGTATAACAGGACAGAGTCATTTAACAACATTCAATGCTCTCAACTTCAGGGATTCTTGTAATGGAAATATTTTTAGCCTAACAATAATGAAATCTGGTTTCTTAGGGTATGAAATTAATTGGCAGTGTTCCTTTATTTTCACACCATGCCTTTTTCTAGTTTTACAAAAGAACTGCTCTTGGAAATAATGTGTCTTTTTAATCATAAGGAATGGACTTAGTTCAAGGAAATATTTACCTTTCTTAATATTACAAATTGGATGAAGATAACCCTAAAAATGCCTTAATATGATTTAATAAGGAAGAAATCCTAGGGCATTGCCAATCAGCTCAGAGCAAACTGCAAGTGTTTACTCAAAGTGTTCACATTTAAGCTAGTTATCCCTCCAGCTGTCAAATAGGAAAGCAAAAGTTAGCATCCAGTCAAATTGCACCTTGATCCCCGTTTTCAGATATTTGGTCACTTATTTTCTTGATGATCTTGATGTTATAACAACATGAAATCATCTGCTGAAGAGGAGTAACTTTAGCAGGAGGAATAGAGGAGAAACAAGAGAAGCCAAGAGAGGTGACTAGGGCAGTATCCTTAAAATACATTTTGAATTGGTGGACTGGACTGATGCTGCCAGTTAGAAGAATGAAGTATTTTTCTATTTTTCTATCTATTCAAGATAAATAAATAAAAATTATACTATATGAATCACAAGATTCTACCTGTGAAGTTACAATTTAAGGGATTTTCCTGAATTTGATTTTTTATCAACCAAAGGACAAGAATGGTTACAAATTAGGATCTGACTGTGACCAAGGCATATGGGATCTCCATAGCAAGTTCTTTGATCCCTATGGGCTGTACATTAATCCAACATGATCTGCTCATTGAGGGCAGAACTGTCAATTGTCCTGTCAAGCATGGAAACCAGGAAGTGGTTCAAATGTATATTGGGTTTGTTGCTAGCATTAAGCTCTCTAATCTAAACTACTGATGCTCAAACAAAATTGGTCACAGTTAAGAGTCAATTGAATTCAAAGTGAACTGGACTGGAGTTAGATCTCTTGTGAATGTGTAGGGACTTCTGGTCATCTACACAAACAGAAACATACATGGAAGGAAACTCAAATTATTTTCCTGAATAATGTATCACCCTCCCTCTCCCCTCTCTCTCACACACATTTTTTAATCAAATTCTCCTATTGCTCCTAGTGTGATGCAACATCACACTACATTCCTTTCTTAACAAATTTGGAACTTCCCCTGATGAAGAATAGCTAAAATAGTAAATTAAAAGTGGCACTTCCGGGAAATAGTACCAAAAAAAAGCTATAATTAATTTAGTGCTTCACTATAATTAAAAGCCAGCACAGGTTTGTTAAAAACAGATCATGTGGACGATTACTTAAATATGAGCCAGTAGTGTGCGGCGGCAGCCATACAAGACTAATACAATTCTTGGTTGTATAAACAGAGACCTCGAATCAAAATCACTTATTAGTACACTTTATAAAGCCTTAGTAGGGCCGCATGTGGAATATTGCATCCAGTTTTGGTCACTACATTCCAAAAAAGATGTTGAGATTTTGGAAAAAATGTAAAGAAGAACAACTAAGATGATTAAAGGCCTGGAGATTAAAACATATGAAGCAGGATTTGGGTTTGGTTAGTCTACAGAAAAGAAGAACTTGAGGGACATGATAGCAGTATTTGAGAGACTGCCACAAAGAAGAGGGAGTTAACTTATTTTCTAAAGAACCAGAAAGCAGGACCAGAAACAATAGATGGAAAATCAAGGAGAGAAGCAATCTGGAATTAAGCAGAGACTTCCTTGCAATGAGGACAATTAATTAAGGGAACAGCTTGCTGTCAGAAATCATGGGTGCTCCATCACTGGTGGTATTTAAGAAAAGACTGGAGAGTTACTTGTCTGAAATGACATAGAGTCTCCTGCTTGAGCAGGGGGTTGGACTAGAAGACCTTAAAGGCCCCTTCCAGCTCTGCTAAGATTGATTGATATGACATAAATTTCTACCCAAGAATACAAAATACATTTTAAGTGTAGAAAACTGGGGGAGGATGATTAAAAACTAATTCACTGTAAGCACAAATAAGCAGTACATCCACCATGCAAGTGTTGTTTTGATATATTCCTATTCATCAAGAAGGCTTGAAATTATTTAAAAAGAGTTAGAATAATACAAAACTCAGTGTAAGCCTTCCTTATTATGAAAATATTATTTCAAGAACTTACATTGACTCGGCTTATTATAAGGAAAGAATTAGGACTGTATTTCTTTAAACACAGTAGAATGAGATCTGCAATTCAGATACATAGTATATCACATTTTTGAAAGGCTAATTACTGTTTAGCTTTTCTTTCCCTGTGCCTATGTAAAATAAATATGAAATTTGATTTTGTTTCTATTCTGACATTTAAATACAATATAAAATTTGATTTTTGGGGGGTAATTAATCAAATTTCTGCTTACTAAGAACACAAATAAAATGGGGATATATCTGACTAAACAATTTCTGTATATTTATAACTCATGTATGTATATTATAAATTGACAACTTTTGAAAATGGCTTTGACTAATATAAGATGTTCAATGTTGAGAAGCTTCCTAATGCTAGAATATATGAACTAATATTGCAAATGGATGGATGAATAATCAAATTTGATTTCTATCCATTTTTCATTTTTACTCCCCCCCCTTTCTTTCTATGCCTGCATTTTGAAAGTATCTGTACAGCTTTACAAATGCATTGATTTGAAAACAATGGATCCAAGTATATTACTTGTTTGTATTTATTTTCACCTTTTGATGCATACTTTCTGATGATGCATCTACTTATATATTTATTTTATTCATTAGAATGCTACATCACAAGTTTTGAAGATCTGGAATTCAAATCACAACTAAGAATAATAAGAGTTTAAATTTCTGTATTATTCTAATTCAGAAAGTGAGAATTGAATCAGTTTCCCTGAACATGAAAACTAAAGAAATA
This sequence comes from Rhabdophis nuchalis, assembly GCA_039707465.1. NCBI lineage: Eukaryota > Metazoa > Chordata > Lepidosauria > Squamata > Natricidae > Rhabdophis > Rhabdophis nuchalis. The sequence goes on along the minus strand of CM077647.1, from coordinate 51,473,720 downwards.
CAACTATCTCTAAACTCAATGTTATTATACAGACCCAAGCTGGTGATTATGATATTTCATAATTAACCATATCAATCTTTTGGAGGCTTCTTTTCATCTTTCTATCCATTGCAAGGATTGCCCACAGAATCAACTGCTTGTCTTTACTAATGACAATTACTAAGTATTTTTTTCTAGCGATTGTTGGTTTTGTATATGCAACTGGCTATTCCTTTCAGTATTAATATAAGGTCTTGGTAAGACCTGGCTGGGATCAGCAACTGTCTTTCAGAATGGTCCTGAAGTTTATAAAAAGTAAACATGCGGAATACATTCATAATTGATGAAAAAGATTTTTAAAAAAAACTATAGGTAAAGGTTCCCCTCACATAGATGTGGTAATCATACCTGACTCTAGGGGGAAGTGCTTCTAAGACGAAGAGCCAGCGCTGTTTGAAGACATGTCTGTGGTCATTTGGCTGGCATGACTAATCACTGAAGACACACGGAATGCTGTTACCCAGCCACCAAAAGTGGTTCCTATTTTTCTACTTTTTACATGCTTTCATACTGCTAGGTTTGCAGAAGCTAGGACAAGTAACGAGAGCTCACTCCTATATGCAGCACTAGGGATTCAAACTGCCAACCTGCTGACCTTTCTGATCGACAAGCTCAGCGTCTTAGCCACTGAGCCACTGTATCCCTTAAAAAAAAGAGAATACATTGAGCTGTTTCTGGGTTTATTCCACATTGCCTCTCCTGATGAACAGCTGAACAAATATAGAAACAAGTTATTTCATGCATATATTAATGATGTTTTAAAGTTACATCTTTAAAAAAATGTTTTTAAAAAATCAGCATGTTCTTTATGAAACACAACGTGTTTTAGAATTAGACCCATTGGGAGGCAATAACAAGGCTGTATTATTATTTTGTGGAAAGTCATGGGTTTTTTTATTTTAACCTTTAAAAAAATCAAACCAGTAAAGCAGATAAAGACCAACTTTTATGGCAGCTTCTAATAGGGGAAAGCCTATTCAGTGAAGAGAGTTGGAAGTCAAGATAATTTTCTAGAATAAGGCAATGGCGTCCTAGGAATCAAACTGAACTGATATTACAGTATCTTTTCTCCTAAGGCAGACAAAGTATCTTCAGTTACTGAGCTGTTCAGAGTAAAATGTTAACATCATGTATCTCAAGAGTATAAGCTTTTCCCATTTGCTTTTTTCTCCAATAACTTTTGTCCGGAATAACTTTACTAGCTGACACTTTGGATGAAATAAATTAACAAAGCAGAGAAGGAGGCATAAAGAAAAAAATATGCTACTGAGCTTTTAAAATCAGGGATGTAAAGATTTATTGGGAGGTCTGAAGGGACACTACTCAGAACTTGACAGTGTGACTTACAACATGTAGGGAGGAAAAAGAAAAAGTGGGGTGATGTAGAAAGAAGCTAAAAAGCCCTTTACTCTTGTCTCTAAAATGCTGTTGGACTCATGCCAAATGTTAGTCTAGAGAACAATGTTGACATTTAGCCTTTCTAATCAGTGTTGTCTGTCACCCAGGGCAGAGATTCTTCGTCCATGACGAAGTTCTCCAGCAACTGGTGGCATTATCTTTCTCTTCCTTTTTTTCCCCTTTCCTTTTTTTCACTACCACAAACTACCAACACTCATTTGTTCAGACTCTGAATGCCACTTCCACAGCATTAGTGGATTGGAAGATATTTTTTCAAGAGATGTATAGGTCAGGATTACTGGCTGCAAAACTTTCCAGACAACGTTTGCCTAGGAATGATTCCTTCCTAAAGGAAGGAAGGAAGATTACCTACTAGCATTCATATTTGTCAAAATTGTGAATCCTGTATTAGAAAACTGGAAATAAACACTGATTTTCTTATAAAGGAAAAAATATTAGAAGCTCAAAATAGTTTTCACTTTCACAGGTGAATGCTAGAAGTCTGTATTGAATAATTAGAACATGACATTTCTGAAACACTCTTTAAATTCAGTATTTTACAGTATTAAATTAAATTAGTTTTCAATTGTCATAGACAACTGAAGAAGAAAGTATGATCTATGAAACCCATTCCTGAAAAATAGTCAACAACAGGAATGTTTCTGTGTAGAGCTGCCATTAATTAGACATAGCCTTCAAAGCTTTCGACAGTGCTCTCTCTAAATTCCACCATAGGTTTTGTTCTTTTATCCATCAATATCTCAATAATTCCATTCTATGTTTTATGAATTTCTTCCCCTTCAACTTTCTCCTGATTTTTTAGGGATGTGGAATGTACAAAAACCAAGCTATCATACATGACTGCCACCATGCAATGACTACCATTGTAGATGATTACATGCAGCAAACACAGAATAAATGTGAACACTTTAAACTGCCTAAATTTCCTACTGCCTACATTATTAAAAAAAATGTATAGTAAAACAATCCAGATTGCTCAAGTAAATATGCCTAGGCCCACTGCTTTTAATTACTGCCCTTTTACATTAACAAAAATTCTATGATTATTTCCTGTTCTGGCAACCATTCCAAAGGCAGTGTGATTGCTTAATCTGCTATTTTCACATATGCTTAAATAGTACAGTGAAATATTTCATATGGACGAAGAAATTGATTCACAGACCTGGAGCATACCATCTGGATGTAAATTTCCCTGAACTTAAATGAAGCTTGCTTCCAAGAAAGAAGATTTGCATGATTTGCAATTAAAATTTTATCCACCCTTATTTGGCATAATTGGAAAATTATAGTTCCTTTTGGTTTCTGCATTTTCAGAGTAATGCTTGATTAATCGTTGCATTATGTACATATTTTTTTCTTATTTAGTTTGACAAATTTTCCTTTCAAGTAGATCATATCTGTAACACAATTGAAACGCATGACTGAAAACTAATTTTAATCATAGATTACCAATCATTCTTTAAATATCTTTAAATTTGATTTAAATTAAATTTAAATATCACACCTACACAAATATATAGAGATACATCTAACTTATACATGGTTATGTATATGATAGATTGTCAAATTGGGACAGTTTTGCCCACCCAAATTGAGGAATTTTTACTCCCACATATAATGATCCAATGGAAATAGGAGTCACACCTATCCCAAAATGCAGGGCTGTCTAGGATAGACAACCAAGCTTCTTTTAACTAGGGCAAGAAGATGTGGAAATCCTGCACAAGAAGAACAGTCTTCCCCTGTGGGCAGGGAGTGGCTGTCTGGCTTTCACTCACACACAGCTGGCATTGGCACCTTCCAGATGGACCTGTTTCCAGTTTTTCTTCGCCAAAGTGAGAGTAGCTGTGGGCGTCCTGGGGCCTTTGGGGATGGGCGGAAAAGAGGAGCACTATACAAGTGAACACATGGCAAAAGACTTCCTGTTTCCATGTTTTATTATTTCTTCTTTAATTTGACTTTCATAAACTTTGCCCATGAAATACTGCTGTGCCTGGTTATCAGGAAATCACACAGACTTTGCTGGCACAAGTGGATAAGCCATCTGAATTAATCTGCATGTAAATATGGGTTCTGCATGGAATCTAGAAGACCAGCCAAGCAAGTTGTTTCAGTAAATGTCGTTGGATTTTATGCAACAAAATATTGGGACCAAACCCTGATTAGTGCAAAATGATTACCAAAACTTCTGAAGTCAATAAAACCTGTGTTCCTTGAATTAGTCTACCAAAAAACCTATTCTAGACACTATAATTACTTTTCATAGAAAATCCTGTTGGCCATTTTTCATATACCCCATTTCCCACTATTTTCTTTCTCCTAGAAAATTGATTTTTTAAAAAGTAAACTTCATTACATTTTTAATTTATTAATTTATTAATAGGTCAAGGTATCATCCATTCTCTTGCTTTTTTCAGATGGTGTTCCAAAAGGAAATAAGTCTCATAAATACTTTTTGTTCCAACTTGTAAAATATTAATGCTCAAAACTAATTAAATCAACGAGGACATGGTTGTAGTTAAAATAGTTAAACAGAACTTAGGTTTTTTCCAGTTGGCTATCTTTCCTGACTTACAGAGCCTCATTTCAGAGAACATTCCTCCATTTTTTATTCTCAGCCTTATAAATTGTCTGCAAAGCTGTCATCAATATGTCTATTTTCATTTTTACTATTGTTCAGTCCTTCATGCTTCAATCATGATACATGTGGGAGGGAGGATGAATCTGTGATCCATCAAAAATTGCTCAATACATATCCCAGGATTCTTTAACATTGGTTATTGACTACAGCTACTAGAAATAATTTTGCAAGATTTTCATGGTACAAGGCAACAACTCCTTATCCTTATCCTAAGGAGGTCCACCTAGCAGGACCAACAAGAGGGTTCCATGATGGTTTCTTCACTATGAAACATCATCTCTGCAGAGATAAAACTGGCCCCCATTTTGACAAGCTTTCTCGAGGTCCTGAAGAAGGGGTTCTGCATCTATAGACCCAGTCTGGAACCCAGAATGATATGGAGTGGCTCATCTGGTTGTTGTTGCCAGGAATGTATGTGTGTGTGTGTTGTAGGGCAGGGAGTGTTATAGGGTTTTGTACTGAGTTTTTATCCTAGTAAACTGCCCAGAATCACAGAGGATGAGCTAGCCAGACATATAAATAAAATAAACTCAAATTCAGAGATATGGTAAATAATAGTATTAGAAACATTACTTCTTTACTATAAAAATTACAGAGTCTATATGATGTTTGGCAAAGAACAAAACAAAAGAACAAAAAATTGAGAATGACTCTCTTCCATTTCCATACATAAATCAAATTAGATTGATATTTTATCTCCCCCCCCCCCCCCAGCTATGTTCTTTTACCAGAGGCTAGACTCAGGGACCCATTCCAGGCATCACAGTTTTCCAAAGCAAAATTTTGAGAAAGTAGAAAAATCCAGGTTGCATCTTGCCATCTTTCCTCTTTCTGAAGTGGAGCAGTTCCATTGCATTTCATTCTTGGTTCCACCTATCTTTAGCCCAATGATATGAGCTTCAAGAAAAGGATTGAATGGCCTAAAATGTATATAAAGGAAACACATCCGGAAAGCGGGTTTTTTTCCCTCTTGAATTGGACAAGGTCATTCCAGAAGAGGTTCTATGTCACTGAGTAAAATAAAAATGTCTTAAAATTTCTGAATTATCTAGCAATCAGTTTAACTGCTAATTATTCTTATTTTAATTATTCTTAACTAGTTGTACCCGGCCACGCATTGCTGAGGCCCAACCAATCTGTGTGTAGATCTACACCTGCACATGTACATACAACCACTGTATAAACCTCAACCTACCTACCTACTGTATTTTCCCTCTCTCTCTCTCTATCCCTCTACCTACCTACCTACCTACCTACCTACTGTATTTCTCCCTCTCTATCTATCCCTCTACCTACCTACCTACTGTATTTCTCCCTCCCTCTCTCTATCCCTCTACTTACCTACTGTATTCCTCCCTCTCTATGTATCCCTCTACCTACCTACCTACCTATTGTATTTCTTCCTTTCTCCCTCTATCTACCTACCTACTGTATTTCTCCCTCTCTGTCTCTATCCCTCTACCTACCTACCTACTATATTTATCCCTCTCTATCTATCCCTCTACCTACCTACCTACCTACCTTTTCCCCCCCTCTCTCTATGGGCCACCTGGAAGTGTGCTATCCTCTGTGCCTTGTTTTGGCCCTAGTAGGCCTCCATACAGTGTGGAACTTTGGAGGCTTATTTGGTTGCTGAGGAAATGAGGGATGTGTGCGTGAAGCAACATAAGAAGCAGCCGGGTGGGAGGAGCTACAGGGAGGTGAAAACCTGAGAAGTATGTACTTTTTACATTTGTGTAGCGTGCACATGACACACGTGTGCCAGCCACAAAAATGATACTTATTATATCATCCGAAGTCCTTGGGAACATTCTATGAAAATTTGGTGTCAATCAGTCCAGTACTTTCTGAGATTAGCGGCTTTGCACAAACTATTTTACATTTTTATTTATATAGATTCAGCTAGTGAAAAATGAACTTTTCTAAAAAGAAATCCACTTGTTATGAATGTTAGTCACAGGCAGAAGAACACGTGTAACCTCTCATGCAGATACAGTTGCAAAGTCAGCCTTTAAGTCTTATTATCAGACCATGGCAGCATATATATTCTATCCATCCATACTGCTTTCTTAGTGTGCTTTCAGCACCTGTGCCAAGTTCAATGTTTTTTGCCTTCCTTTCCGCCTCAGCAAGCTACTCTTAATAGTGCTCAGAAATGATGGCACTTTTGTTTTATTTCATATCCTGAAAATAATAATAAATAATAATAATAATAAATTGAGATTTATTAACCGCACCCTCTCCCCACAGGGACCCGGGGCGGTGCACAGGCATAATTAAAAACAATATACAATAATACAAATATTACTTAAAATAGAATTAAATAAATCTACCCGTGCTAAAAATATAAATTAAAAACCCATTAAAATTTATAGTTAAAAGACAGAGAGAACTATTCAAGGCCGGCCAGTCGAAAGAGATGGGTCTTCAATTTTACACGGAAGGAGCGGAGGTCGGTGGTCGTTCTAATATCAGGGGGAAGGTCGTTCCAGAGGGCCGGGCCCGCCACAGAGAGCGCCCTTCCCCTGGGCGTCGCCCGCTGACAAAGTCTAGTGGACGGCACCCGGAGAAGCCCCTCTCTGTGGGAGCGAATCGGTCGTGAGGATGTGTGGGGCAGGATCCGATCTCGCAGATAGCTAGGTCCCGAGCCATGGAGCGCTTTGAAGATGATAACTAACACCTTGAAGCGCACCCGGAAGACGACAGGTAGCCAGTGCAGCTCGCGCAGGAGCGGTGTTACGTGGGCAAACCTAGAGGTGCCCATAATTGCTCGCGCGGCCGCATTCTGAACTAACTGAAGCCTCCGGGTGCACCTCAAGGGGAGCCCCATGTAGAGAGAGTTACAATAGTCCAGTCGGGATGTCACGAGGGCATGAGTGACTGTGCGAAGGGCGTCCCGATCCAATAGGGGGCGCAATTGGCGAACCAACCAAATATAAATGAGTACATTGAACTTGGGTTAAATATTTCTTTCATTGTGTCTACTTATTCACTTCTTTAAGTTTTCAGATTTTCCTGGTCTTTGGCCATATGCAGATATGTGCAGATATAGCCCAAGCAGGGAAATGAATGTAGAACTACACTTGTCATCCAAGAAGATTATTTAGTTCTTGAATGAGAACTGGATAACAAGTAAAAACCAAGAAAGTCCATTGCCCTTTGAAAAATCACCTTTGGGACAACCATGACCTGAATGATTAAAGGCCTCCATAGACTCATGTGTTCTTAACTCCATGCCTTTGCACTCCCAACATCCATCATTCCATCACAGAACTTTTTCAAAAAGAGATTGGACAGCCATTTGTCCAGAATGGTACAGAGTCTCCTTAATGGAGCAGAGGATTGGATTTAATAACCTCTAATGTTCCTTCCAATCTTATTATTCTATTTTCTAAGGCAATATGGAAACTGAAAGTAAAACACTTGATTATTGCAAAATATATGGTTTATAAAAGAAAATAAATAAAGTCTAAGTTCAGCAATTATAAAGAAGCCCTTTCACAAACTACTTAAACTAGTTTTTTTAACTATTTAAAAATAGGTAATAGCTAAGAAGCATATATGATATAAAATCATATTAAGTGAGATATTGATTGATTAGATTTATATCCTGCCTTTTTTCTAGAGGCTGGTAGTTGAGCTGAGAGACAAAATGAGGAGATCAAAATTATCCAGTGAGTTTATATGGCTGAAGATGGCTCTGATCATAGTCAACACCTTGACCACTAAACTACATGGTTCCAATTGGGTCAAATAGTTAATACAATGTATAATTCATACTAATAAGAAATATCTTGAATATTTTATGTATTTTCCTTCCTGAAGTAACTCAAAACTTCCAAAAGATTCATAATATCATAATTAGTATTTTGTCTCTTCACTAAGACAGAATTAGAGCAATATTAATTTTTAGAATTATACAATGCAAAATGTAGTAAGAATAGAAAATTAAGATAGTGTGTTCATTATTAAGATGTGCCTAACAGGGTGATTACAAGGCATACTTTCTAAGGGACATTTCTGTATTTGGCTTTTGAACTCCATGGGACTTCTACATATAACTATGTATAGGTTACAGCCTTAAAAGAAACAGTTGTTGAGAGAATCAATTATATGAAATAGAAACTGCTGAAACAGTCTTAGCAATATTTCAAAATATGTGAAAATATGAATGACATCAAATATCTAACTAGAGGCTTTATAAGTCACTATTTCTAAAAATAATTGCAGTAAAATACAACAATAATTGTTTCATGGAATTTAAGTAAGGGTAAAGGTGCGTGACTCATGAAGCAGATTTAAGAACTGAACAGTACATATACATATACACGTACAGTACATGCATCAAAAGCTTAATTCTTATAGTGATAGCAGCAGCATTTATGGTAAATCATATAAAAGAGTAATTATCTGCTACCAATGAGTTGACTAGAACAAAGAAAGTTTGTTGGGAGAGCTCAGCTGAGGAGAAGGAAGAGAAAAGGGGAAAAGAAAAAAGTCAAAAAATGGGAGAGAGACTATTCACGGGTTGTTATTTCGATTTCCATATACTGTTGCTAATTGCTACTAACTACCAAGTAGTACTGAAGCACTGCTTGATGCTGACCCAACTGAGACAACTTCAGGGACATATTAGGAACCCAGTTCCCCAAAGTGCAAGCTCACTAAGCAAGTGAACGCGAGTAAGGCACTTTTTAAATTGTTTGTTGTTCATCAAAGAAACATAGAGATGGAGGACACTGTCTTCATGATATGCAGAAACATACAATGTTTTTTTCTCACTGAAAATGACAACAGCTACAGATTACAGGTTGAATGTACAGTGGTGCTTGGAGATGAGAGGGATACTGGTTCTTCTCTATGGTACAGTTTGGAGTGTGACTGAACAACCCCCAAGTTTCTTTCAATTTACTATCAAACATCCTTTTTTACTTTTTCATATTAGAGCAAACAACACATTCCTGAAGAAATGACACGGGTCTATGAAATGCTGGGCAAGAGAATAAATAAAGAGCTAAGGGCACAGATGGAGTTTTCTTCACTCATTCCTATCAAAATAATACCGAAAAAGAATAATTGGCTAAACAGATGGTGTCAGCAGGAACAATTTGGATTATTCATAATGGAATGTGTTTCTAAGTTGAGGTACACCTGGTAAGAGTTGGTTGAACTTGCATAATAACTTTGAAGGATATGTTTGGAAGTCTTTAAACAAAATTTCCACCTGATTTAATGGCTTTAAACTAAACTATGGAGTAAAGGAGCAGTAGCTCATAAAGCATCAGATATTTATCCTTTTTGTCTTTCAATTTGTCAGAGAGTTCTTTATGCAGCCATGCTGGTTTCTTTTGGGAACTGTTATTTTTCTTCTTCATTGGTATTGCGCTGGACTGGGCTTTTATAATCTCATTTTTCAAAATTTCCCAAGCTTCTTGAGTTGTTTTCCCCTTGAGGATTCTCATCCATGGAATCCTTCCCAAGCTCTCTCTGAGTTTATTGAAATTAGCTCTCTTGAAGTCTAAGACTCTAGTTAGTATATCAATACTAGCATGGGTATTCAGAATGTGATGGCATCCAACATATCACATAAATACAGGAAACAAATAAAAATGGGAGAAGGGAATAATATATTACCAAAATATTCCAGCAACTCTATGTGGAACACAAGAAGGGAGGACAAATGGTTAACAAATAGGAAAAACTAGAATTCTTAATTTAGGAAAACAAATGATTTAGTAGGCTTGCTGAAACCTGGTGGGATGAAGCTCATGAGTAGAATTCAAAAACGGACTGGTAATATAATATTTATTCAAAAGTTAATAGCAGAATAGAAGGCCATTTTATATAAAGGAATTGCTCACAGGTACAGAGATCCAGGTGAGTGTGAGAGTTCATGCTGAGAGTATTTCAGTAAGCATGAAAGGGAAATAACACTTCTATTGCTGCCGTAATGTGTTCAGACTTCTGGCAGTTAGCAACAGTAATTGCAAAACTATAATCAACACTTAATATGTCAATTGTAGGAAAATTAAATTATATTGAAACCCAATAGCAGTTTAAAAATAATAATAATTAAGCAGTACATCAGAAGTAGTAAATAAAATTGAAGTATGTCATTTTGAGATTCTGGATAAAATGCAATTGTGTGTGTGTGTGTGTGTGTGTGTGTGTTGGGGGGGCAACATGCTGATTCTGCAAATAGCTTAGAGATGGCTATAAAAACACTGTGAAGCGGTATGTAAGTCTAAGTGCTATCGCTATAATGTGGAAAGGAGAAATTCAATTGTGGGCTACATTGGCAGTTATGCAATCTTATATAGAGAAAAGCCACTGTTCCTTTCTATCTGCATCAGTCAGACTGCACCAAGACAGCACAAAGAATATTGTGTCCAGATTGCACAAGAATATTGTGTCCAATTCTGGGCACCATAGTTTAAGAGGATCATTGGCAAACTGAAGTACATTAAGAAAAGAAGAATCAAGTTGGACCTGGAGGGAAAAAAAATATGTGGAATGTTTCAATGCGCTGATATGATGGAAATGTTGATAGCATTGGGTATGTTCTATCTGAACCTTACAGAAGAAGAATTGTTCCAAATTATATGACAGAGAACAGTGGTTTTATATTACAAGAAAATAGATTGGTTCCCCATCAGGAAAAATCTCTAATGGTAAGAACCCATCAACCATCAGACTAACTACCCCAACAGGTAGTAGACTATTCTGGAAATATTTAAACATTGTCTGCTGTAGGGAAACTGTAGTAGAAGATTCTTGCCTTGGTCAGAGAGTTGAATTAGGTCATTATAAGTTTCTTTCCACATTTTTCTTCTACAAGGCTATGCCTATTAAGATAAAATTTCACCATTTCATGAAAAATTAAAGCCTGATTTTTAAATCATGTCATAAATAAAGATAGTATGTCTATGCCACATAAGACTGACATGTCAGTGATGGAGTCTCTTTACTCTATAGATGTTTATAGATATTTCTCTTTACTATTTTTGCCTGAGGGAATTTTTATTGAACTTACAGAAACAGTGGAACTTTTACTATGAATGATCCCTTGCAGTTAGGCTCCTAATCTCTTATACTGTATATCTTTATCCCTTACTCCCATAGCTGCTCCCCTTACTGTGTGTGTGTGTGTGTGTATGTTTAAAAATCACTTATTTGTCATTGTTATATAACACAATCAGTATGGCTATCATAGAGAATGACATAGATAGCCATTTGTCTGAAATGGTATAAGGTTCCTGCCCACACAGGGGGTTGGACTAGAAGACCTACAAGGTCCCTTCCAACTCTGCTATTGTATTGTATTGTATTGTATTGTATAGATAGGAAGAGGTCACATATATGGAAAAACTGGAGAACTCAATGCCTACCTGGATTTAATCTAACAATATGGTCAGTTTAGGAAAACACGTGGGATATTCAAAAATAGGACACAGCTAAGCCTCAATATTCACAATTTAATGTATCTGTAATCTGAAGTCCAGGCACAGAATTCTCTGTCTTCATGTAGTTGATAGTGGATGAGGAAAGAGTTGTATTTTGTGAATGTATTCTGCACTTCTCAAGCATAACACAGCTGACACTGTAGTAGCCAGGGATTCAGACATTGCTAAACTTAGGTCATAAATATATCTTGATGGAAAGGATTTTCTGATAATGGAAACCTCAGAAAGCTGACGTTTGAGAAGGCCTACATAAACCAAATTGCTCAGCCTTTTTCAAAGTTAGATCTAACATCTTAATGAAATGATGCAACTAATGTTGAGTTTTAAGAATATTGATGAGGAAGCTTTTCATGGCAGAAGGAGTAAGATAAATCAGCTATAGAGTGAGATACAGTAAGGATCATTCAGATGGTATTTTTCTTCACACATCTACCCTGTTTCCCTGAAAACAAGACCTCCCCAGATAATAATCCCAATCGGGCTTTTGAGTGCAGGTGCTAAAATAAGTGCCTCCCCCCAAATATTGCAATGCAGCAGCAGCCATGAGGTGACCAAGCTTGCTGCCTCCTGCAGCTCAAAAATAATAATAAGACCTCCCTGAAAATAAGATTTTATTTTGGGTCAAAAGAAAATAAGACCCTGTCTTATTTTTGGGAAAACATAGTATACATTGAGAAAACATGTATGACACGAAGAACCCATCTGTTCTTTGTGTGAAACCCAAAGTTCAAATGTTGAATAAAAATAGGATCCAGGTTGCAATCCAGACCATGCTCACTTGTTATCTGAAAAGACTCACTCGGTGTCTCAACAGAACATAGCACTCTGGTATATGTATTAAATTAAAGAAATGCTATTTTTCTCTCTTAGTTAAAACAATTAGCACCTGTATTAAAATAATGACTCAGAGCAAAGATAGACTGTTCTTTTCTCCTCATAACCTTCTGTCTTTCCCACTAGAGTTTTGCATGGTCTCTGCACAGGGCAACATTCCTTGTACTTATGGTACTTATTGGAACTATGTGCGTTTGGAAAGAGAGAATTGCAAAACTACTCCCTCCTATTACAATGTTAAAAAAAATAACAATGTTTAAATAAAACACCTTATTCCGCTTTTCCCTGAAACTGTATCTCTTGCTCTTAGTTAAATGAAACCTGATGAAATACAAATCCGACCCAAAGAAGCTCACCTTAACCTTTCACCCTGAGATTTCTATGTGCTTAAAAAAAAGAGGGGGGAGCGGGAGCGAGGGCAAAAATGAAAAGGCATTAGGGCTGAAACAAATGTTTCCAAATGTTTTACATTTATTCCCATTTATTGGACTTCCACCCCTTATCCTGCTTCAGAATTCTGTAGAAACAAAATATTTGGATTTAGCAGATACTGCTAAATAGTTTAGACAGAAAATGATTTCTTTCATTGAGGAACTTTTATAGAGCACAGTGAACTTAAATGTAGTAAAACTGGATTCACAACAAAAGTGTGCAAGGACTTCAGTGACATTCACAGAGAAAAAACCTTGGGTTGCGTCAATCAATTTGGAGACAATTGCATAAAAATAAATTAAGTTTGTAACAGAAAACTACTATGGGAAATATTAAAAATATATTCCATGAGATCATCCTATGCAGTTTTATGGCAATATATTTTACAACATTGCAAACAGTTGTGATATTTAACTGAAGAAGGTGGTAAATTAAAAGTAAGGTTTTTGGTCAAACCTTCCTGTTATGAAAGAGAGTGGACAATATCCAAGAGAAGGACTCTGGATGAATTCCATTTTTAACATACACTTGGTTATAAAAGGCTTTCACAAACTGATCTTCTTTAATGGTTTAAGGCACAGTCTGCTTAACTTAAGTACTTGTTTATTAATTTTTCATTGCTTAGCTTAACCTCTGAAGGGTAAAATTCCCTCTCTCTCCCACTAAATCAATGATGTTATGTTTATAATGGAGTTGAAATTAGCACAAATTCCCCCCCCCCTTCCATTCTTTGTCTCTTCCTTTTTACATTATTTATTCAGTGGAGTCTTTAACACATTAAGGAATTACTGGGTTGGAGTCTTTTGCTGGTGCCTGGACAATTTTTAAATACTTTCTTGAAATCCCTAATTTAAAATGTATTCTTTGACATCTCAGAAATGATAGCATGAGGGAAAAGCAACTGTTCTTCAGTGAATTCTATTAAATAACCATTCTCACTGAAATACTCCATGGGTTCTAATGCACAGCTCTATCCAAATCTTGAATTCATTTTTATAGAATCAAAAGGCAATTCAGTTCCACCATCTCAGGTGTTTTTGAGATACACTCAAAACATTTTTTTTCACTGCAAAGTTTATTCTCCCAATAATGACCATATACTCTTCTCTCTCAAGGATATCCTGCTTTTCTGTTTTCTAATGGCAGAATTAGTACTGAAGTATATCACTCAAGCTGCCAATTAAATAGTATTTACCCCTGTTCCCAAATGAACATTCAGATTTGCAATTGATTTAGTGCACTTGCCTTCTGAAGCCTTCTATTTTGAAAAAGTAATAAGAGAGCTACTGCACTATTACATGAAGGAGAATACATGCTTCTAAAGCAAGAGGAAAATAATGTTGACTGCAAGCTGAAATCAGTCTTAATTCATTCTTTATTGCTGCTCGGGTTCAGTGTTATTTGAGCTGGTCTCAACTGTTAAAAGCATTTCAAATGTTCACATGGTGTGCATTAGGTTACAAAGTAAAAGCAACTAGAGCTCACCAAATATAACTTTCTGAATGCAAACCACATGAATTTGATTTCTTTGTGGCATAACTTTAATTGGGTTCAGAGATCTCTCAGATGTACCTGTCTATCTGCTTTCTGATGCCTGATATGATAAGGCTAATATGAAGAAGCTGGTCTGAACTGCTCTCAGTTACAGCAGGGGTCTCCAACCTTTGCAACTTTAAGTCTGAAGGACTTCAGCTCCCAGAATTCTCCAGCCAGCAAAGCTGGCTGGAGAATTCTGGGAGCTGAAGTCCTTCAGACTTAAAGTTGCAAAGGTTGGAGACCCCTGAGTTACAGGGAATCCATTACTTGGTTTATCAGGTTGTGGTAGTATTTTACTTGGGAATCTCTAAGGCTTTAGTCAGGCATCCATCGCTAAGGAACTGGGCCAAGTATAGTTGTACAAGTCTTGCATACAAGGCAATACAAGAGAGAGAAAGCTGGTTCAAGCTGACTTGTCCTCACCAATGTTACTTCTTTCATCAGTACAGGTTACCCATGCATATATAACTTGAATCAAGTACAGGGCCTGCCAATATGGAATATACACAGAGGTGCTCTTCAGTCACTGTGCTGCCTACATAGGTGTTATATGCAAGTGTAGATAAAGTAGGAGAAAAGAGGATTATGTTGAATTAATGGGACATTTACTTTCTGGTACACTGCACTATGCTTATTTGTAATGTTGAATAGTGGTATGTAGTGCCCTAATTAAGAGGCCATTGGTGACATATTTCTAGGAGTTTACTCGTTCCACATTCTATTATCTTTATTTCCCCATTTCTTTTGTTTTATATTCCCATTCACTTTATTTCTGCTTCTTTCCCAACCTCTCTGCAACTTTGTTTCCCATCTTTCACTTCACCAAATTTCTGCTTTCTTCCCAGGCAAAACCAGCTGGTTTTATATACCATTTATATTAAGTAAGTACACTGCAGAGGATGGCAACTCTGCCTGATATCTTGATCTCTTAGGTGCATCAATGGCTTTTTAAAGAAGTCCTATAGAAAAATTAAAATTAAAAAGTTCTTTATAACATAAAATTTGTCTTTTGAAAATACAAAAATAAAAAGAACAATGAGAAACAAACTTCTATTACTTATAAACCAGAGGTGGTATTTAGCCAATTCTGACAGGTTCTGGAGAACCGGTAGTGGAAAGTTTGAGTAGTTCAGAGAACTGGAAAATAGGCTGCCCCTGCTTCCACTGCCTCCCAGCTGATCTTTTGTTGCCCTGAACAGGAGAACAGAGCTGGAAAGCAGGTTAGAGGGTTGTGGAGAGAATGGGGATTTTGCAGTATCCTTTCCCTGCCATGCCCACAAAGCCGCACCATGCCCACAGAACTGGTAGTAAAATTTTTTGAATCCCATCACTGTTGTAAACTAAGGTAAACTAAGGTAAACTAAGGTAAAAGAGAAATGTGTGAAGAAGAATAAGGTGTTTAAGTGCAAACAATTTAAAATCTATAAAAGCAAGCCCTGGTGTGTCGATGTGGAGGTCCTCCAAATGTTTGACCTGGAACTTTGCCTAGTGTCCTGCCCCAGTGATGCTTTTGATGTTAAATGATTTATAAACTCATTGTTGACTAGGGGCAAATCTTGCAGTTCATCAGGCAGCCATTGAGAAATGAATCAAATAGTGAGCCAGGTATCTGCATTGCTAGACCAAATGTAAAGTCCATCTGGTAAATTAACAAAAATTCCAGACCCAGACTAGAAACTGTCATTTGCCTTACAAATAGTTTTTAAAATGTGAATATAACTGTCCTGTTAAATAAAATAGTTTTATTCCCTTTTTGGATTGTTAGTATTATTACTTATAATCCAGAAAGAGGTGATAAGGGGTTGAAAATAACCGAATATATCCCCAGCAGATCGGGTTTTTGTTTTGGGATTTCATAAGCACTTCTTAATCTTCTGCATCTTACAGTTTCCAATCACTTCAGTTTTATCCAAAAGCTATTTCCCCCTTTTAAACTTGCTCTCTAAGTGCATTCTGATCAAAAGTTAAGGTAATGTTAGAAATATTATTGCCAAATGAAGATATATTAGAAACAGGTCTTTTTTGATAGTGACATAAAATATTTGTAACTGTTTCTTCCAGATGTCATAATTTTTAGGGTTTTTTTTTAGTTTTGAGGTACTTTCAAAAAATTGGCTGATATTATTTAATATATATATATAAAGTATATAGGTACAGTAAGATGTACAGTATGAATCATTATTGTATTTTTGTATTGACATTTTTGTTTTGTTAAACTATGTTCTTTTATATGGGCAACTGTATAACTTGCATTTATTTTATGTTGTTTTGCTGATGTTATGCTGTTCATCAAAGGGAATATCAAATATTTACAAGTACATAATCATCTTTCTGAAGGAACTTCTTGTATTAGTGTTTCCTGATTGGAAATTCAGTCCCAAGTTTTTCAGAATTTGGTTTGATGAAGAACATGATAGCTGAAGCTTCATTAACTGATGCATGTGGGTATTATTAGCATTTTTTAAATAAAGCGGACAAGGCCTTTCCCGAACAATAAGAAAGTAAAGTAGAAAAAAGTCAAGGAGAAATTATTTATATAAGAAGCCCAGAAGTAGTGGGGTGGGAGAATTCCATTGACTCCTGGCATCTTGTTGCTAACTTCTAAAAGTTAAATGTGTCTGGGAGTTTGATCTCACCAGAGACATGGGTCAACCACTTCCATGAACAATTTATTCTACCAGCTCATGAACTGGGCCCGTGTATGGTAATTTGCCAGCCTTTTTCTAACTAATACCCTTTCACTACTTTGGAAACTTTCAAACCTACTACATCATGAGAAATTCTTAAACAAGTCAGGTTGTATTTGATTTATGCAGTACCCTGAAAATTGAATTGAGGTTTGAATGGTGGACCTATTTACTATTTCTTATAAGATTTAAGATTTATTGCATTTATACACTGCCCTATCTCCCTTTCGGGACTCAGGGCGGTGTACAGCCAACAGTAAAAATGAGTAATATAAAAGTTAAGATCAAATGTTAAGATATAATTAAATAAATTGGCCTGCCAAATTAAAACCCCCCTACTAAAATCAATTTTAAAACTACGACAGGCTGGCAGCACAAAATAAATGGGTCTTCAGGGCCCGACAGAAAAGGCGTAGGTCGGTGATCATCCGTAGGTCAGGGGGTAGGTCATTCCAGAGGGGCTGCCACAGAGAAGGCTCTCCCCCTGGGGGTCGCCAGCCGACATTGTTTACCCGACGGCACCCTGAGGAGGCCCTCTCTGTGGGAGCGAACTGGTCGGTGGGAGGTATTTGGTAGCAGGAGGCGGTCTTGAAAATAACCAGGTCCCTTGCCATGGAGCGCTTTAAAGGTGGTTACTAGTACCTTGAAGCGCACCCGGAAAGCCACAGGCAGCCAGTTCAGCTCGCGCAGGAGAGGTGTCACGTGGGAGTATCTGGAGGCTCCCAGAATCCTCCGTGCAGCCACATTCTGAACTAACTGGAGCCTCCGGGTGCACTTCAAGGGAAGCCCCATGTAGAGAGTGTTGCAGTAGTCCAGGCGGGATATGACGAGGGCTTGAGTGACCGTGAGTAAAGTGTCACGATCCAGAAAGGGGTGCAACTGGCATATCAGGTGGACCTGATAAAAAGCCCCCCTGGCCATGGCTGTCATATGGTCTTCTAGAGAAAGCCAAGAGTCCAGGAGGACGCCCAAGTTGCCCTCTCTGTGGGGGCCAATGACTCGCCCCCAATAGCCAGAGCTGGCACCAACTGGCTATATCATGATGCCGGAAGCCGTATCTCCAACAACGCCGGAAGCTAGTATCCCCAACAATGAAATCTGTACAAATATATTTAAAAAAATAATAAGTCTAATTAAAATAATTTTATCCAAACAGTTTATTAAGTATCATAAGTGCGCTTCAAGGTGCTAGTAACCATCTTCAAAGCGCTCCATGGCACGGGACCTGGCTACTTGCGGGACCGCCTCCTACCACATACCTCCTTTCGACCTGTCCGCTCCCACAGAGTGGGCCTCCTCAGGGTGCCATCCGCCAGACAATGCTGATGGTGGCCCCCAGGGGGAGAGCCTTCTCTGAGCCGGGCCTGCCCTCTGGAACGACCTACCCCCCGACCTTCAGATCATCGCGGACCTACGCCTCTTCCGCCGGGCACTAAAGACATATCTATTTCAAGAGGCCAGCCTGGCTTAGTTTTAGTGGACATAGTTTTAATTGATTGATTGATTTTAACCCTTTTTCTATTCTAAATTTTAGCACAGACCTTTATTTAATTTATTTTTAACTGTTTTGTACTGTATTGTTTTATGTTTTATATTTCTGTGCACCGCCCTGAGTCCCCTTGGGGAGATAGGGCAGTATACAAACTTGAAACTTGAAGTAAAGATACCTTTATAAAAAAAATTCCAATTGAAAAAATGTGAATGAATTAGCTGAGGACCAATTTGGATTTAGGCTTGCTGTATCAAATTTTGATTTATGGAATATCACTAGGTAAAAAAATACTTGGTTGTTTCAAGGAATTTTTTTGCAAACCTCCTTTGATCTTAAGAGAGGTTATGTGAGAAAAGGGAAGCCACGTGTATAGATTGTCAGCTGGATATGAATGATCCATGGGAATGCTTATACAAATTATTAAATGTATTGCCAGCTGAGGAATTTCTGCACTACACTTACTCTAAAGAAATAGGTATACCCTTGTATTATTTTTATTTAACTTTTTAATTAATTTTATAGTATGCAGGAGGTTCTCTCTTTCAATATCAAACTTTAGATAATAAAGCTATTTCCTCTTCATTTATACTGATGTTACTGTCATTCTTTTAAAGGCTGCCTTAATCATGATTCTTCTTTTCAAGCTTACCAAGCAAACAAGATGTGATATATCTCTCTCCTGGCAGACTGTCAGATCCATGGTATATGTTTAGTTGCCAAATTTTGCTTAGCAGCCATGAAGGTACGTACTCAGGTTACATCTGACATAGTGAAGTATCTACTAAATACTTAAAATGATTCAGATTTCAAAGCAAGTGCTGCAAGATAACAATAACAAATAATGTCCAGATTTGAGATTTAGAATTTAGACAAGAAAACTTGTACTTAATCTCTCTTTATCTTATTAACAGTTTAGTTTCTTTTAGGATTCAATTATTTTTATTTCTGATTTTATTATTTTTTATTTTCATGTGTTCATGGCCGAACTGGTAGTGGTTTGGTGGCCTGTGTCATTGGAACTGGCAGTGGCCCAGGCCTGCCAGCCCCCCAAACTGGTTCCCTGTCAGCAGCATCAGTGGTGCCATCTTGTTTTTCAATTCTGTACATGCACAGAACAACTTTAATTGAACTGTGCCTGCGCATGCAGCACGCATGAAGCGTGCACACCAGTGGTGGGTTCCGGCCAGTACGCCCCAGTACGGGTGTACTAGTGCCTTCTGGGAGCAGCAGGCACCATTCTGGTATACGATGTCAGAGGGCCCACCTGCCCACCCACATTCCTTACTTGTATTTCACCCAACTGGGCCATTTGCGCATGCACACACAGTGCCTACATGATGCTCCACTGAGCAGCTGGAGCATCACAGTGGTGGGTGAACATGCATGCGCAGCATGCGTGCATGTGGTGGATACTCAGCCCTGGCGCAATGTACTGGATCCGGAACTTACCACTTGCGCATACGAGCGAAGTACACACACAAGCAAACTGACAGTAGTGTCAGCTGGAACCCACCCCTGGATTGTGGTCCTTGTTGTTGTTGTTGTTGTTGTTGTTATTATTATTATTATTATTATTTATTTCAATGGTGTGCAATTCAAAGCCATTGAGAAAGAGAAGGTTATAAGCTACCTCAAGGTCCTTTCACGCAATCAGAAAGGAGTAAGTTTTCCACAACCACTTGGAATTTGCTAGCGTTGCTATAGGAGGTGATCATCATTTAAATTATCCTCAATGCCACTGATTTCAAAACACTATTATGAATTTGACTAGTTAATTAAAATGTTATAAATTAAGATTGGGAATTGTGAATTGATTCAATTGTTAGGGACAGTGTAATGGGTCAGTGGTTAAGATGCTGAGTTTGTCTACTGAAAAACTGACAGCTTGGACATGAGACCCAAGGACAGAATGATGGGGTGAGCTCCCATTACTTGCCTCAGTTCCTGCCAACCTAACATTCTGTAAATATGTAAATGCAAATAGATAAATAAGTACTGCATCAATGAGAAAGGTTGCTGCCATGATGATAGAAGTGTCTCTTACACAATACAGCCTCCATCAGTTGAAAATTGGAAATAAGCACCACCTTTTGAATCAGTAATGACTGGCCAAAGGAAACTTTTAAACCTTAATTCATCTATTGGTTTCATTGTTCCTTAGATCATAGTGCGTAAATAATTTCTTAGTGTTGTATATACTTGTTTTAATAGAAGTTAAACATCTAAAATAGTTTATTTACTTTAACTTGCTTTACTTTGTTAAGTTCTCAAGAATTTCAAAGTCTTTGGCATGTTCATTTAATTTTCATCTTGTATATTGCCAAATATTGTACTCAAATCCAGCAATTCACAATACTAATTTTACATATTTGTTTACAGTAGCCACCACTCCATAAATTTAAAAAAGTGCCCTCAGTTGAAAGATGGATCATGCCATGGGTTCTGGGACAATTTCTCTGCAGAACTCTCACTTTTTTTTTCTTTTTGCTCTAACATGGCTATTATGTTAGAATATGCTAGCATTGTGCCAAATTCTTGCATGGAAATTATTGACCAAATCAGCTTCAATCGATTTCAGAAAAAAGCATGTGGGCCCTTGCTCTGCCATATTTTAAGAAAGTAGCCAAAAAACATAACAGAAATGATAAATTATTTTTTAGACAGATTATTTTGTACACAAGAGGTTTCCTGTTGCTCAAAGGACAACCACCTTCTTCTATTGTGACTTAATTCCAGTTCGAGTAACTATTAAAAAAATGTTTTAGCATCAGCCAGCTACGAAAACTACCCAAAATTGGAGAAAGGTTATAGAATTAGTAGATTTCCCAAGGAAATAATGGACCTAGATTAAGACTGGAATCCTTTCATTGAATTATTTTATTACTTTATCTAGATTGTGCTGCTGTTCTGTTCTGTTTATGGTGTGTGTGTGTGTGTGTGTGTGTGTGTGTGTATCTGTCTGTCTGTCTGTCTGTTTATCTATCTTTTTGTCTGCCTCTACCTCTCTCTCTCTACCTGAGAGAGTAGTTACTGAGTACATACTGCTGGATTTGTGATTATTTCCTTTTTCCCTTGCACCATTTTCTTCAGTTTTCAACTTTAATATACCTTTAAAAAAAACCCTTCATTTTCTGGGATGAGCATTCTCCTTCTGACAGGGAATTTAGTTTCTTTTACATCCTAGCTGTTTTGCTGCTTTTCAGGAAGAATGCAAATAAAAAGATTTTATATTCCATTCTTCCTGAGTAAACCTAAACATGCAGAAAGGAATGTTCTCGACAAAAGGATGGTCAGTGGTTGCAGGAGAGAAGGTTCTCCCCAGGAGTGTGAGAAAATGCAACAATAGGGGTTGGGTAGGGTTTAAGGATGCCCACTTCTATAAACCAAAGTATTGAACCACCAACATATTTTCATTAGCAAATGTGAATATGCGCTGCTTTGTAGTTTACACAGAATAACACAGAGGTGTTGTGAAGCAGATTATAGTTATACAGCTTTGCAATAAATTAATTAACTGTCCAAACCCAATGTTAAGATATATCTTCAAAATACGTTTTGGGACCTTCTTGGGAACATCAAATATTTTTTTTCTTTTAACGTACATTTTCAGTTTTAGAATAATTCTGTTGATAAGAAAAATCAGCTAATGTTGATAGAGTTTAACTTCTCGACATCATTCATCTCCCTGTTTTTAGACCTCCCTGATTATACAAGTTGTTAATGTACTGTATTAAATACATTACATAGTAAAAGAATACTGATGGATAATAAAAATATTTTATTCTTGAGTAAAAATTAAATGATAGAATGAAGTTTCTCAAGCTATATAATATAATAGGATGACATGGCATGGCATGGCATGGCATGGCATGGCATGGCATGGCATGAAGGAAGGAAGGAAGGAAGGAAGGAAGGAAGGAAGGAAGGAAGGAAGGAAGGAAAAATGAAAGGAAGGAAAGAAATTCTGTTTTATGAATATGAATTGTTCGTTAATGCAATACAGTTTTAATGTTGCATTAAAACTGTATTGCATTAAATACAGTCTTTCTGGTAAGAAAGGCTGCATTTCCACCAAGAAAATATTCTGATTGATCAAGGTTAAAATGAGACTTTTTAAAAAATAATGCTCTTTATGCACTTTTTTCTAATACCAGCATTGAAAAGTTGATATGACATAGATTTGCCTATAGAAATATGAAATGAAGATATACATGTTCTCTTAAAAGTTATTAAATTTAGTAATACTTGTAATAGTTTGAAGTCACTTATTAATATTTTATTAGATTCTCTATTATATTTTATTTTTTTTCCTTTATTTTTCTTATATGCAAGCACTTTGTTGGAAAATGTCAAATTATCCTTTACAGGTACACTTCTACCTGTTGTATATAAACAAGAAAATCTATAAACAATGGAGATATTTTTGTTTCTACTGAAATGATAGAATTAGTTCTTGTTTTCTAGGGTGATTTCTTGAATAATGCATTCTTCCCACACACTAATATTCTTTGCTGTTTCCCAAATAATCTGTGAGTCTTGATCCCTTCTCATCTTGCAATTCTAGTTTTAGGGCTCTAGACCTCTAGGAGTAATTGAACACCAGAATATTTGGGAAAGAGTTATATGTATAGTGGCA
Source organism: Rhabdophis nuchalis (assembly GCA_039707465.1). Classification (NCBI taxonomy): domain Eukaryota; kingdom Metazoa; phylum Chordata; class Lepidosauria; order Squamata; family Natricidae; genus Rhabdophis; species Rhabdophis nuchalis. The sequence continues at coordinate 51,450,541 of CM077647.1, read as the reverse complement.
TCAATCTACTCCCAACAACCATTACCCTTTATTTTGATTTCATGCAGCTACCTTGTATCTTATTTTAAAGACAACAGGAGAATTTGGAAAGAAAACATAAATTACAAAGCACACCTAGTTCTGTTTCATGGCATGCAATACACATGCTTCAGTCGAATCCCAGCCTTTTGCAGAATTAAAGGCTGAATGCAACAGCCTAAATGAAACTTTATCTTGCCATTTGTTGTTTTTGTTGGACTGCAGCCAGTGCAAACATTTGCAGGTGGCCGAGCCATATTTTGACACTCAGCTATCTACAGTTGTGATTAAAATCAGAATGCTGCTAAAGTGGGATTCTATACAGCCTTCTGGACCTGATTCTGCTCCCCCTTTAAATATACTAAGACCATGACAACAATTCTAAAAAGTTTAAATTCACGGCCAAGCATATTTGTGCTATTTGTGTTCATTATATATACACATATTATATATGTATGTGTGTGTGTGTGTTACGTTTTTGAGTTGATCAATAAATAAGTCACGTAACACACATATAAAAAAATTACACAATGGAACTCATGGCTTTCTGTCTAGATGGTCTCTGGTGATGAGCCAAAAGGCAGAAAAGGGACTTGATTTCCGGTTCTCGATGGCAACAGAAGTGCTTTCGGGCGCTCCTGCCGCTTGCATTTTCAGCTGGCCCCCCCAGGGGAGTCCAGGGAGTTTGGATTAACTCTCTGCCGGACGAGCGACTGCGGGGGGCTTCAGTACCGATGGCGGTCGGCGGGATGCCCTTTCCCGCTTTGCTCTAGGAGCTGAGGGAGCGGAAAGCAGGGGTCTGTGACCTCCTTGCCAATGCTTACTGGAATTAGCAGAAAAAAAGAAGACGGGCTGAAATGCCGGACTTGGTGCTGCAGCGGGACCTTCTTTCAAAGGAAAAGTGACTATGAGTTATTGCTTTACGATCCATTAAATCATTGTAAAAAAGAAGAACGGAGGGGGGGGTTTCAATTACGAAAACCCCCTCTCGTAAAAGCGGCTGTTTAAAATGCTCTCTGAATCAAGGAGAGAGAAAGATTAACATCATCCGTTCTCATACCAACTAAAGAAACTTTGTTTCAATGCTGGAATTACAATTGGTAACACAATATCTGCGGCTTGTTTAAACAGTGGAAACTTTTACTTTGCTTTCACTTTCTTCGCACTCCTGGAGGAGAGACGGCAATATGGCAATTTCTTTGTTCCGGATGATAAACTTTTATTAAGTTAAGTATCTTCAGCTACTTAGAATTTAAAGGAAAATATATTTCTTCGGTATTCTCAAGAAGCCCTTGGTGTACTTCCCAATACGTGGACCTTCTTATTGTGGATTTATAGAAAAATTATCCCTCTGGATTTGATAAAACTTAAAAAATTGAAAATTGGACTCTGACTTAATGTGTTCCTGATATCTTGAACCTCATAGACTGCCCACTCCTCAACACCATTTTTATCCTACGAACTTAAAATCACAAATGCCTCATTAAAAAAAATCTCCGATGGGAAAATCCCTTCCAGCTCAAACTTCATCTAGAGCCACCCCGACTTCACAACAAGATAAAATTTCTACCATGTTACAGAAAGGGGCAACAAGAGGAGACAAAGACAAAGGCAAAGGACTAATGCTTGAGGACATAATGAGAGAAATACAAGAATTGCAGATAGGCTTGATGAAAGATTTTTCAGATTTAAGAGATGAACTGCGGGAGTCACAAAAAACCATAACAATTAACCAACAGGAAATTGGAGAGTTGAAGAAGGGGGCAGCTAAGACAAGGGACGAGTTAAAAGAATTGCAGAAAGAAATGTCAGAATTTTCTGGGCACATGTCTAAATTTGAATTTGAAAGAATGTCTTTCTTCCTTAGGTTTCAGAATGTTCCTGAAAGGGAAGGTGAAGATTTAAGAGATTTAATGAGTGGAATTTTAGCAGATTATATCAAAAAAACTAAAGAATATCTTTGGGGGGAAATAGATTTAATTTATAGAATTAATTCAGCATATGCTAGAATAAATGAAGTTCCCAGAGAGATTCATATTAAATTTTTAAGAAGGTACACATGGGAGGGGATACTAAGGGCACAACGGGGGGGTCCGTTGAAATATGAACAAAAAGATATTGCCATATTAAAGCAGATCCCAAAAAAGATTAGAGAAGCAAGAAGGAAATTTCCCTTCTTGTCTAAAAAAATATATAAAAACGGGATCTGGTTTAAATGGTTAATGGCTGAAGGAATGTTGGTATTCTGGGAGGGAGGCAGAATTAGAATTAAAACAATTGCAGAGGCAGAAGCCTTTCTTAAAAAACATTCCTCAATCCTGGGCGATGAAGAAGAAGGGACAGGAGGAGCCACAGCCCTGCCCTCTGAGGGGAGGGAGAAAGAAGGTGCAATAGCAAAAAGGCTCAGATCTCAAAAATAATTAATTTTGAACTATTGTAATTCTGGAAATTGATGAAAATGTAAAGCAATGTATGAATCTTTAAAATGTGCCAAATGTATATATCTCCTAACACTACTTGTTTAACATGATATTGTATGAGGACCCAATTGCAGTCACCATCTCTGGTATGGAAACTGTAAAATGCATAATATAAACCCTAATTACCCTTCCCTAATATTATAAAATTGTAAAATCAATAAAAAACTTTTATTTTAAAAAAAACAAAAGGCAGAAAAGAAAACAGTATGTCTCCTCCCTTAATTGGGGCCCTAAAAGGGTGTTGTGGAACAATTTTATATATATGTGTGTGTGTGTGTGTGTGTGTGTGTGTTAGTTTTATGAGCTGATCACACATATCTAAAATATTATACAACATAATTCTTGGCTTGCTGTTTGGATGGTCTCTAGCGATGAGCCGATGGGCAGTCTCCTCCCCTTAAAGGGACCCTGAACAGGAGCTGTGAGAATTATTCTTCATTTAAGAGTCCTGTAAATTGGCTGATATATCAGGGATACCAGATAGCTCAAGGCATAGAGAGCTTGCCTCAAATGCTGGAAAGCTCTGGTTCAAATCCCAGTAGAAGGAGTATGGCCAGCTGAAGAAGGCTAACAAGCCTGAAATGGATCCATCCTGGTCTCTTTATTTTCAGCCCTTAAAAAAATCTAACACATATCTAAAAAATGTCACACAGCAGTAATCTAATTTGGTTCTCTGTCTGGATGACTCTGGGTTGAGTCGAAGGGCAGAGAGGGATGACGTTAAGTCTCCTCCCCTTAAAGGGACCCTGAACAGGAGCTGTGAGCTGTATATATATATATATATATATATATATATATATATATATATATATATATATATATATATATATATATATATACACATATACACATATACACATATATACATATATACATACATACACACACGCACGCATACACTAGCTGTACCCGGCCACGCATTGCTGTGGCCCAGTCTGGTTAAATGGCCAACCAAACTGTGTATACACAACAACTGTATAACCACCAACCTACCTACCTACTGTATTTCTTACTCTCTACCTACCTACCTACCTACCTACCTATCTACTGTATTTTCTCCCTCTCTCTATCCCTCTACCCTCCTACCTACCTACTGTATTTCTCCCTCTCTATCTATCCCTCTACCTACCTAACTACCTACTGTATTTACTTTCTCCCTCTACCTACCTACGTACCTATTTACCTACCTACCTACTGTATTTCTCCCTTTCTATCCCTCTACCTACCTACCAACCTACCTACTGTATTTACTTTCTCCATCTATCTACCTACCTACTTACTTACCTACCTACTGTATTTCCCCCTTTTTCTATCCCTCTACCTATCTACCTACCTACCTACCTACCTACCTACCTACTGCATTTCTCTCTCTCTATCTATCCCTCTACCTACCTACCTACCTACCTACCTACCTACCTACCTACCTACTGTATTTCTCCCTCTCTATCCCTCTACCTACCTACCTACCTATCTACCTACAGTACCTACCTACTGTATTTCTTTCTTTCTCCCTCTATATACCTACCTACCTACCTATTGTTTTTCTCCCTCTCTCTCTCTATTCTTCCCTCTACCTCTCTCTATCCACCTCTGTGCCTCCTCGCTGATGCTGCCGCTGTGCCTGCAGCTCCTGGCACTTCTGCTGCCTCCCCACAGTTGGCCTGGCCTCCCTCTTTCCCTCCTTTGGGGCCAGCGGTGGCAGCCACTTGTGGCTTTGCAGGGTGCTATGTCCGGTTCCTCCTGGGGGTGGGGGCAGGTTTCTGCCTCCGTGCCTCCTCACTGATGCTGTCGTGGTGCCTGGTGCTCCTGGTGCTTCTGCTGCTGCCGCCACTGCAGCCTCAAGGGCCTTCTGCCCCCCAACATCTCCATGGCGAGAAGAGATCGGTGGCTGGTGGGGGGAGGGGCTGCCACAGAAGTGGGGAAGGTGCCGGGAGCACTGGGTACCACAGCGGCATCAGCGTGGAGGCATGGAGGTAGAGGCTTCCCCCTACCCCCGGGAGAGGCCGGATGCGGCGTTCCACAGGACTGTGGGGTGGCTGCTTGAAGGGGGGAGGGAGGGAGGCCAGGTTGGGTGTGGGGGGCGGTGGAGGCGACAACATCAGAGAGGAGGCATGGAGGCAAGGCTTTCCCTCCCTCCCTGCCCCACCCTGTCCTCAGGAGATGCCGGGCGTGGCATCCCACAAGACTACCGGGTGGCTTTGGCCATTGGCCTGGCCCAGGGAGGCGCATGCACAGATTCCCACCGCCGGAAGGCCATTCACTGATGCAACAGCTGGGTGGGAGGAGTTACAGGGAGATAAAAACCTGATCAGTGAGTACATTTTACATTTGTGTACCTTGCACATGACACAGGTGTGCTAGCTGCGAAATAAGTACGTATTCTATTATCGGAAGTCCTTGGGAACATTGTGTCAAAATTTGGTGTAAATTGGTCCCGTAGTTTTTGAGATTAGCAGCTTTGCATAAACTATTTTATGTATAGGTATGTAGGTTTTGGTTATTCGGGTCTTTTTATGCTGATTGGTCTTATTTGTATGTTTCTCCTTATTTTGAATTTCAAAATTGAATTTCAATTTCAAGACCAATCAGCATCAATCTACCAATCATGATACAGCTGCACAGCCAATCAACCCACTCACAACAACAGTCAGCACTCCACCACCCCCACCAAGATTTAAGAAGGGCAACGCCTTCGTAACCGCAGACTGCAAGCCTGAAAATAGCAAGTGAGATCTTGCCGAAAAGTTGCAATAACAATTTCATGCTTACACGGGAAAACACCCGAAGACAGCAATACCAGCATGCCTACACCCGTGAAAATCTATGAAAGCAAATATATATATATACATAACTAATTAGAAGAATGTAATACCTTGGGAAGATTATATATATATATTTTCCTGTGTATAAGGCCCGAAGTATTTTCCTGTGTATAATACCCGAAGCAAGCAATGCCAGCATACTTACACCCGTGAAACTCTACGAAAGCATGTATATGTATATATATATAAAATCTTCCCAAGATATTACATTCTTCTAATTAGTTATGTGCCAATCAATACCATACCATAATTAATCTTGCATTGTATTGAAATACAAAACTGAAATTCCAAATGAAACCATTATAAAACAGCCTTTTGTGCTTAAGAAATGTTAAAAATATGGATACATTTGTGAAACAGATAGTATTTTGATTGCTATTTAACTTTCCCCAGAAAGTTTGATCAGTCAAGATACGGAATTGAAAAGAAAATATCTATCCAAAGAGTATTATGTAAAAATGAATACTGAATGCCTATATATGCGCAAAAATAAATAAGACATCAAGACTTCATATGCTTTTATATTCTCTGAAGATTTTTTTACAGATCATCAATTAAATGACTCCTTAAGCAATATAAACATTCAAGTTGAAAAAAAAATAAGATGACCAACACAATAATTATATATATATATATTTAAAAAACAGCGACATTAACTGATGAATGTATGAATGAAAACATACTGTACATTTGCTTATATAGAAAAAGCATATAATAAAATACATGCAAGCATGTATTTCTGAGTACTATAATCTGGTTTTCCTCAAGCTTAGCAACTTAAGCGACTTAAGGATGTGTGGACTACAACTCATAAAATTTTCTAGCCAACAAGAGAGATAAGTTAAGAACATTCCCTTTGCTGTTTAATGTATTCAAGCATAAATGTATAATTAATATTTCCAATCATATGAAAAGTCTGCTGCTTAGATATGAAAATGTATCTATATTTGCAGTATATGAATTATACCATGAAGCATAGATACAGGCAACATACTCTGCATATATGTTGTCATGTTGTTAGCTGAGGTGATGGTGAATGTCAGACAAATTGCACATAGCAATATGAAGTATGATCTGAAAAATAATGTACTAATAATCAGGATGTTTGACAAGGAAGCTGGAAAGTATAATTGCAAATATACAAAAATGGCAAAAAACAAGTGTATACAGTAAATTTGTGCACTTGGGTAGAATGCTCACTGTAGACGGGGAAATGGGTAGATATATATATATATATTTTTAAATTAGTCTTTATTAATATAAATATAAAAAACAAACACTTAACAATTATAGGATAGGGGTAGTGGGAGATACATACATAGGTAGAAAAAAGAGAGGAAAAGAAAAAGAAAAGAAGGGGAGGAGGGACATACCGGGGGTATAGCTACTCCCCTAATTTAAGAAATATGTTTGTCCCAGTCTAACATCAATTATTATTTACAATTGTGTTTAGATGTCTACATATATATCTATAAAATTGTCTCAAGTTCACTGTTATCTTGTTTGTTCCTCGTGTATATTTCACCATAGTTTTGTCTAATTAGTTTCTTTGGTATCCATTATTCTCTTATTATACCATATATACCATGTTTAACATCGCATTATATTGTGAAGAATAAATGTCTTGTTTAAAAATGCACAAGTGGTATATATAAGATGGTGCCTTAAGTACAGGGTGATTAAATACAAATGGAAGTGAGCAGTACAAAATACATTAATATTATAGAGAGAGAGAACAAATCAATGTAATAGAAATATATGAAGAGTGAAGGGAGCAAAAAAAGGGAGTAAATATGGTAGCTTGAGATATTCAAAAAGAAAATGTAAATAGGCTTAAATAGGTTTAAAAAATAACAAAATGACAAAAAATGTATGAAGCATATATGGACATAGGGAAACAAGTTAATTTATGAAGAATTGTGAAGTATGAAGAAAAGTGCTGGGGTAAATTACATTTAGTTATATTTCCTTTTTTATAACCTGCCTTTAGTTCCTTTAGTTTATTTCTTATTTGTTTTCTATGGTTTGCATAATGTTGCTTACCTTGAAAGGGAATATTGCAATGAATATGTAATACATAGTAGTAGCATTAATCACAATAAAATCACAAAATGACATTGGAAACAAATAAAACTCAACATAACATACTCATTTAAAAGCACCATAATGAGACATTAAACTGACCTTCTGAAGCAGGCAAGTTTTGCAACTGAACAACAAACAGCAGAAAACGATCTGTATCAATTTCCAATCTAAGTAATATTGCTATCAAATTTGTGAGCTGAGAAATTCTTGAAGCAGTATTGCCAATGTATACTGGTATGTCACTAGAATAGGAATGATACTCTAGGCTGATGCTTATAATTTTAACAATTTTTAAGATTTGTCAACTGCAACTCCCAGAATTCCTGAGGTAGCATGCCTGATCTAGGCCAATAGTACATAGTTCATCTATGTACTATTGGCCGAGTCCCTTCGGGGAGAGGTGGCGGTTTATAAATCTAATAAATTATTATTATTATTATTATTATTATTATTATTATTATTATTATTATTATTATTATTATTATTATTATTATTATTATTATTATTATCTAATCAAAGCTTAGTATATCTGAGTAAAATATCCTATGGTTGTTTGATCAAAGAGGTTCGATCAAAGAGGTGATCAAACACACACATACACGCATATACATCCCCCAAATATATTTGCACACAGAAAGAGATACATAAACAATGAAGTTTAATATTATAAACCAGAGCATCCCAGCTACATTCTGTAAAGTATAATAATTCAGCAACAATGCCTGCCCTGTTAAAGATATGTATATATTTAAGTTATATAAAATATATAATAAAAGATAAAGTTAGGTCTCCATACCTGGCATCATATGCTGGTGAAGACATCAATATAAGCAAAATATCCCCTTCTACTTTACAGAAGAAAACATTAAGGGCAATAGTTTGCATCCACATAATATTTAAGAACTACTGAGAATGTACTTACCCAATCTGTCGATTTGTTGAAGGTGCTTGTGTTATGACTGAACTTGATTGCGGTGACGGCATGGCTTGTTGAATCACAATGCTGGTGTCGTGGTTTGACATCCTGGGATTAGAGAGCTGGTGCACCCCTGGTGCTGTCATAGCATCTCCCACACTGTTGTGCATTGGAATCTGTGAAAAGTGGAGGTGGAAACAAAGACAGAAAGAACAAATTAGATACTAGCATTTGTTTAGATTTTTCTTATATCTAAAATTACAGATTGGCCAATAACGTATACTTAAAACATGTTATTGGCCAACAGTGTTTCAACTGATCTTACCAGCTCTAAAGAAATGATAACACACTTCTTTTACGGTGTAAAATACTGCCACTGAAAATAGCTAATATATATAAAAAATAACTGAGAATACTGTCCAGAGTCATAATTTCTTATGTAAACATTTTGTACCTAACCATTTGCTTGTGTATACTATATATATCATTTGCAAATGATTTCCCAAAGTTGGTATAAGATATCTTGATTTACAGCAATATTCTTCCTGATGCTATGTTTACTACTTTGGCAGCAGAAGAGTATTAATTGAATCAGGTTTCTTTTGCTGTTTTGCTATTATGCTATCAGTAACATTTATTAATGAATAAGCTTAAAAACTTAAGATATAATGAAGTCTTAGCTCAGAAAAACACTTAGTTCAGAGAAAAAAGAGATGGATTTGAATATTTCTAACTTAAAGCTAACAAAAGGAACCATTTTAAAGGATGAGACTTTTGCCTGCACATATAAAGTTTAAAGATATAAAAATTGTACCCCACTACTGCTAAAAATTGCATGATAGGTGCAATCATGTACTAAATGGATAAGAAATATGTAAACAATGCTAGTATTTACTTTTAGTACAGTTCAGTTAATCAATAAAGCCAATGTTTGGGTTGGGAATAGGGAGGAGAGAAATAAAACTAATAATAGTAATAGGAGGAATATGAGCAACTTAATGATAGCTATCAAATGTAGGATATATTTAGGATTATCTTTTTGTTTTTCATAGAATTTGATGTTTCCTTCTGAAATATTCCACTTAATTATAATTCTTTGATGTATAAAATTACTTGTGATTTATATAAATGAGCTTGGTAGGTTTTTTTGCAGATCTTTCATTACCAAATTAAGTAACCTCATCAGTGGTAGAAAATGCTGATGGTTCCTTGTTCAGGGTGTCATTTACCGTTATTGTCTGAGTTGGTAGTTCCTTGATTTGGGGTATTGTTTACTTCTTGATAATTGGTCTAGTATTAATCATGGTGATAGTCTGCTAATCTGACTATTAATTGTTGGTGAAAAAAAGTTTTGGTCCTTTTTTTCCTTTTTGGTTTTTTTTAGTTTTTACAGGATTTGTTTGATTAGGTTAAGCATGAATTAAGGCTATCTGTCAACAGCTTAAATTTTTTTAATCTATAGTTTTAATATTTTAATATATTTTAATTATTTTTCTATTTGTTTTATGACCTGTGAGCTTCCCAAAGTTGTTTTATAGGGAGTGGCATAAACATTTAATAAATAATAATAATAATAATATATTTATAAATGTATGCATATGGTGCCCTAATCTCAAACCCAAATAACTCTTAAATATTATTTCTAATACTGTAGCTCTTATTAATGTCATAAAAGAAAATTTACTTTTGATATATATTTTTCAAAAAGATTTTTTTTTGCTGCAAATCTTAAGGATAGAATATGGTGTTATATTGGATTTATTTAGCTAGGAAGTTGCTATGGTGTGTGTGTGTGAATATGCTGTTACTCATTTTACAGATAGGTCTCTAGGAGGTGACAGGTTTCTTTGCTTCCATGAGATCTTTTAAAACTGGCAAATGTTTTAAATTGTTTTTATAGATCAGAACTATATTATTGGCTGAAGATAACTGGGCTGAATCTTGTTTTATTATTTTGTTCTTTTTTATGTTCTTGTAAAGCCATCTTGACTCAATGGGTCCTTAGAATCAGTGCTCTGCAGAATGCACTATATGGACAAATCCTATTGAAACAGGAGTATATTTTCACTTGTTGAAGACATTTTCTCACTGATAAAACTGAATTTTCATTACTGTATTGCTATTGTTATATTCCAGGAAAGAATTAGCATTTTTGAGAGAGGTTCAACATACTTGGTGTACTCTGAACTAGTTGGTTTTGTTGCAGACATTTCACTATCCAAACATTACCTGCTTTTGGTAATGAAATGTCTACAAGAAAACTGCCAAACTCTCAGAGCACCAAAGACCCCACATTCAACTCTAGCTACAAACATTTTCAACATCTTTTCATGAGTGGTCTCAGAATTGCAGGGAAAAGCTAAACTACTATTTTATAAATAGGTTTACTGATAATATATTTAAAGAATTAAATCCTGGTTTCCCCGTGTCACACATTATATCTCACAAAGGACAGGAACAATTTATATTTAGGAATAGTAGGCAGACATCTGACCAGATTCACTAGGTTTGATGCTGGGCCCAGAAAATTTTCTGCATTTTTCTTTTAAGTTTATATTTTAAAAAAAGGAGAATCTGTTCTAGAAATTACCAGTATTTCAAAGCAGAATCTTTGCAAAGCCTTCATAGATAAAGGGGAGGTGCTCTTGCAACTTGTTTCATTGCAAAACTTGCCAAGAAGTATGTGCAAGTGTACTGCTTTTCCTCATGTAAACACTTTTTGAAGATTTAGGCATCCTGCATTCACTGAGCTTTTTCAATGACAGTACCATCACTATTGTAGATCTAGTCTAGCCCTTGAGCAAATGTGGGATATGTTCTCTTTCCTGGGAATTTTTTTTAAAAAATGTCCATTCAATTTCTTGGTTTGCAGATTTGATCAAGAATTCAAAAAAGTTGTTTGTGCACAGTTCTACAGATACCATCTGACTATTCTGAAAAGTATGTGACATCAATCAGTTTTCACCACTCTGATTTAGTGATTAGTGTGAACATGAATTTATGGAAACTGCATCTGATAATAAGCAAAAAATTTTTAATAATACCCAAACTGTAGCAGTTAAATTTGACAAAACTCCAAAATCTTCCTATATTTTTAGCTGTCTCTGCTACATACATATTACTAATTCTCAGGATTGCACTTCAGTACCAATGTTATAAATCCTGATGCAATCTTGCTTTATTTTATTTCAGTGCTCTGCTAAATGATCTGCTTAGAAGTCTTCTAAGCTTCCTTTTTACCTTTATCTGCCAGACTCAAAAATAAAGTTCCAGACAATGCTCTTCTATTATAACTTAGTCGTAATTGTTATCTTTTTCTTGTTATCTTTCCAAAGGGAGGCTTATCATACAACAACCAACACTATTTGTGTTGATTCATTCTATAAGTCCTACCAACATTTTGAGATACAAATATGATTTTAAAATAAATAAATGCAGCACAGTCTGAATAGCAAAAACAATGTCATGATCTCATAAAAAAGATGCTTGTATTTCTAATCTCATTATAGTTTGCATTTGACTTTTGGTCCCGCCCAAAAGGGAACAAACTGTGTCTCTGAATACCATGTACCACTTAGATCACTTAGAGAACACACTGTTAAATTGTGACAGAAAAATACCTAATTTTAAATAGTGGATTGTCTTGCACCTTTCCCACTCCAAGAGTAAGAAGGGAATGAATAACAAACAAACAAACAAACAAACATACATACATACATACATACATACATACATACATACAAACTCATTTCTGCCCATAGCTTTTCCAACTCCAAAATTTTTTTGCATGATTTATCCTTTAATAAAAGCCCTTGGACAAGTTAGTCTGTCTGTCTCTGTCTCTGTCTCTGTCTCTGTCTCTCTCTCTGTCTCTCTCTCTGTCTCTCTCTCTGTCTCTCTCTCTGTCTCTCTCTCTCTCTCCCTCCCTCCCTCCCTCCCTCCTCTCTCACCCTCCCTTCCTTCCTCTCCCTACCCCCCCCCTACTCTTTGTGTGTGTCTCTCTCTCTATAACAGCTGGTAATGACATACCAATAGAAGACTTGCAGTGCCTTCTAGAATAAAGTCTACTTCCTTTGTGGGCTAAAAGAGCTTTTTCATTTCTTCTCCAGCAAGCAATTTGTGTAAACTTCACTAACTCCTCTGATGTGATGGCCTGCTCAAAAATGCAATAGATTTAGTGTTTTTCCTCTTTTATCTTAATTTTTTTGACATGATCTAATTAGTGGTGCCCTCTAATTATCAACAGAAATGAATAATGAAAGATGCCTCCTGTTTTCCATATCCATCTATCTTTCCATTCATCTTCTTTTTGAGTATCTGTGCAGATTGCTTTCTTGACATGCAATATATGCCAGATGTAACAGCAGAACCTTATTTTATCTTGTTTTGAGTATACTTTTGTTTGTGGGTTTTTAAAATTCTAATTGAAAGAAGAAACATTTTTAAAAAAAGCATGGAATCCAGTGTCCCTAACCATTCAATTTGTCCATAAAAATATATTATCATAAGGAAAAAATATGCTTCTTGGAAGTTCCAAATAAAACACATTTTCAAGTTTTAAAAGAAGCGCTTTACTGTAGAGACTAAAGGTTATTTATTTCTCAAACAATCAAATGTCTGAGATCATCATTCAATCAGCATTCCACACAAAGCACTTCTTATGTTCCAATGAGATTTCAGCAGTACTAAATGTGTACAGCACAATTAGGGTCATTTAGTATAAGCCACTCTAAGATAACTGCATAGCATCCTGCTAGATAAAGGCTGAAAAGCAGGGAATTAAACTGAATGGCCCAGCTTTTTATTTATATTTGAGTTAATAACATTGAAGTCATATATGGATTTTGCTTTTGCTCGACATTGCCTGATGTGTTTATAAACAGGAATCTGGCAGAATGTCAGTGGTGCAAACCGATTTCCTTTTCTAAATGTAATTTTTAAAAGCAAACAAACAAGATTATGTCTGCTAGTGAAACATTGCAGGCTACTCTGCTTTTTGCTCTTTGGTATTTTTTGTCAAGCAAATGTAATCCATTTCCCCCCCAAAAGAGATGTTGACAAGGTAGATTCAATTAGTAGTAATTAACAGAAGCCCATAAAGATCTTCTATTTAAAAATACTGGAATAGCAATTTATTTTTATATACATTTTTAGGGGTTTCATCATAATAAACATGACACTCTCTTTAATTTAAGCATATATCCTACAAGATCCTACAAATTTACTACACTGGTCTATTTTCAATTTCACAATCTAGGGGGGGGGAGAGAGAGAGAGAGAGAGAGAGAGAGAGAGAGAGAGAGAGAGAGAGAGAGAGAGAGAGAGAGAGAGAGAGAGAGAGACTGAGACTGACTCTGCTACCAAAATAACCCAGTCTGCTTCGAAGCCTAAGGGAGAATTAAACCTTGGTCTCTCAGTTCCTAATCCAACATTTAACCACAATATCACACTGATTACATATATTCTATATGCATTTACACCTACACCCACCCAAAGTATATTCATTACTTTTGTACTATAGCTAAATTAGCAGAAAAATATAAAACCCATATAGACTGCCAATAAATAACTTTTTACTTTTATCCTGTTTCTTTTCTACTATGAGCCATTTAACCTTAAGATATAGCTTTGGAAATCAATGCTTCTAAATATTTTCTAAATTCTGAAAATCTGCCCATTTCTTTAACTTTACATCAATGTGGATTTTAGCTACTGTGATCCGAGAGGAGCAGTTGATGATTGATTGGCGATGCTAATATGGTTTCTGTGCCCCATTCTGATGTAATATTGTTTTTAAATTATTCATTAGAACTGCTTTAGGATAGCAATAGCATAATATGTATTTTATTCTGAGGTTAATCATGTAAGCATTTAAATCACAGATAAGACAAGAAATTCCTTTAAAAAATGTAACTAACTTCCTCCTTCTGTGTTTTAGCCAAATCATGTCACTATGGAGGTTTAAAAGGATAGCTAATAGGAGTCAACATAAAAAATTTTGTCTCATAGTAATGGGAACAGACAACATAATAAATGAATAAAGGAAGCAATGCCAACATGTACACAATCATGCATACATGCGTACATATATACAATCATACAGAGCACAATTTTATCTTGATCTTTAGTAAACATGCATACAGCTCTTGAAGAATGTTGACCTTGCTAGCCAATTACATTATGCTAATTTGTCAATAACTATAACTCTTGCAGAGACATTTACGTTCAGAAAGATTTATGTTAAACCTTCCAAGTAACAGACTATAGATGTTAATCTCTCACCTTGTCTTCTCCTATTAAGTTTACATGATAGTATCAATATGAAATAAGTTTCTATTTTATAAGGTATAGTCATAGTTAGCTTTGATGGTGAGGTGAGAGTAGTTTATCTTGTTTTGAATATTTTCCAGCATGTGCTGTAGAAATCATCATCACCATCATCCAAATATTGGGAATTACTATACTGCATTATTTTATTCTAATTTAGTAGTAAGCAACCTGAATATATTTACCAACCTTCCTGCCTCACCTGACCTTAACTTTAACCTAGATTCCTTTAATTTTTTTAAAAAAAGGATAAGAAACATGCTGCAAAGGAAAGGATAGCTCTTGTATCAAACCTTCATTTTTGGTTCCATATAAGTGTTAGAAAATTTAAATGGCCAAAAAATGCAGCATTCACCTATTTAGACACACACACACACACACACACACACACACACACACACCCCAAAACCGATTGTAGTCACAGACATTGGAAAAGGCTACTTTCTCATATAGAAATGTTTTGGATTGACTGTCCTTCCTGATACCTGTTTTAGAAATACTAATTACTAAAGAATCTTTGTGGAAATAAATAACGAGCTACTCACATTTGTATGAAAGATTCACACACACCCCACCCCTCAACACACTTTTTCTTTATTTACCCTCCTCCCTACATTTTAACTCCCTGTAGGCATTTGTCTTTATTTATCCTTCATAAAACTTTTTTCACTAAACAAAGCTTTATGGTATCATGACAGGAAAAATGAAGTTCTGTTACTGACTTAGGCTGTGTGACAACATTGTCACTAAAATATTGAAATATTCACTAAAAGAGCTTCTAATATGAAGATAACTGCATGGAAACTTCAAATAATAGATCATTGGATACACTAGCTATTAAAGCACTAATTCAATTGAACAAAAATTTAACTCATCATTTTCTTTTATCTGTTTTTCAAAATGGCCTTTTCTCAAATTACAGCTTTGTATGTCTGTTATACTAGCATTGTATCTTATAAAACATAAGTAGTAGTAGAATCCTATGCAAATATTCTTAAAAATAAGTTTTCATTATAAGATGGATATAAATATTATAGTATTTTGTTGGAGCCACTGTGATCATTGCTCTAATGAGTTGAAGTGAGCATCACCTTGACACAAAATTTGATCTTAATATTTTTTGTTAGTTGCATATACCTGTAATTATGTTACAAGTATATGCAAAAGATTGATATAGGTGTATTAATTTATTTTGCATTGCATTTGAACAGGAGTGTCATCCACATGAGATTAGCCTCCATCAAGAGACTATGTTGAAAAATCAGACACTTAACTAAAATAAGACATACAGTATTTATTCAAATTAAAGTAAATTTACCATGTCTACAAAAATAAGTTACTGAACAGAACATCCAGATTTTTTAAATTTTCTGTCTAAATTTCCCATTAAGAAATTTAATATCATACCCCCTCGCCTCCCAGCAGACACAATATAATATCTGAATGAGAAACTTATTTTAAGATGGGGTGAGGGGGGGTATAGTATTTGTATGTGATTTATATTACATGTCGGGGGGGGGGTAAAAAGGGGGAAAATTTGTGTGAATAAAACTTTTTCAATTAAAAAAAAAAAGAAATTTAATATCAATTTAAGGGACCAATTAGTTTTCATGTGTTAAATGAATAGGATTAAATTTTTGGAGTAAAGCTACTGGAGAAGATTGAATTTTGAAGATAATCCTGAATGTATGTAGGTAAGCATATAATGGTCAATGATGCATATTATTATAGCATCATAAACTTTGAACAGTAAGATTTTACAATCCTCTGCTCTTCAGTTAAAAAAGAAAAAAGATACAAAATTTGAATTCTTTTTTAAAGTAAATATTATTTTTCTTTATGCTAAAATTCAACTAATCATCCATATATTAAGCAGCAAATTTAAGAATTTAATTTAAGAATACAGTGGCAGTAAAATAATACTGATCTACTAATAAAAATCACAGGGAGGAAAATATAGATGTTCCTACCTATTGTCATAATTATGCAATATATTTGTTTTTTAGAAACTCTTAGAATTTATTATTCTGTTGCCTGCTATTCTGTTGTCCAGTTCACAGAGAAATACTGGCTCTAACAAACAACTATGGCATTCAGTGTACATTGTTATATTTCAAAGATTATACTCTTATTTGGAAACAAGCCAATAACGAGTGGAAAATCTCAAGTGAAATTGGTATGAACTTTCTTGTAATATTTTCCAATATTTGAGGGGCTGCCCCAAAGAAGAGGAAGTCAACCTATTTTCCAAAGTAGCAGAAGGTAAAACAAGAAACACTGGATGGAAACTAATCAAGGAGACAAGCAAATTAGGACTTAGGAGAAATGTCCTAATAATGAAACATCTTGCCTATAGAAGTTGTGGGTACTCCATCTCTGGAGGTTGGTATTACATACAGATGTATGTTGTTAAATTTACATGCTCACTGCGGATGGGTTGCCCAAACCCCGGGAAGTTTAAACAACTGTCATTAGCCGGCTGGTCCGCCGGAGCTCCTTAAAAGGCGTCATTTACTCTTGAACTAAAAAGAGCTGAAACTCACTCATGCCTCTTGCCTGCTGCTTCTTGCTGATCTAGCAGTTGTTAAGAAGAGACTGGGCAGCCATTTGTCTGAAAAGATATAGAGCCTCTTGCTTGAGCAAGGGGTTGGAGTAGAAGGTCTCCAAGGTCCCTCCCAATTTTGTTATTCTGTTTTTCTATTACAAATATTCTTTCCAAATATACAAAATGTCAGAGAATATTCTCTTTTTTACTTCTGCCTATTGACTCTGGGAACCAGAATAAGTCAGGAGTTGTTCTTAGATTAACAAATATTGTTTTATTATATTTCTTCTTTAAAATTAATTTTGATGAGCTTTACCAGATATTCTAATGAATACATGTTGCCCACAGCAATTTGGCAGGGTTTAGACTATATAGTTACCCTAGTTAAAGAACATTTAACAGTTGATATCTTAAATTAGAGAACAAAATATACCAAAAAGGAAGGAAGGAAGGAAGGAAGGAAGGAAGGAAGGAAGGAAGGAAGGAAGGAAGGAAGGAAGGAAGGAAGGAAGGAAGGAAACATTAGAGCTGTTTTGGCCTACACACACACACACACATGTATAGATAACACATATCTTGTAGGGCTAGCAAAGGCCCTTAAACGATAAACTCCCATTAAAGCAATAGAAAACACTTAAGACTTGATGCTTAGTATCCCATTGTAAATTGCCACTACATATCAAATGTAGTTCTCATACTTGACAAAGGACTTTGCTTTTTTAATGAGTTTGTGGTTTTTGTTTTGTTTGTTTTCTTTTTGTTTTCTTTTGAGACTCAAATTAAGAACCAGCACTATGGAATTACCTGTTACATTTATTTTCACACTTAATTGTTGCTATCTTTCCAAAAGGTAACTTGCCTTTTTGAAGCAGGCCACCTGTTCCCTATTTCAAACTAACTAATTTATAGTTAAAATATAGTATTCTTTTGCAACCGGATAAGAATTTTTTTTTTAAATCTTTTGCTTTGTGGAACACACACCATTAAGTATAAAAGCAACTTTTAAATAATCATCTATTTAAATGGCTTTAAATATTAGTACTATAGAACTCTATTATCTTGTTATACTGGATTTCAGAATAATTATACTTGCTTATTAGAAAAGCTAATATTCATATGTAGCACTCAAATAAATAAAACTAATCAATAAAATAAAAAGGATATTATAACCTTACAACTTATCTTCCATTCATTTCAATGAGACCTAGAGACAGATAGTCCTTAACTTGCGACTGTAAGTTTAACAATGGTTAAAGTGATTTCTGATCTGTCCTTGAAAGTACAGCCATTGCACCACCCACATGGTCACATTATTGTAATTTGAGAACCTGGCAATGAAGTTTACACTGGTTGCAGCGTCTTTGGTCAGGTGATTGCAATTTGCAAGTTTTCTAGTGGCCTTCTGACAAGCAAAAACAACTTGGGAAGCCAAAAGAGGTTTGCAACTGTGGCATTCACTTGATGAGCGTTGCAAAACAAGACAGCAATGATTTATGACTGCAATTCTGGGATTAATTACAGTCATATGTCAAGGGCTACCTGCATATAGCATGTAAATCTACTTATTTCTATGAGAGGGTATCTTATCAGGGACTTATCAGAGACAACCCTGTCAGGGTCAATGCCATGAAACACCAAATCATGGAAGCTTATTTCTGTGGCTGAATGGAAGGAGATCAAACTGGAAATCCTCAGCACCATCTTCAGTCATTTACCAACCAGATAAACCCCTGCCTTGAAATGATTCCCTTATGGCTGAAAGAATTCACTGGTGTTTCGTGCTCTCAGCTTTTTGCCTGTCGCTATGGAATTACTACTAAATAAAGGTGACAATGGCCACTGCTGGTTTACTTTATCAAGCTTTTTATGTCCTCTTCTCCCCCATTTCCATTAACAATATTTCTAAGATTAATGTCCCACCACATACCAATGATACCACTTAGAAAGCATAAATAGCTCACAAACAAGGTTGAAGGGACAAGCAGATAGAAGGCATGCTGGGAGGGAGAAGCTCGAAGGCTGACCTAGTCAACTAAAACCAGACTTCCCATATTAATGCACAATCAGCATATGGTTCTAATAGGCTTTCTAGGATGATTTATCAAGTATGATTAAGTCCTCAACCTGTATGTCTGTCTTCATAAATAAAGCAGAAGTGCACCTTGCTCTGAAATGGATAAGGAGTGTCCTATTACCCACCCATGTGGCAGAATTCTTCTCAGAGCTCAACTGGAATAAGTTAAAAGATTGTGTAGAAAAGCTGCCAAGATTTTTGAGTCTTATCTTAGAAAAGCACTACTAAAATGTTATTACGATGCAGGTTTGGTCCTTAAATATATCAGCCATAAAAGCCACTGACATGGCTTTTTAAAAGAAAAAGTTATGATTTTTCCACTTTAGTGTAGAAATTAGCAGCAGGTGCAAGGATTTTAGTGTAAGTGCATGTGTCTGCTTGAAAAGCTTCCCCAATCACATATCTATATAGGACCACTAAGACTGTAGGCTCCTACTCCCACTGACATGAATACATGGAGCTGCGGGCCAAGGTTCACATATTTTGCAAAGTGCAGAATAGACATAATTAATTATGAGTATAGAAGTAAAGATTCCCTAGATGTCATCTTCATTTTAATTATTTCAACTGTTGCCTGTTTCTGGCCATTGAATGATGTATTTGGAGCCATACCTTATCAACTTTAGAAATAAAACTTTCATTTATTTAATTCAAATACAGTCAGATTAGAAATAGAAATAGGATTACTCCCATATATTTCATAACTTCATCCTCCATTCACATTTAAAGTTACAGTTAGGTGGCACTTTGGGAAATGGTCTGGAGCCTAGTTTAAAGTTAGGAGGGACCATTTGGAAATAAAAGGCATATACATTGTGAAACTTCCGAATTTTAGGTGTTGTGAAAATATTGTACCATACTGTTATTTTCTGAGGACTGAAGCAGAGGTAGTATTCAGCAGGTTCTAACTATTTCTGCAGAACTGATAGCGGAAATTTTGAGTAGTTAGAACCGGTAAATACTAGCCCTGCCCCCATCTATTCTCTGCCTCCCAAATCCTAGCTGATTAGAGGGAATGTGGATTTCACAGTAACCTTCCCCTGCCATGCCCACCAAGCCACACCGAACCACTAGTAGAAAAAGTTTGAATCTCACTACTGGACTGAACCTACAGGTAGTTTTCAACTTACAATCAGAACTTCCTTTATTAAGCACTGAGATCATCAGGTGAATCATCTCATTTTATGAGATATTTTTTTTCTGTGATTGTTAAGCAAATCACCATAGTTTGGTAAGCAAACCACCTTAACCCATCATTCCCCATTAATTTTGCTTGTTGGAAATCACAAGCTCCTGGGTTGCTGCAACTGTTATAAATACATGGCAATTGCCAAGAACCAAAATTTTGGTCATATGATTGTGGGGATCCTGTAACAGTTGTAAGTTGGAGAACTGGTAATAAGCGACTTTTTAACCATATATCATTGTCACTTCAAATGGTTGCTGAATGAATAATTATAAGTCAAGGACTACTTATAGACTCCTTTCTCTATATATTACTTCAAGACTAAGGGTAATGTTCAAAATTAATGAAAGACATAGGATCAATTCAAGATTTAGGATTGACTATGTTTTTATAATGCAATCAGTTATTATTATAATGGTGAAGATTCCACTGCCTTTCAAGTAACACAAAGAAAAGGATAAACTTAGTTTATTTACCTTTGTACAAAAATCCTTCTGGTTAGCTAAGATATTTATATTATCTTGCCAATTATACGAATTTGCTATGGATCCTGAAAAGATCACCAATAGCCTATCCATGGTGTCTTCAGATGTTTCTGGACTTGAAGTAACTGGAGAGTATCTATAATTTCTTATTACCATTCACTTCCTACAGAAGAGACATAACTACTCATTTAGTTTTTCTGGTGGTGTGTCTTTTACGGCTTCTGGGACAATTATGGCACAATTCAGTTCCCTTTCAACAGTCTGTTTGTAAGTCACAATCATTCACAGGGGTGAATGCTTGGGAAACAGCCTCATGTTAAACAGCCTCTGGACAGCTGCATTATAATTACTGCTGCTTCCAACAAGCATTCCTATGAATTCCCCAATGGCCAGCTTTAAAGGCAGAATGCATCTGGAATAATATGCTTAAGTGTCTGAAATTTTAAAAATGACCATCTATTGATATATTTCGAGAGGCTCCAAATTACAGTGCATAACAAATCATGCAGTAAAATGCCACCACAGCACACTTTTAGAAAGAAAGCTATTAGCTCTTAATGCTTTGTGCTAAATCAATAGTCAATATTGCCAATGACCCTAACATATATTTCTAGTCCGTTTTCTCCTTAAGGCATCTTCAGATAGAAGGGAGTGTAATCCATTCTCTCATCTTTAGCAGAATAGTCCCGGCCATAATTACTTATTGATGGTGGCTGGCTTTCAGAGTCACTCTTGGAACAATTGCACCATATTATTTCTATTTTATTTTTGTCTTTTACACCAACCTCCATTTATTCTTTACTTATTGGAAAATTTTTATGGTACCTCTAAATCCCACAATCCACATTTCTAAATTATTCTATGAAATCAAAGTTTGCAATTTGAGATCTAGGCTTATACTTGACTCCTCAAAGACTTTTATGTAGCCCTAAAATCCTTTAAAAGTTGCCATTGAATTATAATGCTTAATGTGATAGAAGGCAAGAGGGATTATTAAATACTTATACAGCTCTTAATATGAATGCAGTTAATTTAATTTTCATTGCAAGTAAAAAAAAAATAGCATTTGTGCAGCCTTAATTTCTTTGGACCACCTGTTTTTGTCTTCATTTTTTTGCCTCATAGAATTTCCAAAGTATTATGGAAAGAACAAGTACATTCCTTACATTGAAAAAAATCCCTTAGGTCAGAAAATTATTTCACAAAATGTAATATTTTTCACCATTCCATATTTTCCAAATCTATCAGGGTTAAGATTAAATCCTTAGTTCTATATGAAAACATCCATACAGACTTTAATTAATATTATTTTTCAGACTGTAAATTATGTTGAAGAGCATTGGATTTACTTAAGACAGACCATTGAGGGGAGAAGTGGGATCTAAACCAGATATTTCTCAGGAATAGTTTTGTCATAGCTGTTTTGATACATTGTCTTTTAACCAAAAATGTAGTATGCTAAGAATCAATGAATATTTTTGCCTGAAAACTTCCAGACCAATAATACTGAAATAAATGTATTTATTTGTAGAAATAAATAAAATAAATAAATATATTTTATTTATTTATTATTATTATTTTTAGAAATATTTATTTCCTAACTCTGTAAATAATGTCAGCACATATACATTTCAAATACTCAAATTCTAGCTAATTAGCGTATGTTTACTCTATAAATCTGAATAATGGTTTCGTTAAAGTATTTTAAATATCTATTATTTATTATATCTCTTAATTATCTATTATTATCAATCATAGAATCATCTTTTAAATTTATTTTTAATAAGGTTAAGTTTAAAACTAATTTTCTAGTAAACAGCCCCAGTATTAAAGAATAATAATACCTCATTTATATAATGAAAGTGCACAAATAAAAGAATCTAAACCTTTTAGCAATTTGAGTCTCTTAAAATAACAATCAATTTAAGTTTTTAATATTTTTCACTGCTAATAAATATTATATTTTCTTTAATACTATAATGACATTTTGACAGTTTAGCAGTTGTATCCCATTGTGAACTTTACCTTTATGCTATGTTTATATTCTTAAACAGGGAGATATACAGCATTGTTTTAGTCCCCATGGCGTTATTTTAAAAGCCTATAATCTTTCTATAATGAGTCATCATGCAACAAAACCACAAAATAGAAGTGTCAACTCCCATACACACCCACCTCCATCATTTTCATTGCTATGATTCACAGTCTTTTGGAACAAAGATGCATATACCAGTTGAATTATCATGACAGAATTCATTGTATATATAAAATAAGTTGCTCAGTTTGACATCAGTCCCTACTGATTTAGGTGGCAGACTGAGCAGGACCAGGATGTCATAGATGCCACAATCTAAAACAATGCAATTTTTTGTCTATGCTCCCCATTTTGTAATTTTATTACAATATTATTACAATGACAATAAAGATTATTATTATTATTATTATTATTATTATCATCATCATCATCATCATCATCACTCTACACATTGCATTGTTAAATAACCTATTTTGAGAACAGTATCATAATCATCATCATCATCATTATCATCATCTTTATTGTCATTGTACTAAAATTACAATGAAATATACTGTCATATATTAAAATGTAAGTTTATTATTTCAAACAGGGTACTCTAAACAGGGTGTCTAGAGGCCGTACGGATCTGGATGGGTAGTAACAAACTCAAACTCAACCCGTCCAAGACCGAGTGGCTGTGGTTTCCGGCACCCCGGTTCAGCCAGTTAAGTCCAACACTGGCCATTGGGGGCGAACAACTGGCCCCCGTGGAGAGGGCGCGCAACTTGGGTGTCCTCCTGGATTCCCGGCTGTCCATGGAGGACCATGTGGCGGCCGTGGCCAGGGGGGCGTTCTATCAGGTACGCCTGATACGCCAGTTGCGCCCCTTACTGGACCGGGGAGCCCTTCGCACAGTCACTCAAGCGCTTGTGACATCCCGGCTGGATTACTGCAACGCTCTCTACATGGGGCTCCCCTTGAGGTGCACTCGAAAGCTACAGTTAGTACAGAATGCGGCCGCGCGGGTGATTATGGGTGCCTCAAGGCAAACCCACGTAACACCTCTCCTGCGCGAGCTGCACTGGCTGCCTGTGGCCTTTCGAGTGCGCTTCAAGGTGTTGACAACCATCTTTAAATCGCTCCATGGCTCGGGGCCTAGCTATATACGAGACCGCCTCCTGCCCCATACATCCCTTCGTCCGATCCGCTCCCACAGAGAGGGCCTTCTCCGGGTGCCGTCGACGGGGCAATGCCGGTTGGCGACACCCAGGGGAAGGGCCTTCTCTGTGGCGGGCCCGGCCCTCTGGAACGACCTACCCCCCGACCTTCGCACTATCTCGGACCTCCGTCTCTTCCGCCAACGTCTGAAGACGTATTTATTTCAACAAGCCGGCCTAGGATAGCCCCCTGTTCCTGACTTAAAAAAAAAAAAAAAATTATAATTTGGGAAGGTTTTTAACATGGGTTTTAGCACGGGTTAATCTAATTTAATATATTTTAAATTGATATTTATTGTATTTTTGTGGTTTTAATAATGCCTGTGCGCCGCCCTGGGTCCTAACAAGGAGAAGGGCGGGATATAAATTTAATAAAATAAATAAAAAATAAATAAATAAATAAAACACATTTAATTTACAGAGGTGTGTACCACAGTTTCATAAACCCTGGTCATCCTGGTCATAGGATGGCTACAAATTTGGGATTATGGCATGGGTGGGTTCCAGCTTTTGTTACTGCTGGTTCACTCAGGGACGCGCTTCGCATGTGCATGCTTGATGCGCACTATGCACGTATGCACAGTAGTAAAAAAAATTGCTTCTGCACATACGTAAAAGCAAAAAACATGATGGTGGCGCCATAGGTGCAGCCAATAGTACTGGTTCAGGACTGTGGCTGGCTGAGTTACTACCTACTCAGCCAAACTGGTCTGAACTAGTATGAACCCACTACTGGATTATGGACAATAATAAAGCTAACAATATATTAAAAATACTCCTATCTCATCCTTTCAACATACCTTAGTGAATATATGTACATAACACTAACAATATTTTAAAAATACTCCTATCTTATCCTTTCAACATACTTTAGTGAATATACGTACTTAAAAAACTTGCTTATTGGAATCTACTTTCTCAGAGGGTTTTTCATACTCACATACAGTACAAAAAAGAAGGTGATGTTTAATACCCTAATGCTTCGCAAGTTTATTCTAAGTCTGCATAAAAGCAATACTGATTGTCAGGTTCACCCTTATTCTCCCAGTCCTTTTGCAGTGCTCTGGAGCAAATTTGCCAGTAGCTCTACTCTACAGCGGATACAAACACTTGCAAATATAACATACAACAAATGCTAAGGAGATTTTTTGCACTCTATAAACCTAAAATCTGTTGTCTGATGCTCAGATGATAGATTGATCTGCTGATACTGTCTACCTTGCTGCTTTAGATTGCATTGTCTGACTGATACACACTCTTGTTTGAGGCACCACCATCAGTTACTGTCAGCAAGAGATGGCTTTTTGACTGAGCCTCAGACAGCCAGTCTTCAGGGTTTCTTTTTTTTTAATTAATCCTGCTTTATACCAAGGATCTAAATTTGCTATGGAATCTAAGATTTAAAACAATAGTTGTTCTTCTTTTATTTAATTTTATTTAATTCTCCTTTATGGTGACAAATTAATTTTTTCAACAATTTCTTGTTTTCATTACCCCCTTTTTGCCTTTCTTCATCTGTGTTCCTTTCCAATTTACATTTTAAGTCATGAGGGGAGACAGCTGTATTTATTCTCTAAGGTGCCATGTAAACTGAAAGTACTTTATAGTTAAAACATACAAATTTGAATTTTTCTGATTCACTCATGTAGATAATTCTGGGATCTGATCCATTAATTATAATCAGTTGCCTAAAAAATAGATGACATTAGACAAGGAAAAAAAAATTCTTATTTATGCATGGAAGTTGTTATATGTGTGATGAAAGCAGAGAAACAGATTCCCCCGTTATGACCCTCTATGTCCGTGATGGCAAACCTATGGCACACATAGCCATATCTGAGGGCACATGAGGTGTTGCTCTATGTCAGCTCCAGCATGCATGTGTGTGATAACCAGCTGATTTTTGGGGCTTCCAGTAGGCCTGTTGGGCTATTTTTCACACACACACACCAGGCTTCAGGAAAACCTTCAGAACCTGTGGATGACAAACAAATGGCCCAATGTGCCTACCAGAAGTCTGGAAGCTTCAGTGATGCCTGCACAAATGTGTATGGGGAGCATGGGGGGTTGTACGCACATGCATGGCAGGAGGTCATTGCATTATGGGTGTGGGCATGCATGCAGGTGGTAGCGCACACGTGTGCACCCTTTTGATACCTGAGCAGAATAACGTTCACCATCACTGTTCTATGTTTTTCAGCAGCATCCAGGAGATGCTGAAACTATTGAATTCCAATGCTATCCTTATATTGGATATGTGATGATAGATTATTAATTAGGTGTTTCACAGGACTTTATGCATGGAAACTTTATGAAAACATTTAACTTAATATGGAAAGGTCTGACATAGTTGTAACATAGTATTGGATTGAAATTTATTTTCTAATTTCTGTAAATTTTCTTCCTGGCAAAAGAGATTTAATTTTAGTATTTCTTTTGTACACTTTATTTTAAATTTAATTTTTACATAAATTTTAGTCACATGTGATTTTTTTGAGAGGGGAAGGGGGAAAATTATATGTCTCTCATGGCCATAGCTTGCAGATGTCCCTCCTTCCAAATTTCAAAAATATCTGGGGCAATATATCCCTTGTGAAACCCTCCCTTAATATTTAATTCTATAGGAACCCAAAAATCTATAAACAACCAAAGAGATTATTGTACAGTGAAAGACGGGCCACACGCATTCAACACACCAGAGCCATCTTGTTATTAAGATAAGTACAGGGACTTTCCATTCCTTCTTTAAGAATTTCGATGATTTTTTTTCTTCTCCTCTGGAAAAGAAATGAAAGGAATTCCCCCATCAAATTTATGTGCAGAATAAATTTACGTACTAGTGGACTGCTATTGTGTAATCAATCTACTTTCACTCTATATGGCTTATGCATATGTTGCCTAATAAATAAATAAATTCTACTCATCTTTTATATTTTAAGAGAAAAAATATGCACACCAAAAAAATGATATCTACATTTTCTCTCAAAATATGAATCTAAACATTCTAGTTTTCATTCCTTCCCCACTCTGTATCATTAAATATGAATGTATTTTAATAGGCTTTTGAGACATAAAGTACAGTGAACCATTCAAACTGTACAAAAGCCATTGCAAGCACATTTCCCTGAGAGGTGTGAATCAAGTTATATAAATCACTAAATTTCCCCAGCACATCCTCAACATGATGGGCAAAAAGATCTATTAAATCCTGCACAAAATGTGCATTTTAAAACTTTTTTCAGCGTATGTATGATTAAAACTTTGCTAATTTCCCAATTTTTTTGAAGCATGATATTGTGACTTCAGTTGTAAGAGCAATTGTATCTATTTTCTCAAGAGCAATTCTAAAAATTATCTTTTATAAAGAGGTGGAAATGCCTCATAAACTTTGCTTGAAATTGTCCTATCAGACTTTTTATCCTACTTTTTCTGTTTTTTAAACAGAGAAATAAAAATGTTACAATGTCATTATATGACGAGCCTAAGGCAATATTCCAAAAATTGTGTGCTCTGCGCAGTTTATTGGATATATGTGGTTTGGTACTTTTTTCTAGAAGCAACTTTTCTTTCTTAGAGAAGTATCTAACTTATAGCCAAATAAGTCTCTCCGGTTTGGTGGATTGTGGGTTATTTACTCTAAATTGGGAAGAAAGCAAATCATAAAGATTTCATCTTCAGTTTGATTTTACAATCTCAACCACTTTTGAATATAGAGCACTGCTAACCAATCTGCCTCGCAAACGTAGCTGCAGCTATTGATTGTAGAATTGGGACTTTTAAAATTATTCCCTCAGTTATAATTAGATTCCTTTTTCTCTTGCATGAGATTTGAAGTCTATATGTGTTTGTGCACCTGCACTTGCACTTGAATGAAAGTTATATGGTATTCTAATGAACTACTTAATCCATTCTGCTTGCCTTTAAAATCAGGTTATCTATTCAATTTAAAGCAGGCTGCAAACATGTCATAATCTATAGTGCCACCTAGTTTCTAATTTAAATGTTTCCCCACCCCCACATCTTTCCTCATTTAGGTAAAAGATTTCCTCTATTTTCGCTCAGATTCAGGAAATGGGGAAGGAATATTTTCATGATACAAAGGCATACCGTTTTATTGTTGTCTTCTTCTTGTGCCTTTCTAAACTCATGCTCTATGCTGCAATCAATTTCACTGAAGAGTCCCACTTCCTCACAGTTTTTTAAGAACCGGGTTGGTGTTGGAGTTTGGTCTGAGGAGAAATATCAAAAGGAGTAGGTATTATGTAGTGAATAACAAGAAATTGTATAACATCATCTATTACAGCAAGTTAAAACACAAGGCAATACAAGTTTAATAACGTCAGGTTATGAAGCCCTTATTAATTATTTTATAGTTCCCATACAATTTATCAAAAATACAGCTGTTTGAAAGTACAAAATAGACATAGCTTTTAAGTAATGCATTCAAACACACACACTTGCAAAGTTTAATATTCAGGAAATAAATAACCTGTCCCCAAACAATTGGGTTCCCCAGATTTTTAAAGTAACACAATGTGGCACTACCAGTAAGTAGCATGGAAAAAAGATAATTACAGATTTCTGCATCATGTTTATTTTTGACTTTAATTAGAAAGCATAGCTGCCTACTCAGACTCTTATTTTGTAAAATGCGCATGCACGCACATAGACACACATGCACACGCACACACACCTCCCCTCCTTAGATATATTTTCTAAAATGAGTAGACAAATATATAGAAATGAATCATGCATGACATGAAGGGAAACACTACACCATTCCTAAAATGACATAACTGATATGGTTATCTGAGGAGCAAGGATGATAAAAAAAAAAAATTAGATCGTCCCTGCATAATGAAAGCCTTGCAGATAATCAAATTTCTAACACAATTATTTTTGTTCTTATGCATATGGAACTGTGGATAGATGCTTGTGCATACCTATGTTTTATCAGCTGGAAAATGATGTAATTTTTTTAGTATAACTAGTTAGTAGACAAAAGAATGAAGTTTGGTTTCCTGTAGCTAGATATTCTGCACTTGTTTGCTTAAATATTTGCCTTTTTGCCTTTATTGATGTATTTTACATCTGTGCAGAATGAAGGAAAGAGACTGATTTGGTAAAGATGGTGGAATAGATGGTGGAATGGAATGGAATGGAATGGAATGGAATGGAATAGAATAGAATAGAATAGAATAGAATAGAATAGAATAGAATAGAATAGAATAGAATAGAAGCTGGAAGGGACCTTGGAGATCTTCTAGTACAACCCACTGCTCAAGCTGGAGAAACTACACTATTTCAGATAAGTGGATATCTAGTCTCTGCTTAATATGGTGTTATGGTTGCTTGATGGACAATGAGAAAAAGTTTATTGCTACTCCTTTCATAGTGCCAAGGTAGTTGTAACAACAGATTACTTCTCCTGCTTGAAGTTAGCCTGCCAATCTAACATTTGATAGGTTGACCTGTTTTACCATTGAAAAACAGAGCAATCAGGCAGTACCTATTTTTACCTCATCCGCCTGCACTTGTGATGGGACCCTGTTTTTTCTGTCTGTATACAGAAGTTTGTTGGAGCAGTAATACAAAAGGCTCTTTTTCCCCCTCAGCATGCTTACTTTTGTAAGTGACTTTTACTGTCCAAAAGCTGTCTTGATTATTTTACTTCTTTTTCTTCTGAAAGCTTTACGCAAATTGTGGGTCTGACTGTGGTGCGAAAATAAGCAAGGCCAAGGTATAGACCAGAAGAAACAAAAAGATCCTGTTCTTCAAATGTCCATTCACTGCCAATTTTAGTTGGCAAACTCTGCCATCAATTTTTGGAAACCAATTGTGCCAGAAATGGAAAAATGGTTTGTTAGGCCATGGGGGGGAAATAATCTACTATCCACCATGCATTTATGCTTAATAAAATAATACTATCACATTTTAGAAACAAGCTGTAGATAGACATCAACTTCACAAAGTAAACACAAAATGGCTCATAGCCTATCACCACTTTAATTGTATGTTATATATATATATATATGTTTTCTGAGGTTTTTGTGGGTGTTTGTATGTAGGTCTTTGGTTGTTCGGGTTTTCTCCCGCGTAGAATTGGAAGTATCTTCATCGAAACGTCGTGAAGATACTTCCAATTCTACGTGGGAGAAAACCCGAACAACCAAAGACCTACATATATATATATATATATATATATATATATATATATATATATATATATATATATATATATATATATGAGAGAATATTATCACAGCTCCTGTTCAGAGGTCCCTTTAAGGGGAGGAGACTAAACGTCATCCCTCTCTGCCCTTCGACTCAACCTAGAGATCATCCAGACAGAGAACCAAATAGATTACTGCTGTGTGACATTTTTTAGATATGTGTTAGATTTTTAAGGGCTGAAAATAAAGATATATAACATTTCCAGCATTTGAGGCAAGCCTCTCTATGCCTTGAGCTATCCGGTATCCCTGATACATCAGCCAATTTACAGGACTCTTAAATGAGAGAATATTATCACATTTTTTTTTTAGATATGTGTTAGATTTTTAAGGGCTGAAAATATGACGTTAAGTCTCCTCCCCTTAAAGGGACCTCTGAACAGGAGCTGTGATAATATCCTCTCATTTAAGAGTCCTGTAAATTGGCTGATGTATCAGGGATACCGGATAGCTCAAGGCATAGAGAGGCTTGCCTCAAATTCTGGAAAGCACCGGTTCAAATCCCAGTAGAAGGAGTATGGCCAGCTGAAGAAGGCTAATAAGCCTGAAATGGATCCATCCTGGTCTCTTTATTTTCAGCCCTTAAAATTTTAACACATATCTAAAAAAAAAAAATGTCACACAGCAGTAATCTATTTGGTTCTCTGTCTGGATGATCTCTAGGTTGAGTCGAAGGGCAGAGAGGGATGACATTAAGTCTCCTCCCCTTAAAGGGACCTCTGAACAGGAGCTGTGATAATATTCTCTCATATATATATATATATATATATATATATATATATATATATATATATATATATATATATATATATATATATATATATATATATATATATATATATATATATATATGTATATATATCCTGGTCTCTTTATTTTCCTGGTCTCTTTATTTTCA
Organism: Rhabdophis nuchalis; assembly: GCA_039707465.1. NCBI lineage: Eukaryota > Metazoa > Chordata > Lepidosauria > Squamata > Natricidae > Rhabdophis > Rhabdophis nuchalis. The sequence continues at coordinate 51,419,238 of CM077647.1, read as the reverse complement.
GCCCTTAAATCTAACACACATCTAAAAAATGTCACACAGCAGTAATCTAATTTGGTTCTATGTCTGGATGACTCTGGGTTGAGTCAAAGGGCAGAGAGGGATGACGTTGAGTCTCCTCCCCTTAAAGGGACCTCTTCACAGGAGCTGTGATAATTAGTCTTCATATATATATATATATATATATATATATATATATATATATATATATATATATATATATATATATATATATATATATATATATATATATATATATATGTTAAATTTTTTAAATTAATTATTAAAATAATTAATTATTAATCATCCCTTAAAAAAATTTAACACATATCTAAAAAGACAGCAGCAATTTAATAGGTCTCTGTCTGGATGGTCTCTAGGTTGAGTCGAAGGGCAGAGAAGGATGACAAGTTTGTCTCCTCCCTTAAATAGGCCTAACAGGAGCTGTAACATAATATCCACTTCATATATATATATATATATATATATATATATATATATATATATATATATATATATATATATATATATATATATATATATATATATATATATATATATATATATATATATATATATATATAATGTACACACACACACACACACACACATACATACATAAATGTGTATACTTGTTCCATGCACACACCCCTCACATTTCCAACAGTCGTATCCTCAGCAACCGAATAAGTCTCCAAAGTTCCACACTGTATGGAGGCCCACTAGGACCAAAACAAGGCACAGAGGATAGCACACTCCCAGGTAGCCCATAGAAAGAGAGAGAGGGAAAAATAGTAGGTACGTAGAGGGATAGATAGAGAGGGAGAAATACAGTAGGTAGGTAGGTAGAGAGAGAGAGGGAGAAATACAGTAGGTAGATATATAGATAGAGGGATAGAGAGAGGGGGAAGAAATACAGTAGGTAGGTAGGTTAGGGTTATACGGTGGTTGTGTGTACATGTGCAGGTGTAGATCTACACACAGATTGGTTGGCCATTTAACCAGACAGGGCCACAGAGATGCGTGGCCGGGTACAGTGTGTGTGTATGTATGTATGTATGTATGTATGTATGTATGTATGTAGGTAGGTAGGTAGGTAGGTAGGTAATAATAATAATAATAATAATAATAAATTGGGATTTATTAACCGCACCCTCTCCCCACAGGGACCCGGGGCGGTGCACAGGCATAATTAAAAACAATATACAATAATACAAATATTTCTTAAAATCGAATTAAATAAATCTACCCGTGCTAAAAACATAAATTAAAAACCCATTTAAAATTTATAATTAAAAGACAGAGAGAACTATTCAAGGCCGGCCAGTCGAAAGAGATGGGTCTTCAATTTTACACGGAAGGAGCGGAGGTCGGTGGTCGTTCTAATATCAGGGGGAAGGTCGTTCCAGAGGGCCGGGCCCGCCACAGAGAGCGCCCTTCCCCTGGGCGTCGCCCGCTGACAAAGTCTAGTGGACGGCACCCGGAGAAGCCCCTCTCTGTGGGAGCGAATCGGTCGTGAGGATGTGTGGGGCAGGATCCGATCTCGCAGATAGCTAGGTCCCGAGCCATGGAGCGCTTTGAAGATGATAACTAACACCTTGAAGCGCACCCGGAAGACGACAGGTAGCCAGTGCAGCTCGCGCAAGAGCGGTGTTACGTGGGCAAACCTAGAGGTGCCCATAATTGCTCGCGCGGCCGCATTCTGAACTAACTGAAGCCTCCGGGTGCACCTCAAGGGGAGCCCCATGTAGAGAGAGTTACAATAGTCCAGTCGGGATGTCACGAGGGCATGAGTGACTGTGCGAAGGGCGTCCCGATCCAATAGGGGGCGCAATTGGCGAACCAGGCGAACCTGGTAAAACGCCCTCCTGGCCACGGCTGTCACTTGCTCTTCCATAGACAGCCGGGTATCCAGGAGGACACCCAAATTGCGCGCCCCATCCACAGGGGCAAGATGTTCACCCCCTATGGCCAGCGTTGGAGAAAGCTGGTTGAATCGGGCAGCCGGAAACCACAGCCACTCGGTCTTGGTCGGGTTGAGCCTAAGTCCGTTACTTCCCATCCAGATCCGCACGGCTTCCAGGCACTGGCACATCACCGCCACGGCATCGTTGGGGTGGTTTGGGGTAGATATGTACAGCTGGGTGTCATCAGCGTACAGATGGTACTCTACCCCAAAACCACGGATGATCTCACCCAACGGCTTCATATATGCATTAAACAGGAGAGGCGAGAGGACCGACCCCTGAGGCACCCCGCATGTGAGGGGTCTCGGGGTCGACCTCTGCTCTCCTGCCCGCACAAATTGCGATCGGCCAGAGAGGAAGGAGGAGAACCACCGCAAAACAGTGCCTCCCACCCCCAACCCCCCCAGCCGATGCAATAGGATACCATGGTCGATGGTATCGAAAGCCGCTGAGAGGTCTAATAGGACCAGGATGGAGGAACATCCCCCATCTCTGGCCCTCCAGAGATCATCTACCAACGCGACCAATGCCGTCTCGGTGCTATGCCCGGGCCGAAAGCCGGACTGGCGCGGATCTAGATAGTCAACTTCCTCCAGGTGACGGGGAAACTGTTGTGCCACCACACTCTCAACAACCTTCGCCAAGAAGGGAAGGTTGGAGACTGGACGGTAGTTGTTCAAAATAGCTGGGTCCAAAGAGGGCTTCTTGAGGAGGGGCCTCACCATAGCCTCTTTTAGGGAGGCAGGCAAGGAACCCTCACTCAAGGATGCGTTGATAACCTCTTGGAGCCAGCCTCGTGTCACCTCCCAGGATGCCAGTACAAGCCAGGAGGGGCACGGGTCCAATGAACATGTGGTGGCTCGCAGTCGCCCACGTAACCTGTCCATATCCTCGGAAGTAACGGGGTCAAACTCCTCCCAAACAAGATCTCCCTCGTGGCATCCCACTGGGCCATGAATGGGGGCTAGCTCACTCTGTATCTGGGCGGTTTTCTCCTGCAGAAAAATCACAAATTCCTCTGCCCTACCCTGTAACGGGGCTTCCCGCTCCCTCTGTTGGAGGAGGGAACGGGTCACCCTAAACAGGGCGGCAGGGCGGTTTTCTGCGGATGCTATGAGGGTGGCACAATGATGACGTTTGGCCACCCTCAGCGCCACAATGTAAGTCCGTAAATGGGCTCTTACCTGTGTCCGGTCAGATTCAGAGCGGCTAGCCCTCCATCTTCTCTCTAGGCATCTCTTGCGGCGTTTCATCACCCGCAGCCCCTCAGTAAACCAAGGAGCCAGGGTGGTTCGCCGCCGCGAGAGAGGCCGCAAGGGCGCGACCCGATCCAAGGCTCCCACGGCCGCACTATTCCATGCGGCCGTGAGGTCCTCCATCGGGGCGCGGGTCAGGGATACAGGAAATGGCCCAAGCGCTGTCTGGAACCCATCCGGGTCCATCAAGCGCCTGGGGCGGTACCAGATTGGTAACTCTGGTTCCGCCTCCCCGCGGAGGGGAGCAGCGGTCGGAAAGTCGAGTCGGAGAAGTGAGTGGTCTGACCATGACAAGGGTATGATGTCTATGTCCCCTGTACCCAGATCACTCTTCCATTGGCCCGAGACGAAGATGAGGTCCGGCGTATGTCCACCCTCATGGGTGGGGCCATGAATTACTTGGGTCAGGTCCATGGCCGTCATGGAAGCCATGAACTCCCGAGCTACCACGGATGATTCGCCCAACGATGGCAGGTTAAAGTCCCCCATAACTATAAGTCTGGGGGTCTCCACTGCCACCGTAGCGATCACCTCCAGGAGCTCGGGCAGGGCTGCTGCTACATAGCGGGGAGCCAGGTATACAACCAGCAAGCCCAACTGCCTCCCTAGGCCCCACTTCATGCAGAGGGACTCACAGCCAGAGGTCTGCGGCACAATGGTCTCTCTCGGCTCCAGGCCTTCCTTGATAATGACCGCTACCCCACCACCCCTGCCTAGGGCCCGCGGCTGATGAAATGCGCGGTAACCTGGTGGGCACATTTCAACGAGGGGATGACCTCCCTCGTGGCCCAACCAGGTCTCCGCTATTCCTACCAGGTCCGGCTCCCCCTCTGACACAAGGTCACTAATGAGGGGGGCTTTGTTGACAACGGACCTGGCGTTGCAAAACATCAGCCGCAGACCCTGGCTCTGTATTCCCTGGCCACCTAGCCTGCGAGGGTTGTGGCACCCGACCGTCTGTAACCAACGGCTGCGTGCCACCAACCGGGAGGATGAAAATTGTCTCCCCTCGGTCCTGCCCCTCCCCACGACCCTCTGAATTGGTATGCCCTCCTGAGGAACGACTCGAATATCCCCCTGCCTTTCGCCTTCCGCTTCCCGCCGTCGACTGCTATCCTGGCCCTTACTACTAATTGCTGTTTCCATCTCCATCTGTCTATATCTACCCACCCCAGGACCCCTTAAAAACCGAATTAAAAATTTGCATAAAACCCCCCTTAGTTTGCGCCTCGCCCACCTCTCAGGATCTATCAATCCATCCTCGAGGTGGGCCCGTGTTAGATGAGGGGGCCAGACCTGCGAGAGGGGAAACTCTCGCAAGCCAAGGAGCTCTGTTCTGGAGTACGACAATAGCATAGTAACGGCACTGGTTCTAAGAAAGGGGGGGGGGAATCGTCTACGATGTTACAATGCAAGTCGGAATTAATACAGCAAGCTAAAACTTAAAAGCGTAAGGTAAGGTGGATGAAAAAGTGCGGCAGGTAGTCCAGGTGGGGTGGAAAAGTCACTCCAGCGTGGGGGGTGGGGGGGTAGTAGATGGCAGAAATAATCTTCCCCCAGATAGTTCTCTCATCCCGCCTAGATGATAAAGTGCGGCAGGTAGTCCAGGTGGGGTGGAAAAAGTCTCTCCAGCGGGGGTGGGGGGGTAGTAGATGGCAAAAATAGTCTTCCCCCAGATAGTTCTCTCATCCCGCCTTTCCACTCCTCGGCCCATTTGATCATCAGTCCATCCTTGCCTCGTCCCTAGCTCCCAAACCGGCCCAAATCAAGATGGATTGGGCAGGGACTGCACAGGCCGGGTGGAGGCCGCGCGGCTTGCTGTCATTACCGCGCGGCCTGATCTTCAACCCACACCCGGCCCGGCCTCCTCCATCTTCGCCCTGGTCGCCCGGCCTACCTCTTCTCTGGGCGTCCCAGGGCTGTATCAAGGCCGCTGGGGCTACACAGGCCGGTTGAAGGCCGCGCGGCCTGTTGCCATTTCCGCGCGGCCTGGTCTTCAGCTCATAGCCGGCCCGGCCTCCACTCGTTCTTCACCCAGGTCGCCCGGCCTACCTCCTCTTCGGGCGACCTAGGGCCACAACAAAGGACGCCAGGGACACCAGGGCCGTTCCGACGCTCCGGGACATTCGGAGCTCGCCACCCAGCACTCGCCATGCCGCCGGCGCTCGCCTCTCCGCCAGGCGCCTCTCCGTTCTCCGCCCAGCGCTCTTCGTTCTCCTCTCTGCGCCGCGCGGCGCTCGCCTCGCCGCCCGACGCCGCGCGGCGTTCGCCTCGCCGCCCGACGCTGCGCGGCGTTCGCCTCGCCGCCCGGCGCTTACCCCACTCGCTCGCCTCGCCCGCCGCGCCGTCCGCGCTCTCCGCGGGCCGAAAATCCCTCGGCAGGTCGGCAGGTGGCCCAACTTGCAAGGCCAGCCCTCAAAGCTGGAAAAAGAGGGCTGGCAACGACCCCCCAGGGCCAAAAGACCCCTCAGGCCCAGCCGCGCTCAGCATGGAGCCTCCATTACTCGCGCATGCGCAAACTTGCTTTTCCTTGATCTATACTGCTCTATACTGGTAGGTAGGTAGGTAGGTAGGTAGGTAGGTAGATAGATAGATAGATAGATAGATAGATAGATAGATAGATAGATAGATAGATAGATAGATAGATAGATAGATAGATAGATAGATAGATAGATAGATATAGATATAGATATAGATATAGATAGATAGATAGATAGATAGATAGATAGATAGATAGATAGATAGATAGATAGATAGATAGATAGATAGATAGATAGATAGATAGATAGATAGATAGATAGATAGATAGATAATTGTTTTTACAACTTCCTGTTAGGGCCCCATTAAGGGAGGAGACATACTGTTTCCCTCTCTGCCTTTCGGCTCATCACCAGAAACCATCTAGACAGAGAACCATGAGTTACGTTGTGTAAATTTGTTTTAGATATGTGTGTTAGTTTTATGAGCTGATCAATAAATAAGTCAGGGAGACTAGTATGGATCTATTTTGAGCTTTTTAGCTCTCATCAGCTAGCCATACCCTTACTGGGATTCGAACTGGGGCTGTATTACATGCTAGGCAAATGCCTTAGCCACTTGAGCCACCAGGTTCTCTTCCTGCTCAGCTGAGACAGGAGGAGAAGTATATACTTGTTCCACAACACCCTGTTAGGCCCCAATTAAGGGAGGAAGCATACTGTTTCCTTTTCTGCCTTTCGGCTCATCACCAGAGACCATCTAGACAGAAAGCTGTTGTGTAATATTTTTTTTATATGTGTGTTACGTTTTTGAGCTGATCAATAAATATCTATACTAGTCTCCCTGACTTATTTATTGATCAGCTCAAAAATGTAACATATGTATGTATGTATGTATGTATGTATGTATGTATGTGTATATATATATATATATATATATATATATATATATATGTTTTCGTAGATTTTCACGGGTGTAGGTATGCTGGCATAGCTGGCTTCAGGGATTTTCCCGTGTATAAGGCATAGAAATGTTATTGCAACGTTTCGACAAGTGATGATGACAAGTGAGATCTTGTCGAAACGTTGCAATAACATTTCTATGCCTTATACAGGGGAAAATCCCCGAAGCCAGCTATGCCAGTATATATATATATATATATATATATATATATATATATATATATAATGTATGTACACACACACACACACACACACACACATACATTGGTGTATCATGCTCATTTCCTGCTTTTTGACACAGAATTCTTTGGTTGTTTGATACCATACAAGGGAGGACTTCATTTTTAGGAGACTACTTGTGTATTAGAAGTAGCATAAATGAAGATATTTTCAACAGCTTTATCTAAACTGGTGTCCTCCCAACTTGCTTCACGGTACTTTATAGCCCTCTCTGAGCAGTTTACAGAGTCAGTCTATTGTCCCCAACAATCTGGGTCCTCATTTTACCAACCTTGGAAGGCTAAGCCATCCTTGAGACTAGTGAGATTCGAACATGTAGAAATACGTGCACATATAAATCCTACAGGTATGGACTATGATTCAACTGCTGTGATGACACAAAAAGCCTGAAAACATAGATCAAAAATAGCTAACCCAAAAAAGAAATATACAATATTAAAAATTCTACCTTCTGTAATATATCTAAAATTAAAGAGCACTAGAAACAATTCACACTAATTTTTTTCAAGTAATGTCTTATAGGCTGCCTTTGATATCTTTTGGAAAGCAGCAGAGTGCACATATTCTTTTAAAAATAAAATGCACATATAAAATGAAAAAGTTGGGCAAAACTCCCAAAGCTTGCAGGTCATGGATTGCTTGTACAGAAGCTTTTGAAAAAAACACTATTATTTTATTATTTCTGCTTTACATCAGAATTGTTAAAACAGAAATGTATGGTGTTTCAAATGCTAGTTAGCAGACCAAAAAAATAATCATCTTTTTTTTTTAAATACTGATTGGCAAGGGCAACAACAAAACAATCTCAGAGGCTGATATAGAAAACTTTTGTTTTACTTTAAAAAAGAAATCCAAAGCCTTTCAAACTAAACCATAACAAATGTGATTAATCTACAGTGTAGATATGTGACAAGCAGAGATCCAAATGGTGTAATTTGATTCCTGATATTTAACACAAGTGTTTAGTCTGCTGCACATTTAATAACAGGAATTTGGCTTATTCAGCTGGAGAGCTCCACTGAAGTTATATATTAGACACATTTCACTTCCATGCAATGATAACAAAATCAGAAGAATAAAAGTAATCGGAGTACTTAAACAAAGGCTGCCCTATTGCACAACAGAGGGGTTCAAATCTCTCTCACTTTCCTTTCCTTTATTATTTTGACAACGTTTTTATTTCCACTTATTTATCACATCATTACTCAAACAGATTAGACAATGTGAATCCCTGGCAGCTGTGGTTTTTTTATATAGGTCATGAAGGGAGAAGTCTATATTGATGAGACATATGTGGATGAGAACAATGGAACACCTTCAAACATGCAATGATTTATCTGTGGAAACACAGATATAATCAAACCTATATCCAACTTCAAATGAGCTTACTTTTATCTATCATTTAGGTATATTTTGCATTAGGGTTGCACCAATCCAATTAGATGTGCATATAATAGGTTTTTAAGATATTTTACTTCCCCAGATATGGGTGGGTTAAACTCTTCCACAGCAATAGAAACAACTTTCACTCATTATTTTAAGTAATTACAGCATGCACTGTCTGAAACAGCATCAATTGTGCACCACACACAATGATTAAGCTATACAGAGGTTGTTTTTTTAGCTTTGGGGTATGTTCTCTAAGGAAACAAGATGACATAACATCTTGTTTCCTTAGAGAACATACCCCAAAGCTAAAAAATTGAGGGTTTCCAAAGTTATGATGCATTGTTCTTTATGCATATTTATCATGTGGATGAGGTAGGCCCAATGCTTTTGAATTCAGTTCCTTTTATTTTTAATGATATATTATTCCGGACATTTTAGATGTGGGGACAGGAGGCTAGGTAGCAGAATCCATAAGATAAGAGCAATCTGATCAACTTTAAGATGCATGGACTTTAACTTCCAGAATTCCCCAACCAGCAATATTGACTGAAGAATTTTGCGACTTGAGGTCCACACATCTTAAAGTTGAGAATGTTAAGAAACAATGGCTAAAAGAGTTGGACCTGTTCAGTACTGCCAAATCTGTAGGCTAATATGGGGAGTATTTTTTTTTTCATAACAAATTATTTTTGCAATGTTGCAAAAATACTCTTCATAGATTCCATATCCAAAAAGATACAGGGAAAAGCTGAAACTCAGTTCATTAGATACTATATTTTTATTGTACCATAAACTTTGAGAAAAACATCCTTCTTCTTATTTTTGAACTGAAATAGAAAGAATTCTTGAATATCCTCTCTCTATCATGTTTTAAGCTACTCAATTAGTTTGCCATTTTTCACATTGGTTTTTATATTAATAATATATGGTGTTCTCTCTCTCTCTCTCTTATTTTCCTCTAGCCTTGGTCAAGTCTCAATGTTTGATATATGCAGATATATAAATGCTTGCAATAAATGAATAAATAAATGCAAAAACGTTTGTTACATCATTTCTACTTTTAGATGTTTGCAAAAATCAGCATATAGAGAAATTATAAATAATATGAGAAGCAAAGAATTATTATAGGACAATATTTAGGCATAAAGTATAAGACTCCATTAGGAGAGGTTTAATGTGTGTTAGGCTTCCACAGAAATGACAACAAACTCTGATAAAAGCTACATCTTTTCAGATAACAGAGCCCTGCCCATATGGGAATCAGCAGTTAAAGCAGAATCCTGTTTAGTATAGCTTTCCAGCATCTGTAATTTGCATAAGTATAGATATGGAAATGAACCACCTTTTCTTCCACACTATTTGCAGCTGAGGGTGTGTGTGAGGGAGGGGGGAGGGAGAGATGGGAGGGAGGGAGGGAGGGAGGGAGGGAGGGAGGGAGTAGATGAAATCTGTATTTCTCTCCATATGCATGGAAGGATGTAGATGTTAGGTATAGGTCTGTGGTCTGCATTTTTCATTAAATATGCATCTAGTGCATCTTTTAGATTTAGATTAAAGCATGCGCCTACCCACTGTGGCCTACCTACTGGTGTGGCAAATAAAGGGAATATATTTTTTCTCTAATTTTCTGAATGACCTTTGATCTCTTGAAGCATTGGTTTCTTTATGTTCATTTCTAAAAATACCTGATCATAACATGTATGACTGGAGTGAAAGAAAAAAAGAAGATAATAGCTATTGTAAGGGCGGGGGATGGGATGGACGGGGGAATTTATGTACGTTTTAAAATACTGCACCTGAATTTGCTAAAGGGCAACTACAGCTATGATTTTTTTCAGATGCAGATGACATGAAACAACTTTGCCAAAAATCCTTAAGAAAAAAGAGATGAATGTCTAAAAGGAGAGTATGTCTGAAGGGGAAAGCCACTCCCTCTCATATATCATCTCCAAAGTTCATTAAGAAATCTCAGAATAAAACATTTAACTTTAAGGAATCTAGATTTCCTGAGGGATTACTTCTATTTGAGGAAACAGCTTTTCCCTCATATCTCTCTATCAAAAGAAAAATGAATTATTGAAATAAAAATTAAAAGAAGACTATGCATCCTAAAAAATAGGCCAACGAAATTGCTGTTAAACTAAATCAGGGTGTGGAATCTGTAGCCCTGCAGATGATTTTGGGCTACAACCTTCATCGTTCCTCATTCTTGGCCAAGAAACATATGGAAAGTCAGATTCCCCCATCCTTGAATTTGTGGCAAGCTAAATCAAATACATTGCCAAAGGATGGCCTAGAGAAATGCTTCTTAAACTTATTTCTCCCAGGAGCTCTTTCCACTCTTAAATATTATGAGGACCCAAAAGAGCTTTTGTTTGTGTTGAGTTATATGTATCAATATTTACTATATTAAAATTTTAATTTTCAACTCTCTGCTTCTAATTTATTTATTTTATTTATTTTATTAAATTTATACCCCGCCCTTCTCCTTGTTAGGACCCAGGGCGGCACACAGGCATTATTTAAAAACACAAAATACAATAAATATCAATTCAATTAAAATGTATTAAATTAATAAACCCGTGCTAAAACCCAATATTAATTGTTGGTGGGATTTTAATATCGTTTTTCAACATAAGCTGGCAAAAAAAAAAAAGAGATTTTGTGAACCTCTGAATCCAAAGCATTTTGGAAGACCCTTAGAGATCTTAGAACTAGACCATTTAGACAATTCCCTGCTTAGAACATTTTTTGAACCATAGGGGGGAAATGCAAGCACGTTTCTTTGAGAAAAATGGGCTGGGCTAAGAGGTTTGTGTCTATGCATGAATAACATAAGCTAGTGTGTGTGCGTGCTTCTATCTGCTATTGTCATTGACATCAAATTTAATATTTAATTTTTAAAAAAGAAAAAGGTCTCATTTCTGCAGGAGATTGAGACATTAAAATCCAAGTCTTCCTTTGCAGCAATTATGATTCCTAGTCTAAGGACTGAATAGGCCCAACCCACTCTGGATCTTATCCAGTACTCCAGGCTAAACTTACTGATCACTCAGCATGGCTTGCTTCATGTTTAACTATCAAGATTAGAAATATACTTGGAGACAATTCTGAAAAAATAACCTCCAGCTAATTCCCCTATGTCAAATGTTCTGCAAATATTCTCCTAATCTCATTTCCATTCAACAGTTCCAATTATCTTTAATGTAAAGGTTTTAGATTAAAGCAAAGTGTAAATTTATGAAATGTACCAGCATGAACTTCTGCTTTGTTGTCTTTAAAGCACCAAGAATTGCATTTTTAAAAACTGCTGATTAGTCCCTGTGGTAAAAAATAAGGAGTTTTTTTTTAATTCAAAAATTAAAATGTAAGTTTATAAAATATGCAACTAGATAGATAGATAGATAGATAGATAGATAGATAGATAGATAGATAGATAGATAGATAGATAGATAGATAAAAATATTGAAAAATATTGTTTTGTGTATCTATTTAAGCTTCTTCAAATTCTCTTATAACCAATAAAGACAGTTGAGTTGTAACTATCAAAAATGGGTAGACAATTGTTTTTTATATTCTTTATCTTCATCTAATAGGAATCCTTCCTTAACTTAACCTTATTGTCTATTGTGATACTTAAAATAAATGGAAACTACCTCACTAAGCTCTAATAGAGCAGGTGCCCTATGGGATAAATGCATTAAGACATTATTCTTCTCACAATTACTTTTCTCCCTTCTGATGTGTGTTTACCTATGGCATTTTGGCAATTTACTTACTGTATTTCCTTCAGTGATTGTCTAAAAATGATGAACAGTCTGACTCAACTCCCGGGAGCCAATCTTGTAATATGTAGTTTGGCTTCCTTTGCTTTGAATAAATTGTTGCAAGAACAAAATCTAAGTTGTATGTCAAACTTACTATTCCAGAAATAGAACATTCTGACGGACTCCAGGATATTCTGTTTCTCTTCTGGACAACACTACTTTGAGGGTGATCTGTCTTCTAAATCATAAATTGTCTGCGGTATTCCAAACATAATCCAACCCTAAGCAGTCCTCATAACACATCCAAATAACTACCTAGGTAATGTCCACAGTAGTAAGAATTGGTTCAGTGACCCCATTGTAACATATAGTCCAAGATAACCCCCCTATAGTCAACTGTAATCTCTGGAAAACTCCAGAATTGTATAGCTATATATCTAATTTAATTTATTGGCTTTCTGTAGCTTTCCTCACTTTTTGTAAGCTTTTGCCTGATAAAGGGTGCTGATAAACATCAATGCTTTGCATTAATTTGATTGTTTCCATTAAAAATTGTAATATTGTTCTTATTAAGGAGGTGGTAGCACTTATAGTATATAGATAGGTAAACAATTGAGCTGGGCACACTTTCATTTAAAAAAACCTGAAAAGATTATTTAATATCCATTAGAGTTAATAGAAATTTTAAAAGTTGTTGGAAGTTTCTGCATGTTGCGCGCGCGTGCACACACACACATTTTAGCCTCTAAAATGAATGGGGGGAAGTGGTAATAGATATTTGTGTGTCCGTATTTCTTTCTCTGTGTGTGTGCATGTGTGTGTGTGTGTGTGTTCATGTGCATGAGTATGTGAGTGTGTGTGTGTCCAAGTCAGTCTTAACTCCTGGGAATTAGTTGGATAAATCCTTGCAGATTTCCTGGCAAGGATTTTTGGAAGTGCTCTGCTCTTACCTACTTTTGAGGGCTAGGAAAAAGTGATTAACCCCCTATTTGGCTTCATATCTAAGGCAAGCTTAGAACTCTTGGTCTCCCTGCTTCTAACTGGTACCTTAATCACTACACTAAGCTGGCACTGCAAGGAATATTGAAAATGCTTGTTCTTTAATGTAATGTACTGCTAATCTTTAGCTGAAGGGCTATATTTTTCAGTCAGGAACTAGCAAGTATTCGGAATGGGCCATATCAGCTGAGCAGTACAATATACTCCGACAAACCTCCTGCCAGGCTAAAAAAGGGTTACACTGGGATAGTAACATGTGGCAAAGAAAAAGAAAGTACGGTAATATATATAATCTGTATGATAGTAACTGCAAATGTTTGGGGACTTTTTTTGGTAAAGTATTTAGTTGAGAATTGGGAGCTAAACAGAATGAAAAAGCATATTGCTTCATCTGGTATTGATATGAGCTGAATTTTCTTTCCCACTGCTATCACCACCACTTTCACTATCCATAACAGATGGCAAAGCTGGAGAGATCTAAGTTATATATTACATACAAATATGGGGAAATAGATTAGGTAGAGAATCATCTTATAGATTAGTCCAAAAGCCTCTCTAGTGTAGGGTCTTGTTTCTCACAGAGACCAACCAGATGTCTGTGAGAAGGCCACCAGCAGAACATAAAGCATGAGCAATTGCAAGCTGTTTTGATCCTTAAGTTAAGATATAGACTTCATAACTAGTAATTGTTAAAAGGGGATTTGTTTAAAATCCCCTTGGAAGCCATCTAAGTTAGTGGCCATCACCATATACTGTTCTACAATTTCACAGATCTAGTATCTACTGTGGATAACATGCTTTCAGTGTTGTCTGTCTGTCTGTCTTCTCTGTCTGTCCGTCTGTCCCACCCTCTCCCTCTCTCCCTCTCAATTTCCACAACCCAATACTCCATGCATTATTTTATAAATAAGCTCCTAGCAACCTATATCCACTATCGAATTGCATATAGCTATTTTCCAACTTTTATTTACTTGATACAATCAAGTTTCAAGGACTGAAACCTAACAATGGAAACAGTGCAAGACACAATGGGGAGAGAGTAGAACACTAATTCTCAATTTTGGCATACTGACTTGGAAATTTAAGATAGGAGTCTCCAAAGCTCAGAAATGCTAGTATGAAGATTTCCTGTTTGTTTTTTTTGCATAGTTAAAAGTCACAATTTTAGTATAAAATATAAAAGTAGCATTTCTCCTCTCATGGTATTGTGACTTGATTTAACCTGCAGCTTCCACATCACTATTGTCAAATCTCAAACCGTAAAAACATCTGATTCTACAATACAAGGACAAACAAAATCACAGGGTGCCCTGTGAACGAAGAACATAAGGTTTTTTAACTCAGACATTTGGGGAATAGTTTCTATGTTGGTCAAATGTTGCAGTGACAAACATCACCAACAAAGTATAAGCAACCCAATAACTTATGAGTAATTTATACAAAGAAGCGTTGGACTTATAATTTAAGCCATTTGGGTCTGTCTACTTTGTTGATTTCAGCTTCCTGTACATCAGGGATGTTAAACTCGCATCGTCAAGGAATCATCACATGATGATTTTTCTCCCTTTCGCTAAACTGGGCATGGGTGTGGCCAGGGCATGAGGCACGACACATGGGCCATGAGTTTGACAGCCTGCTTTACATGCACCAGAAAATATGAACTAACTCATGGCATAGAGTAAAGCAAGAAAACAATTATATTTGCCTCATTAGCACACAATCTGATAGAATCAGAACAATCATATTCATCCTTATCACACCAAAATTGGCAACTAAATATTTTTCTCATACCTATCTTCTCACCTGATAACATGTTGTCTGTTTTTAGTGAAGGAAACTTCAAAGTCATTTCATGCTTGTGACTATGGATCATCAGGTGGTCCTCTGTTGGAAAGCGCTGTTGGGTAAAGACAATGAAAAGTTATAGTTCCTAAAATAAGGGCTGGAAATTTTTTTATTTTAATATTCCAAACATTAAAATGACAGATTAATAATGTGAGGAATGAGTGGAATTAAATGTTAGAAGCAACTGTGACAGAAAGATTTCTTGTTACTTAAATATTACTGTTTAAAAGAATAGCTCATGAGTCCCTGTTGTAAACCAGACAGAGTTACTTAGGTGGAGTAGAAAGTGAATAAATAAATAAATTATATATTTGCAAAGAATATTTGCAAAGAATATTGTTGGTCTATGTAGTTTTTGCTTCTCTTTGCTACTGGTTAATACATTTTGGGATAGACATTTTGGGATAGACATTTTGGGATAGACAATCTTGAACATATTTGAAAATTATCTATTGATATTATTACCTCTTGAAAAAATGTCTGCCAATTGCTGATATTAATGGATCTGTATGAAGCATTCAAAAGTATTTTTTTCTTATAGCAGATCAGATGAAGCTGAGCAAGCATTAAATTATTTGAAAGCATACAACAGCTTTCAAAATTGTCCCTTATATCTGTACAAGGGTTCATGGGCTATACATCAGCTAGGACTATATCCTTTGCATGACACCCTTTTCAAGTCCTTTGCACATCCAATTATTTAATATTACTTCATGCATATGAGATAATACCTTTATAAGCATACTCTGGGTGGGGTTTTTTTAGAAGTTGAGTATGTCAAGGAACAAAGCAATGCTACATAGGAAATTGGAGGAGGTTTTCTTCAGAATTATCTGGCTTTAGTTCTTCCAGGACATCAGGCAGAAAATGATGATTACCCATCCTAAAAAGCATCATCAAATGTTCTGTTTTGCAGATGTTTCTTTCATGAAAGTTGTTATTTAATCCTTATGGTCTATTCAACCTTAAAACCCAGATTGCATTAATGTAATAAAACATTTTAATGAAGAAATGTTTCTTATGGGTATAGTTTAGTTAGGTGTGTAAGTTGCTATGAGGTATGTTCATTGTTACTACACAGAATAGCCATATTTATTATGAATTTGTGTTTTATGGCATGATGTTGCAAGGGGAAAGAGCATTTTAAAATGATATAATAAAATCTGAAATTATGACTGGGACATGTTAGCATGGTGGAACTCTGCTACAGCTATATTCTTGCAGGTTTAATTCACCTGTGAACAGCCTGGGGCACTGCAGACAAAAGGTCTCTCTTGTTCCAAATTCATTTTTGATTCTTCATAAATCTACACATTAAAAGAAAAAGGGAATGAAAAAAAACATAAATATAGCCCTCCATAGCTTTAGCAGATATGGAAAATATAGGCCAGCCTTACGATCTGGTTTCTTCAGATGTAATATTTAAATCACCTGGTTATGGTGGTTGGAAGTTAAAATAAATGTTACAATAGCTTAGATATATTTAAGAAATGCAAGTTGGATATGTTTTCATTTAAGTCTGCATTTTAATATTGACTTTACCAATTTATTGAAAAAAATCTTACTTAATAATTGAAATACAGTTGACTCCAATACCTATGTTTTCTAAATTTTTCATTGCAAATTTACCAATTAGAAAGGATTTACAAAAATTTATATTTGGAGAAAGTGTGACAAAAACATATTCTATAAGGGGAAGTTGTAAAAATATATTTGTTAGGAGACATAAGTTGCAAGCATATACATGAAGATAAAAACACTTCAGAGGAAAATGTCTATGACTTAATATAAAATTTTAAAAAGTAAATTCAGAGGGATATTTATATAGACGTCTAAAAATATATTTAATGTATAAATTGATATGAATAAATTTAAAGGCAGAAAGGGCAGAAAATTAAAACTCAAAGTTGAAACTATCAACCATTCCCATCAAAATATTATAAATTTCAGAACTAAAAGTGCATAAATACTATATTACTCTGAAAGAAGGATGACCCTAATTTCCACAGTTTTGGAAATTGAGAATTAGTTTCACTGAGAAGTAGCTACTAGAAACAAAAATGGCCCTTCAATTTTTTAAAAAACAAAAAAATCAGGGTAAGAGATTAATTTGCTTGTCAATACAGCATCTGAAAACTGTATTTGAATTGTAAGTAATGTATTTGAAATAAACCTTATGAATAATGTGTTTGAAATAACCTTTGGCTATTGGAAAATTGCTTATCATGTTTTAGTCTAGAAAGTGCTTTGTTTTTATTTGTTCGTCCACACAGGTGAAAAGAAGTGGAAACTATCGTTTAAAGCTTACTGATTTTTCATTCCAACAGTTTTCTATTTGGTAAACTCCAATTTTATACTTTGAAACAATTTTATAGTAATACTGTTTTGTTATAATTTAGGGCAAATTATATTCTCTTCCATGCGTAGTTTTGTGCTATTTGGGGATTTACAATTCTGACTGATGCAGCAAATTCTTTTTCTTGGAAACAGATTGAGATCTTCACAAATTTTACTGCTCTTTCAGTTGAAAGTTACTGCAAAGATTCCAACTTCTAACTATGAAAATATCAAAATATTCATTAATTCAACCAGTAAAAAAAATACAATAGCTATAATGGCTACTATGGTACTCCAGTAACTAAGATTATTACCCTAGGCATAGATTTGAAAAAAAGGAGAATTATAGTGGAAGCATATTGATGCTTCCAAAATTACCAAAAACTCTTGATGGAATCTTTGCATAGATTGAAAATGTCATTACCTGATCCAGTTGTAGATATGCCCAAACCGAATACTGAACAAAATGCATATGAAATAAATTGACTACTTAAAACATTATTAGCAAAAGTCAAGTCTGCCATTATTTCTTTGAAGCAGATTCACCCATTCTTCAATTGAATTGGCTTACAAGGAATCTATGAGAGAAAGATAGATGCTGCATATGGATAATGTATGTCATTAAAAAATGTATGTGAAAAATGTACTCAGATCCCAATTCGTAAAGTTTCTATTTTTATTTGCTTTCCAGCTTGGTGGAGTTGATCATCAAGAGAAATTTATTTCAGTTTTCTGATGCCTTTAATTAACTGGATATTTTTCTTTTTTAAAATAGGTTGATCTGCCAACTGAATCCTACAGCTATATGTTTGTATTAAATGGAACAACATATTTATCCATGCACAAAATGGCTGCTTCTCATTTCATTCAACTTTTAGAATGCTTTGTATTAACAAAACCTTGAGAAACTTACATTTTACATTTATCAAGACAGGGAACCAAGCTGACTTGCTTACATTCTTCAGTTGTAGACCAAGAAGAGGGTGTCCAAGGAAGAGTCCTTCACTGTTTCAGTAGTATTTTCCTCTAATAACACTATTTAAAAAGAGGGAAATTGTTGGTTAAAAAAATCATTTCACCCATCTTAGACAGAAAAAAAACCTTTTTTTAAAAAATTACAGGTTTAAATAATGAAGAGAAGCAACAAGTTATATTCTTACTGAAAGTGACATTAAAGCTATGGTGAGTATTTTTTAAGAAAACAACAGAATTATAAGGACATCCCATACCATTCTGGACAAATGGCTGCCCAATATCTTCTTAAATCTCTCGAGTAATGGAGCACCTACAGCTTTTGGAAGCATGCCATTCCACTGATTAATTGCTCTCAGTTTCAGAAAATTTTTCTTGGTTCCCTCCTTGATTAATTCCCATCCATTGGTTCTTGTCCTGCCCTCAAGTGATTCAAGGAACATATCTGAGATTGTCACCAGGCACTGTGACAATCTCCTCTAATATTGAAAGACAATCCTGTCCCTTAGTCCTAGACCTCATAAAAAACCTTGGAGTACCCCAAAGAAATGCTTCACTCCATGTAGATATAATTCCATTGAGGACTATATGTTGAGTTGGTCAGCTAGTAGTGATGCTGTTTATCCCCAATTTCTTATTTCCAAGAAGTAGCTTGTGGTCTAATGTGTCATAAAAATCCATAACAATAGCACTTAGCCTTATATACTGCTTCATAGTACTTTACAGCCTCTATAAGCAATTTTACAGTCAGCCTATTGCCCCCAACAATCTGGATCCTCATTTTACCAGCCTCAGAAGGATGGAAAGCTGAGTCAACCTTGAGCCAGTGACACTCGAACTGCCAAATTGTGGAAGCTGGCAGTGAGCAGAAGTAGCTTCCAGTACAGCATTCTAACCACTGTGCCATCACAGTTCATGAAACCAATAGTATATTTTTTTAAAGAATAATTATTGGATGGACAGAAACCACACTGAATTGTTTTTCTATCCAAAGACATACACTCCATGGTAGTAAAACAGCAGGTTTTTTTAAAAAAAGAAAGGCTCCATTTCATTTTATTTGGTATATAGTAAAGACATTATTTTAAAAAAAAACATGAACATGGAACCTAGAACCAAGGACTAAATAAGTGTATACCACTATTGCATACAGTTAATTAAATCAGATAGGATAAAATCATGTTCTGCATTATTATAATATAGGTGTCTTGTGTGCTGTATGCATGTGGGTGGAGAATTTATAGTTCTGTTAGAGCAGTTTTCCAATTAATTTCCCACAGTATGGAGATATTCAAATACTTTCCTGTTTTCTAGAATCTTGCCACTGCCTATCAGGCTACAATCAAGCAAAGAACACCATATGCTCTAAGACAGGGTTTTTCAACATTGGCAACTTTAACATGTGTAGATTTCAACTCCCATAATTCCCCAGCAAGCATGTGGGAGGTTTAAATCTACAAATCTTAAAATTACTGAGGTTGTGAAACACTATTATAAGGTGTTATTTGGACTATCAAAACATTATAGACATTTTCTTTTGAGGTTTCTTAGATCAAGTAATGGTTTTCCTAATCATTGTATATCTACTCCTCAGTAGCTATCAAAAGACAATGGTTGCATGCAGTATTTTTGGTGTTTGTTTTTCCATATTTGTATACCGTTATGACTATTCTAAAAGGATTTTATTCTCTCTGAGATTTATAAATTGAAGGTGCTTTTTTAGACCCTTCTGTGATTTAGAACATGGCTCCCTCAAGGACTGCCTTCTAATGGGCTTGTTTAGACAGACCTATCAAAGAATTTCTACATTTGAGCTTATTGTTAGGCAAAAAGGAAAAGCTCCTAAATGTTACTCAATCTCTCTTTGGAACATAACCAGTCTTTATTTTTTCTTTTCAAAAATGCTATCATATAACAATGTTAATTTACCCTTTAGAATTATTAAATATAATTTACTGTTTTTTGAAAGCCTAACTGGTTATTACTATATGATTTTTAAAACATATAGAAAGAAATATTTTTTTTTAGAAAGATGGTATTATGACATTCTAAATAAATTATATATACAATACAATACAATACAATACAATACAATACAATACAATACAATACAATACAATACAATACAATACAATACAATACAATACAATAGCAGAGTTGGAAGGGACCTTGTAGGTCTTCTAGTCCAACCCCCTGCGTGGGCAGGAACTTTATACCATTTCAGACAAATGGCTATCTAACATCTTTTTAAAGACTTCCAGGGTTGGGGCATTCACAACTTCTGGAGGCAAGCTGTTCCAGAGGTTAATTGTTCTAACTGTCAGGAAATTTCTCCTTAGTTCTAAGTTGCTTCTCTCCTTGATTAGTTTCCACGCATTGCTTCTTGTCCTGCCCCCAGGTGCCTTGGAGAATAGTTTGACTCCCTCTTCTTTGTGGCACCCTCTGAGATATCGGAACACTGCTATCATGTCTCCCCTGGTCCTTCTCTTCATCAAACTAGACATACCCAGCTCCTGCAACCGTTCTTCATATGTTTTAGTCTCCAGTCCCCTAATCATCTTGGTTGCTCTTCTTTGCACTCTTTCCAGAGTCTCCATGTCTTTTCTACATCGTGGCGACCAAAACTGTATGCAGTATTCCAAGTGTGGCCTTACCAAGGCACTATACAGTGGCATTAACACTTCACGTGATCTAGATTCTATCCCTCTGTTTATGCAGCCTAGAACTGTGTTGGCTTTTTTGGCAGCTGCTGCACACTGCTGGCTCATATTTAAATGGTTGTCCACTAGGATTCCAAGATCCCTCTCACAGTTGCTACTATTGAGCAAGGTACCACCTATACTGTACCTGTGCATTTTGTTTTTCTTGCCTAAATGTAGAACCTTACTTTTTTCACAATTGAATTTCATTTTATTAGATAGTGCCCAATGTTCAAGTTTGTCAAGATCCTTCTGTATCTTAAGCCTATCTTCTGGAGTGTTGGCTATTCCTGCCAGCTTGGTGTTGTCTGAAAATTTGATGAGTTCCCCATTTATCCCCTCATCCAAATCATTGATGAAGATGTTGAAGAGTACTGGGCCTAAAACAGAGCCTTGGGGTACTCCACTGCATACTTCCTTCCATGTAGATGCAGTTCCATTGAGGACTACACATTGAGTGCGGTTGGTCAGCCAGTTGCGAATCCATTTGGTGGTGATGCTGTCTAACCCACATTTTTCTACTTTATCTAATAGTAGGTTATGGTCCAAGTAAATTATATCGACAGCATTCCTCTGGTCCACTAATACAATTATGCTTGCTACAATTAAATTGTGCTGGGCCTATTATTTTTAGAACTGCAATGTTAAACATGCATAACATCTTTCTATTTTTAAGTTTTTGCTACTGTTGTGAGAAATTTTGAGTTTGTCAGGTCACAGCGGGTGACTATGATCTACCATTTAATCACACGTCTTAAACTGGTATGGTGGTTTGTTTACCTCTTAATATGAATACTGTACAGGTGAGTTAGTTATTCCAAGCTTAGAACCTTAGCAAAGGATCAGATGTTATTCCGTCTTGGATCAAGGTAATCGATCTACAAAAAAAGAATATTAAAAATAATGACATTTCATATTATCCAACACATTTGCTTCAGGGGCCCTTTTAAGGGGCTAAATCACGATCTTCCCCCATCTGTCGGATTATTAGACGGACTGACTTTTATTCCTCCTGCCTTTATGGACTTGTCATCTTCTATTACAACTATTTGCACTTTACATCGCCTCTGATTTGACTTTGACTTGCGATTAGAGAGAGTACTCCTTGGACTATACGGCCTTCGTGTTTTCCCAGTAATGTATTCAAGGCATGATCTCCTTTGCCTGCGAGAGTCTTCCCTCTCGCAGGCCTGGGCCCCTAGTCTAACACGGGCCCACCTCGAGGATGGAGTGATTGCTCCTGAGAGGTGGGCGAAGCACAAATTTAGGGGGGGTTTATTTAAATTTTTAATTCGGTTTTTAGGGGGTTCCAGGGAGGAGGGGGGGTCAGTCAGGTGGGGGGGCGACAAGCTATAGGGCTGGCAGGCGGAAGTAGGGAAATGGAGGAGGGGGGAGGGGAGGTCGTTCCCACAGAGGTATTTTCCATCAGATCGGTCCTGGGGAGGGGCAGAGGCGGTGGGAGACGGGATGGGCATTATCTGTTGGAGGACCGTGGCTGCTGGCTATGGGCAGTCACGCGCTCCAACCACCCAAGCTCCCATCACAAACTAGAAGGTCAAGGACCACAGAGCCGGGACCCTAGGCTGATGTTATGCAACGCCAGGTCCATGGTACAGAAAGCCCTCCTCATTTATGACCTTGTGTCAGAGGGGGACTCGGACCTGGTGGGTATAATGGAAACCTGGTTGGGCCACGAGGGAGGATTACCCTTCATAGAAATGTGCCCACCAGGCTACCGAACCTTTCATCAGCCTAGGGCCCTAGGTAGGGGTGTGTGGCGATTATGGTTAGGGAAGGTCTTGAGCTGAGGGAGACCACGATCCCTCAGATGACTGGGTGTGAGTCCCTCTTTGTGAAATGGGGCCTAGGGAGGCAGTTGGGCGTGTTAGTTGTATACCTGGCTCCCCGCTATGTAACAACAGCCCTGCCCGAGCTCCTGGAGGTGATAGCCGAGGCGGCGGTTGAGACCCCCAGACTGTTGGTCATGGGGGATTTTAACCTGCCATCAGTAGGCGAAACCTTTGGAGTAGCTCAGGAGTTCATGGCCTCCATGACGGCCATGGACCTGACTAGGGTAGTTTTAGACCCCACTCACGAGGGAGGACACACCCTGGATTTAATCTTCGTCTTGGGACAGTGGAGAAGTGATCTGGGAATAGGGGACCTAGTCATCTTACCCTTGTCATAGACAGATCACACTCTCTTTCGGCTGGACGTTCCAATCGCTACACCCCACTGCGGGGAGGCGGAACCTGAGATTCCCAGATGGTTCCACCCCAGGCTCCTGATGGACCCTGATAGGTTCCAGAGGGAGCTTGGGCCAATACCTGTGGCCTTGCCCCGCGACTCGACTGAGGAACTAGTGGCCGCATGGTTGAGTGTGGCCACGGGGACCTTGGACCGAATCGCACCCTTGCGGCCTCTCATGCAGCGCTGAATCACCCAGGCTCCTTGGTTTACCGAGGAGCTGAGGGAGATGAAACGCCGCAAGAGACGCCTAGAGAGCAGATGGAGATCTTCTCGCTCCGAAGCCGACCGAACACTAGTGAGAGCCCATATTAGGAATTACTTAGTGGCGATAAGGGTGGCCAAACATGAATATTGTGCCACCCTTATTGCATCCGCAGATAACCGCCCTGCCACCCTGTTTGGGGTGACCCGCTCCCTCCTTTACCAGAGGCCGCGGGAAGCCCCTCTACAGGGACGAGCAGAGGAATTTGGAATATATCTGCAGGACAAAATCACTCAGATTCAGAATGAGTTGCCCTCCATTGAGAGTGGTCCGGTTGGATTGTCCGAGGCTGTTCTTGAGACATCATCTTGGGAGGAGTTTGACTTTGTTACTACCGAGGATATGGACAGGTTGTCAAGGAGACTTAAGGCCACCACATGTTTATTGGACCCGTGTCCCTCCTGGCTTGTACTGGCATCCTGGCAGGTGACACGAGGCTGGCTCCAGGATATCGTGAATGCTTCTTTGAGTGAGGGGTTCTTGCCTGCCATCTTGAAAGAAGCGGTGGTGAGTCCCTTCCTCAAGAAGCCTTCCCTGGACCCAGCATTGTTGGAAAATTACCGTCCGGTCTCCAACCTTCACTTTTTAGCGAACGTTGTAGAGAGTATGGTGGCCCAACAGTTTCCATGACACCTGGAGGAAATTGATTATCTAGACCCGCACCGGCTTCCAACCCGGTCACAGCACCGAGATGGTATTGGTCGCGTTGGTGGATGATCTCTGGAGGGCGCGGGATAGGGGATGCTCCTCTATCCTAGTCCTATTAGACCTCTCAGCGGCTTTTGATACCATCAGCCATGGTATCCTATTGCACCGACTGGGGGGGTTGGGGCTGGGAGGCACCGTATTATGGTGGATCTCATCCTACCTCTCTGGTCGGTTGCAATGTGTGTTGGCAGGGGGGCAGAGATCAGCCTCGAGACCTCTCTTATGCGGGGTTCCTCAGGGGTCGGTCCTCTCGCCCCTCCTGTTCAACACTTGTATGAAGCTGCTGGGCAAGATCATCCGTGGTTTTGGGGTGGGATATCATCTGTATGCTGATGATACTCAGCTGTACATATCCACCCCAATGATGCCGCCGAGGTGTTGTCTTGGTGTTTGGAGGCCGTACGGATCTGGATGGGTAGTAACAAACTCAAACTCAACCCGTCCAAGACTGAGTGGCTGTGGTTTCCGGCACCCCGGTTCAGTCAGGTAACTCCAACTCTGGCCACTGGGGGCGAAACACTGGCCCCCATGGAGAGGCCCGCAATTTGGGTGTCCTCCTGGATTCCTGGCTGTCCGTGGAGGACCATGTGGCAGCCGTGGCCAGGGGGGCGTTCTATCAGGTACGCCTGATGCGCCAATTGCGCCCCTTACTGGACTGGGCTGCCCTTTGCACTGTCACTCAGGCACTCATGACATCCCGACTTGACTACTGTAACGCTCTCTACATGGGGCTTCCCTTGAGGTGCACGCGAAAGCTACAGCTAGTCCAGAATGCGGCCGTGCGGGTGATTGTGGGAGCCTCCCACATAACACCTCTCCTGCGCGAGCTGCACTGGCTGCCTGTGGCCTTTCGAGTGCGCTTCAAGGTTTTGACGACCATCTTCAAAGCTCTCCATGGCTCAGGGCCTTGTCATATGCGAGACCGTCTTCTGCCCCATACATCCCTTTGTCCGATCCGCTCCCACAGAGAGGGCCTTCTCAGGGTGCCGTCGGCCAGGCAATGCTGGTTGGCGACACCCAGGGGAAAGGCCTTCTCTGTGGCGGGCCATACCCTCTGGAACGACTTACTCCCCGAACTACGTACCATCTCAGACCTCCGCCTCTTCCGCCAGCGTCTTAAGACGCACCTTTTCCAACAATCCGGCCTAGCATAACCTCCCGTTTTGACCATTTTTAGATAGTTTTAATTTGGGGGATTTTATACAATTTTAGCATAGGGTATATTTAATATTTAATAGTTTTTTTAATTTTGTACCTTTGTTATATTTGTTATGTTTTTTAAATTTCCTGTGCGCCGCCCTGGGTCCTTTTTGGAGAAGGTGCGGGGTATAAATCTGAATAAATCTAAATCTAAATCAGTATAAATCAATATAAATAAATAAATGGAAACCAAATAATAAAATCATTAGGACAAAACTAAGCCAACCTATCAGAAATAATGTAGATGATTTTGTTTGGTGATGCAGATGACCGCATTATTGTAGCCTGAACTATCACTCCAACCATATCCTTCATATTAAAATATTATGGCAAACATATGCTCAAATATACAACTGCTTTGAAGTCAAGTTTAATATAATGGAGAAGGAAAAAGGAAAATATTTTCTCTAAATGAGCTTGACTATAGGGATTATTATAGATACTTCCGAGTAATATTCTCAGTCAAAATAGATAAATATTTTCCACAGTCTCCTTCTGCAACATCTTTAGTCCTAAAATTTCTTGATAATGTATAATCCTGGTTCAAGCAAGTTTACTTAGTTTTTATTTCCAAAGATGAATTATCTCAGCTAGGTACTATGAACTGCTGGGCTAAGCTGAAGGCTAATTCACACATTCTCTGGGCAGGGTTGGGGGGACATTTGGCTTTACAAATTAGCTCTGCATATTTTTCATACACGTCTAATGTGTTTCTGATACATATTTATTCCAATGGCAGTTAATACACAGCACATGAGTAGAAGTGTACTGGAATGCACTTAAATATACAAGTAAAAATTAATAATAGTCTGATCACAGAACATATCAAATTCTGTTGAACTATTAATTGAGCTATTTATCTGTTAGCTTGATGGGCACATTTGTTTGAAATTAATGTAAAAGAAAATGTAGAATTTGACAGAACCGATTTCAACACAGTAATTAAGGAATGGTTCAAATGACTAGTAGAATCTAGCCAAGGTAGACTAACCAAGCTAAGTGGGTGAAACCTCTTTAATAATTGCGTAGGAGACTGCTAGGAGATTCAAAGGGTATAGAATAGACTAGGAAGTAAAAATGATAACATGAAGGTGTCCATCAACACTTCAATTGGAGTAGGAAACTTTATTTTACTATAAGTAGAAAGAGAGGGAGGGAGTAGGGAGAGAATCATTCTTCAGCAGCATCTATGCTTAATAAACATCTGGACAATATTAAACTTGATTTTGGTTAATTAGAACAGAATAGACATACCTTTTGAGCAATCCCACTAGGCCATAAAGAAACACTAAAAAAACAAATGAAGCAACCACCACTTTGTTGGAATGATCATCCTTGCAATAATTTTGAGTCCTTTTTCCCTCTTTGCTTTGCATACTATTATTCTTGATAGCACAAACATAAATTTATCATCACACTATCACTGGTAAGGAATGGTGTGGAATAATTAGACTTAAGAAAGCTCATTTTGTTTTCCATCTTGGAAACTAAAACAAACAGCAAAATAAAATGTCCACAAAAATGCGTATGGCTTTATGGTTAAGAATATCACACAGGCTTGCTTCCTGTTCCAATGTTATTCTTGAAGTGGGCTGCAGTCAGAATCTGATTTTCATCGAGCTATTATTATTTGCAGCTGTGTAACCTTCTTAACCCTGTTTCGAAAGTGACATTTCAGCCCTTAGTTTCAAACTGGCTGAATTTTCAACCTTGTGATTAACCCTAAAATAAAGGACAGGCTAATTGTTGTACAAACCTCCAGTGTAGGTCAGAAACTTGGTCTTACATTTTTGCTATGTCTGTTTATCTGCCTATTCATCCATTCATGTAGAAAAATAGAAAGTTTTACTGGAATGTAATATCCAGACGGATTTGCAGGAAAAATATCTATGAATGGAGAAAAATCCTGGTTTCTCAGTCATCCAGGTCATGGTTGTCCCAAAGTTGCCTTTTCAAAAGGCAACTGGATTTTTTTTCTATTTTTCCTCAAAGATGTCCCACTTCTCATCCGAGAAGCTTCTTTATTCTGACTGAATATAAATCCTTCTATTCCTACCATCCAGTCAGAACTGAGGAAGTCTCCTGGATGAAAATAAGATGTCTGCCAGGAAAAACAAAGAAAGTCCAGTTGCCTTTTGAAAAACACCTTTATGATATCTAATGCAGTATTTCTCAACTTTTACAACTTGATGGTGTGTGGACTTCAACTCCAGTGTGTTGCAAGAAACCAGCCACTCAGGTTTCTAAGTCATGGTTTATGAAAAATGAGAAATCATGTTCTTTGGAGCCATCAGAACCAGTCCCAGATCAAGCCACTGAAAGTACACGTTTAAGATACAACTTGTGGTGGCTCTCAGCCTAGTTTTGCCCATGTCAGCCAAGAATAATTTGTGAAGGACTAATCCAAATTCAGATCTAACAAATCTGAATCATTTATCTGATCTGTAAACCACCAGCTTACACACAACACACACACACACACACACACACACAATTTCATCCAAATTTTCTTCATATTTAGCATCTGGAGTTAAATGTGTTTTGTTCAAACAATGCTAAATTATTTGAGAAGAGAAACAAAATAGGAAACAGGAATCCTTGCCTTGAAGGTGAAAAGAAAGTGAATATGTTTAAGCACAAAGCTCATGCCAGCTTGGAACCATAAAAACTATGATTAACTCCTACACTTGCATTTTAATTTATATTGTCAGTCAGATCTGACCTGCTTGAAATGCAATAATGACCTACATACTTATATTGAAGTAGGAAGCATTCTAATAAAAAGTTTGTGTGTCACCAAAACTAAGATACACGTTCATTTACTATATCAAATTTGTGTGTCACCAAAACTAAAATACACATTCATTTACTATATCAAATTCACTATGTATGTATGTATGTATGTATGTATGTATGTATGTATGTATATGTATATGTATATGTATATGTATATGTATATGTATATGTATATGTATATGTATATGTATATGTATATGTATATGTATGTAACCGTTTCGAATCCCAGTAAGGGTATGGCTAGCTGATGAGAGCTAAAAAGCTTGAAATAGATCTATCCTATTCTCCCTGACTTATTTATTGATCAGCTCAAAAACGTAACACACATATAAAAAAATTACACAACGGAATTCTTGGCTTTCTGTCTAGATGGTTGCTGGTGATGAGCCGAAAGGCAGAAAAGGAAACAGTATGCTTCCTCCCTTAATTGGGGCCCTAACAGGGTGTTGT
This sequence comes from Rhabdophis nuchalis, assembly GCA_039707465.1. NCBI lineage: Eukaryota > Metazoa > Chordata > Lepidosauria > Squamata > Natricidae > Rhabdophis > Rhabdophis nuchalis. Next base: position 51,390,664 of record CM077647.1, on the reverse strand, counting down.
GGAAACAATTATATATATGTTTTCATAGATTTTCACGGGTGTAGGTATGCTGGCATAGCTGGCTTCGGGGATTTTCCCGTGTATAAGGCATAGAAAAGTTGTTGCAACGTTTTGTTTTTGTTTTTTTAAATTTTTAATAAACACTATAACAAAAATAACATATACATATAAAAATTTAAAAAAAAAAAGTTGTTGCAACGTTTCGACAAGATCTCACTTGTCATCTCAGACACAAGCCTGCCTGATGATAAGTGAGATCTTGTCGAAACGTTGCAACAACTTTTCTATGCCTTATACACGGGAAAATCCCCGAAGCCAGCTATACCAATTATATATATATATATATATATATATATATATATATATATATATATATATATATATATATATATATATACATACATACATACATACACACACACACACACACACACACACACACACACACACACACACACACACACACACATATATATATATATATATATATGTGTTAGTTTTATGAGCTGATCAATAAATTAAATTAGAGAGAGACCAGGATAGATCTATTTCGAGCTTATTAGCTCTCATCAGCTGGCCATACCCCTTACTGGGATTCGAACCGGGGCTATGTTGCATGCTAAGCAAGGAACCTAGCACTTTAGCCAAGCCAGTTCCCCTTATTGCATCAGCAGACAGGGTATATTAGTATAGGTAATTGTTTCTCAACAACCTGTTATTAGGCCCCAATTAAGGGAGGAGACATACTGTTTCCTTTCCTGCCTTTCGACTCATCACCAGAGATCATCTAGACAGCAAGCCAAGAATTACGTTGAGTGATTTTTTTTAGATATGTGTGTTAGTTTTATGAGCTGATCAATAAATTAAATTAGAGAGAGACCAGGATAGATCTATTTCGAGCTTATTAGCTCTCATCAGCTGGCCATACCCCTTACTGGGATTCGAACCGGGGCTATGTTGCATGCTAAGCAAGGAACCTAGCACTTTAGCCAAGCCAGTTCCCCTTATTGCATCAGCAGACAGGGTATATTAGTATAGGTAATTGTTTCTCAACAACCTGTTATTAGGCCCCAATTAAGGGAGGAGACATACTGTTTCCTTTCCTGCCTTTCGACTCATCACCAGAGATCATCTAGACAGCAAGCCAAGAATTACGTTGAGTGATTTTTTTTAGATATGTGTGTTAGTTTTATGAGCTGATCAATAAATTAAATTAGAGAGAGACCAGGATAGATCTATTTCGAGCTTATTAGCTCTCATCAGCTGGCCATACCCCTTACTGGGATTCGAACCGGGGCTATGTTGCATGCTAAGCAAGGAACCTAGCTTATAGATCTATAGATCTAACCTAGCGAAATAGATCTATCCTGGTCTCTCTCTAATTTAATTTATTGATCAGCTCATAAAACTAACACACATATCTAAAAAAAATCACTCAACGTAATTCTTGGCTTGCTGTCTAGATGATCTCTGGTGATGAGTCGAAAGGCAGGAAAGGAAACAGTATGTCTCCTCCCTTAATTGGGGCCTAATAACAGGTTGTTGAGAAACAATTACCTATACTAATATACCCTGTCTGCTGATGCAATAAGGGGAACTGGCTTGGCTAAAGTGCTAGGTTCCTTGCTTAGCATGCAACATAGCCCCGGTTCGAATCCCAGTAAGGGGTATGGCCAGCTGATGAGAGCTAATAAGCTCGAAATAGATCTATCCTGGTCTCTCTCTAATTTAATTTATTGATCAGCTCATAAAACTAACACACATATCTAAAAAAAATCACTCAACGTAATTCTTGGCTTGCTGTCTAGATGATCTCTGGTGATGAGTCGAAAGGCAGGAAAGGAAACAGTATGTCTCCTCCCTTAATTGGGGCCTAATAACAGGTTGTTGAGAAACAATTACCTATACTAATATACCCTGTCTGCTGATGCAATAAGGGGAACTGGCTTGGCTAAAGTGCTAGGTTCCTTGCTTAGCATGCAACATAGCCCCGGTTCGAATCCCAGTAAGGGGTATGGCCAGCTGATGAGAGCTAATAAGCTCGAAATAGATCTATCCTGGTCTCTCTCTAATTTAATTTATTGATCAGCTCATAAAACTAACACACATATCTAAAAAAAAATCACTCAACGTAATTCTTGGCTTGCTGTCTAGATGATCTCTGGTGATGAGTCGAAAGGCAGGAAAGGAAACAGTATGTCTCCTCCCTTAATTGGGGCCTAATAACAGGTTGTTGAGAAACAATTACCTATACTAATATACCCTGTCTGCTGATGCAATAAGGGGAACTGGCTTGGCTAAAGTGCTAGGTTCCTTGCTTAGCATGCAACATAGCCCCGGTTCGAATCCCAGTAAGGGGTATGGCCAGCTGATGAGAGCTAATAAGCTCGAAATAGATCTATCCTGGTCTCTCTCTAATTTAATTTATTGATCAGCTCATAAAACTAACACACATATCTAAAAAAAATCACTCAACGTAATTCTTGGCTTGCTGTCTAGATGATCTCTGGTGATGAGTCGAAAGGCAGGAAAGGAAACAGTATGTCTCCTCCCTTAATTGGGGCCTAATAACAGGTTGTTGAGAAACAATTACCTATACTAATATACCCTGTCTGCTGATGCAATAAGGGGAACTGGCTTGGCTAAAGTGCTAGGTTCCTTGCTTAGCATGCAACATAGCCCCGGTTCGAATCCCAGTAAGGGGTATGGCCAGCTGATGAGAGCTAATAAGCTCGAAATAGATCTATCCTGGTCTCTCTCTAATTTAATTTATTGATCAGCTCATAAAACTAACACACATATCTAAAAAAAAATCACTCAACGTAATTCTTGGCTTGCTGTCTAGATGATCTCTGGTGATGAGTCGAAAGGCAGGAAAGGAAACAGTATGTCTCCTCCCTTAATTGGGGCCTAATAACAGGTTGTTGAGAAACAATTACCTATACTAATATACCCTGTCTGCTGATGCAATAAGGGGAACTGGCTTGGCTAAAGTGCTAGGTTCCTTGCTTAGCATGCAACATAGCCCCGGTTCGAATCCCAGTAAGGGGTATGGCCAGCTGATGAGAGCTAATAAGCTCGAAATAGATCTATCCTGGTCTCTCTCTAATTTAATTTATTGATCAGCTCATAAAACTAACACACATATCTAAAAAAAATCACTCAACGTAATTCTTGGCTTGCTGTCTAGATGATCTCTGGTGATGAGTCGAAAGGCAGGAAAGGAAACAGTATGTCTCCTCCCTTAATTGGGGCCTAATAACAGGTTGTTGAGAAACAATTACCTATACTAATATACCCTGTCTGCTGATGCAATAAGGGGAACTGGCTTGGCTAAAGTGCTAGGTTCCTTGCTTAGCATGCAACATAGCCCCGGTTCGAATCCCAGTAAGGGGTATGGCCAGCTGATGAGAGCTAATAAGCTCGAAATAGATCTATCCTGGTCTCTCTCTAATTTAATTTATTGATCAGCTCATAAAACTAACACACATATCTAAAAAAAATCACTCAACGTAATTCTTGGCTTGCTGTCTAGATGATCTCTGGTGATGAGTCGAAAGGCAGGAAAGGAAACAGTATGTCTCCTCCCTTAATTGGGGCCTAATAACAGGTTGTTGAGAAACAATTACCTATACTAATATACCCTGTCTGCTGATGCAATAAGGGGAACTGGCTTGGCTAAAGTGCTAGGTTCCTTGCTTAGCATGCAACATAGCCCCGGTTCGAATCCCAGTAAGGGGTATGGCCAGCTGATGAGAGCTAATAAGCTCGAAATAGATCTATCCTGGTCTCTCTCTAATTTAATTTATTGATCAGCTCATAAAACTAACACACATATCTAAAAAAAATCACTCAACGTAATTCTTGGCTTGCTGTCTAGATGATCTCTGGTGATGAGTCGAAAGGCAGGAAAGGAAACAGTATGTCTCCTCCCTTAATTGGGGCCTAATAACAGGTTGTTGAGAAACAATTACCTATACTAATATACCCTGTCTGCTGATGCAATAAGGGGAACTGGCTTGGCTAAAGTGCTAGGTTCCTTGCTTAGCATGCAACATAGCCCCGGTTCGAATCCCAGTAAGGGGTATGGCCAGCTGATGAGAGCTAATAAGCTCGAAATAGATCTATCCTGGTCTCTCTCTAATTTAATTTATTGATCAGCTCATAAAACTAACACACATATCTAAAAAAAATCACTCAACGTAATTCTTGGCTTGCTGTCTAGATGATCTCTGGTGATGAGTCGAAAGGCAGGAAAGGAAACAGTATGTCTCCTCCCTTAATTGGGGCCTAATAACAGGTTGTTGAGAAACAATTACCTATACTAATATACCCTGTCTGCTGATGCAATAAGGGGAACTGGCTTGGCTAAAGTGCTAGGTTCCTTGCTTAGCATGCAACATAGCCCCGGTTCGAATCCCAGTAAGGGGTATGGCCAGCTGATGAGAGCTAATAAGCTCGAAATAGATCTATCCTGGTCTCTCTCTAATTTAATTTATTGATCAGCTCATAAAACTAACACACATATATAAAAAAAAATCACTCAACGTAATTCTTGGCTTGCTGTCTAGATGATCTCTGGTGATGAGTCGAAAGGCAGGAAAGGAAACAGTATGTCTCCTCCCTTAATTGGGGCCTAATAACAGGTTGTTGAGAAACAATTACCTATACTAATATACCCTGTCTGCTGATGCAATAAGGGGAACTGGCTTGGCTAAAGTGCTAGGTTCCTTGCTTAGCATGCAACATAGCCCCGGTTCGAATCCCAGTAAGGGGTATGGCCAGCTGATGAGAGCTAATAAGCTCGAAATAGATCTATCCTGGTCTCTCTCTAATTTAATTTATTGATCAGCTCATAAAACTAACACACATATCTAAAAAAAATCACTCAACGTAATTCTTGGCTTGCTGTCTAGATGATCTCTGGTGATGAGTCGAAAGGCAGGAAAGGAAACAGTATGTCTCCTCCCTTAATTGGGGCCTAATAACAGGTTGTTGAGAAACAATTACCTATACTAATATACCCTGTCTGCTGATGCAATAAGGGGAACTGGCTTGGCTAAAGTGCTAGGTTCCTTGCTTAGCATGCAACATAGCCCCGGTTCGAATCCCAGTAAGGGGTATGGCCAGCTGATGAGAGCTAATAAGCTCGAAATAGATCTATCCTGGTCTCTCTCTAATTTAATTTATTGATCAGCTCATAAAACTAACACACATATCTAAAAAAAAATCACTCAACGTAATTCTTGGCTTGCTGTCTAGATGATCTCTGGTGATGAGTCGAAAGGCAGGAAAGGAAACAGTATGTCTCCTCCCTTAATTGGGGCCTAATAACAGGTTGTTGAGAAACAATTACCTATACTAATATACCCTGTCTGCTGATGCAATAAGGGGAACTGGCTTGGCTAAAGTGCTAGGTTCCTTGCTTAGCATGCAACATAGCCCCGGTTCGAATCCCAGTAAGGGGTATGGCCAGCTGATGAGAGCTAATAAGCTCGAAATAGATCTATCCTGGTCTCTCTCTAATTTAATTTATTGATCAGCTCATAAAACTAACACACATATCTAAAAAAAATCACTCAACGTAATTCTTGGCTTGCTGTCTAGATGATCTCTGGTGATGAGTCGAAAGGCAGGAAAGGAAACAGTATGTCTCCTCCCTTAATTGGGGCCTAATAACAGGTTGTTGAGAAACAATTACCTATACTAATATACCCTGTCTGCTGATGCAATAAGGGGAACTGGCTTGGCTAAAGTGCTAGGTTCCTTGCTTAGCATGCAACATAGCCCCGGTTCGAATCCCAGTAAGGGGTATGGCCAGCTGATGAGAGCTAATAAGCTCGAAATAGATCTATCCTGGTCTCTCTCTAATTTAATTTATTGATCAGCTCATAAAACTAACACACATATCTAAAAAAAATCACTCAACGTAATTCTTGGCTTGCTGTCTAGATGATCTCTGGTGATGAGTCGAAAGGCAGGAAAGGAAACAGTATGTCTCCTCCCTTAATTGGGGCCTAATAACAGGTTGTTGAGAAACAATTACCTATACTAATATACCCTGTCTGCTGATGCAATAAGGGGAACTGGCTTGGCTAAAGTGCTAGGTTCCTTGCTTAGCATGCAACATAGCCCCGGTTCGAATCCCAGTAAGGGGTATGGCCAGCTGATGAGAGCTAATAAGCTCGAAATAGATCTATCCTGGTCTCTCTCTAATTTAATTTATTGATCAGCTCATAAAACTAACACACATATCTAAAAAAAATCACTCAACGTAATTCTTGGCTTGCTGTCTAGATGATCTCTGGTGATGAGTCGAAAGGCAGGAAAGGAAACAGTATGTCTCCTCCCTTAATTGGGGCCTAATAACAGGTTGTTGAGAAACAATTACCTATACTAATATACCCTGTCTGCTGATGCAATAAGGGGAACTGGCTTGGCTAAAGTGCTAGGTTCCTTGCTTAGCATGCAACATAGCCCCGGTTCGAATCCCAGTAAGGGGTATGGCCAGCTGATGAGAGCTAATAAGCTCGAAATAGATCTATCCTGGTCTCTCTCTAATTTAATTTATTGATCAGCTCATAAAACTAACACACATATCTAAAAAAAATCACTCAACGTAATTCTTGGCTTGCTGTCTAGATGATCTCTGGTGATGAGTCGAAAGGCAGGAAAGGAAACAGTATGTCTCCTCCCTTAATTGGGGCCTAATAACAGGTTGTTGAGAAACAATTACCTATACTAATATACCCTGTCTGCTGATGCAATAAGGGGAACTGGCTTGGCTAAAGTGCTAGGTTCCTTGCTTAGCATGCAACATAGCCCCGGTTCGAATCCCAGTAAGGGGTATGGCCAGCTGATGAGAGCTAATAAGCTCGAAATAGATCTATCCTGGTCTCTCTCTAATTTAATTTATTGATCAGCTCATAAAACTAACACACATATCTAAAAAAAATCACTCAACGTAATTCTTGGCTTGCTGTCTAGATGATCTCTGGTGATGAGTCGAAAGGCAGGAAAGGAAACAGTATGTCTCCTCCCTTAATTGGGGCCTAATAACAGGTTGTTGAGAAACAATTACCTATACTAATATACCCTGTCTGCTGATGCAATAAGGGGAACTGGCTTGGCTAAAGTGCTAGGTTCCTTGCTTAGCATGCAACATAGCCCCGGTTCGAATCCCAGTAAGGGGTATGGCCAGCTGATGAGAGCTAATAAGCTCGAAATAGATCTATCCTGGTCTCTCTCTAATTTAATTTATTGATCAGCTCATAAAACTAACACACATATCTAAAAAAAATCACTCAACGTAATTCTTGGCTTGCTGTCTAGATGATCTCTGGTGATGAGTCGAAAGGCAGGAAAGGAAACAGTATGTCTCCTCCCTTAATTGGGGCCTAATAACAGGTTGTTGAGAAACAATTACCTATACTAATATACCCTGTCTGCTGATGCAATAAGGGGAACTGGCTTGGCTAAAGTGCTAGGTTCCTTGCTTAGCATGCAACATAGCCCCGGTTCGAATCCCAGTAAGGGGTATGGCCAGCTGATGAGAGCTAATAAGCTCGAAATAGATCTATCCTGGTCTCTCTCTAATTTAATTTATTGATCAGCTCATAAAACTAACACACATATCTAAAAAAAATCACTCAACGTAATTCTTGGCTTGCTGTCTAGATGATCTCTGGTGATGAGTCGAAAGGCAGGAAAGGAAACAGTATGTCTCCTCCCTTAATTGGGGCCTAATAACAGGTTGTTGAGAAACAATTACCTATACTAATATACCCTGTCTGCTGATGCAATAAGGGGAACTGGCTTGGCTAAAGTGCTAGGTTCCTTGCTTAGCATGCAACATAGCCCCGGTTCGAATCCCAGTAAGGGGTATGGCCAGCTGATGAGAGCTAATAAGCTCGAAATAGATCTATCCTGGTCTCTCTCTAATTTAATTTATTGATCAGCTCATAAAACTAACACACATATCTAAAAAAAATCACTCAACGTAATTCTTGGCTTGCTGTCTAGATGATCTCTGGTGATGAGTCGAAAGGCAGGAAAGGAAACAGTATGTCTCCTCCCTTAATTGGGGCCTAATAACAGGTTGTTGAGAAACAATTACCTATATATATATATATATATATATATGTAGGTCTTTGGTTGTTCGGGTTTTCTCCCGCGTAGAATTGGAAGTATCTTCACGACGTTTCGATGAAATCTCATTCATCATCTTCAGGCTGGTGCTTCGGGCTTGGTGCTTCCAGGAGCAAATTTATATATATATGTTTTCTGAGGTTTTCGCGGGTGTTTGTATGTAGGTCTTTGGTTGTTCGGGTTTTCTCCCGCGTAGAATTGGAAGTATCTTCACGACGTTTCGATGAAATCTCATTCATCATCTTCAGGCTGGTGCTTCCGGCTTTGCTCCTGGAAGCACCAAGCCGGAAGCACCAGCCTGAAGATGATACAATACAATACAATACAATACAATGCAATAGCAGAGTTGGAAGGGACCTTGTAGGTCTTCTAGTCCAACCCCCTGCATGGGCAGGAACCTTATACCATTTCAGACAAATGGCTGTCTAACATCTTTTTAAAGACTTCCAGGGTTGGGGCATTCACAACTGCTGGAGGCAAGCTGTTCCAGAGGTTAATTGTTCTTACTGTTAGGAAATTTCTCCTTGGTTCTAAGTTGCTTCTCTCCTTGGTTAGTTTCCACCCATTGCTCCTTGTCCTGCCCCCAGGTGCCTTGGAGAAAAGTTTGACTCCCTCTTCTTTGTGGCACCCTCTGAGATATCGGAACACTGCTATCATGTCTCCCCTGGTCCTTCTCTTCATCAAACTAGACATACCCAGCTCCTGCAGCCGTTCTTCATATGTCTTAGTCTCCAGTCCTCTAATCATCTTGGTTGCTCTTCTTTGCACTCTTTCCAGAGTCTCCACGTCTTTTCTACATCGTGGCGACCAAAACTGTATGCAGTATTCCAAGTGTGGCCTTACCAAGGCACTATACAGTGGCATTAACACTTCACGCGATCTAGATTCTATCCCTCTGTTGATGCAGCCTAGAACTGTGTTGGCTTTTTTGGCAGCTGCTGCACACTGCTGGCTCATATTTAAATGGTTGTCCACTAGGATTCCGAGATCCCTCTCACAGTTTCTACTATTGAGCAAGGTACCACCTATACTGTACCTGTGCATTTGGTTTTTCTTGCCTATATGTACGACCTTACTTTTTTCACAATTGAATTTCATTTTATTAGACAGTGCCCAATGTTCAAGTTTGTCTAGATCCTTCTGTATCTTAAGCCTATCTTCTGGAGTGTTGGCTATTCCTGCCAGCTTGGTGTCGTCTGCGAATTTGATGAGTTCCCCATTTATCCCCTCATCCAAATCGTTGATGAAGATGTTAAAGAGTACTGGGCCTAAAACAGAGCCTTGGGGGACTCCACTGCATACTTCCTTCCATGTAGATGCAGTTCCATTGAGGACTACACGTTGAGTGCGGTTGGTCAGCCAGTTACGAATCCATTTGGTGGTGGTGCTGTCTAACCCACAATTTTCTACTTTATCTAATAGTAGGTTATGGTCTACTTTATCAAATGCCTTACTGAAGTCCAGGTAAATTATATCAACAGCATTCCTCTGGTCCACTGATTTTGTTACTTTGTCAAAGAATGCAATTAGATTCGTCTGGCATGATCTCTTTTTGACAAACCCATGTTGGCTTTTGGCTATTACTTTGTTTGCTTCTAGGTGTTCACTTATTTGTTGTTTAATTATCTTTTCCAGAATCTTTCCTGGTATTGAGGTCAGGCTGATGGGTCTATAGTTTCCTGGATCTGTTTTTTTTCCTTTTTTGAAGATGGGAACCACATCTGCTCTTTTCCAGTCTTCTGGCAGTTCCCCGGTGCTCCAGGATCTCTGAAAGATATAGTTCAGTGGTTCTGAGATCTCGTCTGCCAGTTCCTTCAGAACCCTGGGGTATAATCCATCCGGTCCTGGTGATTTGAACTCGTCCAGGGCAGACAGGTGCTCACTTACCATTTTCTTCCCTATTTCAACTTGTGTTCCTAATCTGATATTTGTGGTGCTGTTTTTGATTGATTGGACTGTTTTATCCCTTTGTGTAAAGACAGATGCAAAAAAAGAGTTAAATAGTTCTGCTTTCTCCCTGTTGCTTATCATCTTCTTGCCATTTTCTCCCAGCAGTGGACCAATTGTTTCCTTAACTTTTTTCTTATTTTTAACATGTTGGAAGAAGCTTTTTTTGTTATTTTTTACTTTTTTGGCAAGCCTTTCTTCATTGTGAGCCTTAGCTTTCCTCACTTCATCTTTACAGGCTCGGGCTATTTGCTGATATTTTGCCTTGGTTATGTCCCCCTTTTTCCACTTTTTATATTTATCCTTTTTGTCTTTCAATTTGTCAGAGAGTTCTTTATGCAGCCATGCTGGTTTCTTTTGGGAACTGTTATTTTTCTTCTTCATTGGTATTGCGCTGGACTGGGCTTTTATAATCTCATTTTTCAAAATTTCCCAAGCTTCTTGAGTTGTTTTCCCCTTGAGGATTCTCATCCATGGAATCCTTCCCAAGCTCTCTCTGAGTTTATTGAAATTAGCTCTCTTGAAGTCTAAGACTCTGGTTTGACTTTGTTCAACTACTTTTGTTTGCATAATGTTGAATTCCAGTATTTCATGATCGCTTGCCCCCAAAGTTCCTGTAGCTTCTACACCTTCTATCATTTCCTCTCTGTTAGTGAGAATTAAGTCCAATATTGCTGATCCCCTTGTTCCCTTCTCTACCTTTTGGGAAACAAAGTTGTCTGCTAGATTTGTTAGGAACCTGTTGGATCTTCCACTTGGTGCAGAGTTTGTTTCCCAATTGATGTCAGGGTAGTTAAAATCTCCCATTACTATTGCAGTGTGCTTCCTACATACCTTAGTTAGCTGGTTAGCAAAAAGTACATCCACTTCCTCTGCTTGGTTGGGTGGCCTGTAGTATAGACCTATGACAATATCATTCCCCCCCCAACCTTTAATATTGACCCAAATACATTCAAGATAGTTCTCATCATTGTTGTGCTCTATTTCTGTAGAGATGTAATTATTTCTTATATATAGTGCAACTCCACCTCCTCTTTTATTTGGTCTATTTCTTTTAAATAATTTAAATCCTTCTAGCTGTATGAATGATGATGAATAAGATTTCATCGAAACGTCGTGAAGATACTTCCAATTCTACGCGGGAGAAAACCTGAACAACCAAAGACCTATATATATATATTATAGTGTGCTTGGGTAGTATTCAGGGGTGGGCTGCTACGGGTTTGCCTGGGTTCAGGAGAACCCATAGCTAACATTATGGCCGTTTGGAGAACCTCCAAAGCCCACCCCTGGTAGTATTCTAATATCTTTAATTATAGTATTAATTCTATCTTCCAGAATATTAACTGACTACCTGTTTTGTGCCATTGCCTACAAAAATCCATGCCACAATAAACTCATTAAAGCTCTCAAGACTATTAAATGCTCCTTAACGCTCTCTCTTTGGGCCATTAGTCCACATTAATGGCACATTTTCTAGAATTTGTCAAATAATGGCATAGTTCAAACTGGAGAGACAAAGAGTTAGGCGATTTTGTTACCAGCGTTTGCTTGTGTGAGAAAATCCTCACTTCAATTTTCAGGATCATTGCAATGAAATGGAGTATGGTATTTTCCTTCTGTCCAGCTAAAGTGTTTGTTTTAAAAACAGCTAGCATCAAGATTTCCACATGTGGACATAAGGATTCATTATTACGTATGTGGCTGTTATAATTAAGGACCTGTCACACATATTAAAATATTTCCAAAAGGGTCTGGGTTCTTGGAATAATTCCACATTTGGAATTCCCTAAGTAGGTCTTAGCATGATCGAAAGCTGGCATTTAAATTTTCAATGATGCTTTGGTGAAATTGTATATAATTATATATGTAGTGCCAATATTCAGAAATGCATTCAAATATTAAAAGGGAATGTCATTTAAAAGCTTTTCTTATAAATGCATTTTTCCAAGAAAGACCCAATGAGTAAAATAACAACAATCATCACCTCAAACAATAAAAAATATGTAAACTACAGAGTACAGGTGCAAATAGGTATAAGGCCTGTCCCTCACATTAACTGCAACTTTTAACAGTCATTCTGCATTGTTTACTGTAGGATCTAGATGTTAATTTGCAGTTTGAGACAACATTGTATAAAAAGAAAATGACAAGGAATTAATTAGAAGAACATAAAATATGAAAATGTGAAGAACATTGATATAATTTATATCAGAATATAATTCTGTTTAGTTCTTGCATTCTTTTTTCACCATAAGGCCAAATGTAATAGTGCTTTATTTTGTGATCCCCAGCATATGCTTTTGGTGCTACATAATATGGCCTATAGGCATCATGATTAATAGCTACTGACAAACCTTATCTTCCAAGAATGTATTTTATCTCACTCTTAAAACCAATCAGGCTTGTGATCTTCTCTACATTCTATAAATTAAACAGGTACTGAGTGAAAAACCTCATAATTAAATTTATGGAATTTGTGGCCAGAAAATAGGGCAGGAGTTATACATTAAAAAGAGATGCATGTTTAAATAATAAGAATAAATTGTTGCAAGCTTCCTATCAGTGAATGCCATATAGATGTAGAAGAGAAAAGAATACATACATTCTAACTAAATCTTATATCTAAGCTTAAGAACAAATTAGGAATATTAGCTGAAAATCTAGAATTATCTGATGAGAATACAGTACACTGAACCTTTTTAAATTTTGCATTTTTATAACATGGCTTTTGAAAGGTTTTTTATTTCTTTAACTTTTGTGAATAACATCTAGTTGAAGGTTGCTTTAAAAGCCACTTGGAAATTGCAACCTTTACAGAATGGTGCCGTTTCTGTGTTAACTGACTTCAGATATTGAGAGCATGTTACACTGACAATGTAGGCTCTGCAGTTACGTATTACCAAATCAGCTTCAGTATTGATTCAGGTGTATTGATTTAAACCTACAAAAGCACAAAATGAGTAGCCTGAATTGGCCCAGCCCACTAAAGCACTTGGGGAGGGGATATTCTCATGGTCCCACAATTCTGCAGAGTGATAGGCCCCAAGGGTAACAAGCACTGTTTACCAGGAGCAATGCCAGGGATGTGGAACAGTGTTATGGGAAGATCAGTATATTACAACCTTCTCTTTAATGACTTTCAGAGATTATTAAAAATTGAACTTTTCTGGACCATTTTAGTGCTATTTTTTACTTTTAATTATTATATTATATGTTACGATTTAGTTTATTCTTGTATAAATTGTACGGTAAATATATTAAATTTGTTTATTTTTTTGCACATGTTGTAATCCAGACTTCTGAGACAGCATGGAATATCAACTAAGAAAGAGAGAAATTGTTCTATGGTTTATGCCTCTCCTATAAGATTTGACAGGCTTGCCCCACTTTGGATCCTGTTAATTAGGCAATAGCATGTACTAGGGGGTAGAAAATGGGCTTTATCTATCATTACGTACTACTGAGGTATACTCCACTTGAGATTCCTATGACCCCCATATCTTATGTAATAACTGTTTAGCATTGGTAAGCTTATCTAGTTGTCTAATAAAATGTCTGCAAGAAAATAATGAAGCTCAGAGAACACCCACATATCAGCTTTTAAAATAGCATTGAAACTCATTTGTTCCTAAGGCAGATTAGTATCATTATGTGACTATTGTTATATTGCTATCTCGGTTAGCATGGAAGGGATTTGTTATTATTTTGTCCACGTGATGGGTATAAATAAATAGTTCTTGTGTATGTCATGCCATCCAGAGTATTTAGAGTTATTCAATCTGGAAATTTGATACCTAAGTCAATCAATAAATAACACAATTCCAAGTCATGTTCTTGAAACTAGACCAGTTGCTTGACAGTGATGGCAAAATTAAGATTTGCCATTAATATTTTCTTGACCAAGCCATAATATTGGGCCAAATTCATCTGAAAGATAAATATATATAAAAAAAGACTGCAAGAGAAAGATTATCAAAAAGAGGAAAAAAAGAGAATAATAAATAGAAAAAGGAGTTTGTGAGATAGGAAAACTAAGAAATTAGTCTCCTATAACATTTGAACAAATAATAACTGTCCTCCTAATAGTTAGCAGACATAGACATAGCTAATATTTCAAAGAAAAACTATTAGGAAATTTCAGAGATCTGGAAAAAAAAAAATTCTACAAGACAGTAAAAAAACCCAAACCATTTCTGCTTTATTTCAAGAAAATGAAATGAAGAAAATCTTCAGGAACCAGACTTGACTTAAAAGAACATTTCCATATACCAATTACTACATGTGATGCTGGCTTGCAATAACTTGGATGATTATTAAATGATAGCAAATAATCAAGGTTTTCTATATTCTTTTTTTGTTTTGTTATTTAGAATCATGTTTTACAGCTAAGAACTGGTTAACAGTAGCAACACATTTTCTCCTTATGTTTTATTTCATTTACAACAATGTTTCACCATATGTGGACATTCACAAAATCCTTGGATGGGACCTCGGAGCTTTACAAAACATTCTTCAGGAATTCTAATTTATAATTTAAAAATGGGTGTGAAAAACATAGAAGTTTATCAACTATCTTGAATTCATTTAATTTTAAGTAAACACAACTGAATTTCAATTTTGTCTTTTCTGTTTTGTTAGGGCAACCACTAGCCTGTGAGTCAGCCGCAAATGCAGTCTTTGGCCACCCAAAAATATTATGCACTCTTGCTCTCTCTCATCTTTGTTCTTCAGTACTTCTTTAATAGCAAATATGGATTATCCCCTCTTATTATTTTGGGAACAATTGTAAATTGGATGATCAAAATTACAATCTATGCTGGTTAATTTAATCTGCGGAGGTCATCTCAGAATTGCTTTGGCCGGTCCTAGAATGGTGGGGAATTATATTTGCACTGTAAAGTCAGTATTAAGTGGACGAACATCTCTGGGAAGTTAAAAACTGCTAGTAAAAGCAATAGCTGAGAGAGGAAAGGCATAAATCAAACCACTGACAACTTCTTTTAGATATACATACAAAACATAAGACACTTTCTAGCATTTACCAATAGGGTGCTGTCAAAGGCTAGCCCTCATTTTTTACCCCTGGGTTTATGGCATGTGGAGCTGTGCTCTTGTGAGCAACAAGCATCATTACTGAATGCCAAGCAACTGTTCCTGTTGTTGTTGTTTGTCTAAAACACAAGAAGAATTTCTCTCCAAAAATAATATTGCAAGACATAATTTTTAACAAAGATGGTACTATAATTCCAGTATGCTAATTGCTTTAGTTTATAGTACCTAATGAGATAAAAGAATTTTCCTACCTTGAGTGCAAATAAATAGTCTAATATTTAGGAAAAGGAAAACATGAAAGCTATCCTGGGGAAAAACAACAAAACAAGCCTATTTTGCTGACTTTCATGCCAGGAGCAGATGCAGTGTTTTGTTTTTCAGTGCAAACTTTGAAAACATATCCAGGAATTTTTTGCCTTCTAGTTTATCTTAAAATATTTCTGTGGTTTCTAAAATCAGCAAGGAATAGACAATGCTACAATTAAGAAATGGACTGATCTCAACTTGTTTCAGATACTGTACAAGAGAAACTTAATAAATCATTTTGTCCTCTTTAAAGTAAAAGTACTTAAAATCTTAAACAGGAGATTTGGGAATATAGCGTGATCAGAATGAGAATGCTCATATGTTCAAGGTTATCTACCATGCTGGTATAAAAAAGAAACTCAGAAAATTGCAAGGTCAATTACACTTCTGAGTTGTAGCTTTCAACTGCCCACAATAGTTAAAAACTGAGACCCCCTAACTCATTTTTGGCATTTGCGGGAGGTGCCAGAACATAGCTGCTTGTAACATGGAGTCCACATACAGACAGAGGTTAGCTAATTGTAAGCTTCTGAGATTCTGCCCCATGCTTTAGTTCCAACTAGTATGCTCTGTTTTCATTTTTTTAACCCAGTAGAACAGGAATGCAAAATTTGTTATTGACCTCCAATTCCCATAAGTTTTCAGGGATAATCAGGGTTGGAGTTCAGCAACACTTAGAAAGGCACAAGTTCCAATATTTAATTTGTGACTTTCTTGGAAAAAAGCATAAAACTGCTGAATTAAGATCAGAAATGGTTAACATACTTTACATACTTTCAAAAATTTGGGAGGGGGGAGGTGTTTGTTCATCACAAAAAAGCAATGCTAATATTATTATATTACTATAAAGCGTATACTAAAAGAAGGAGCTTAAATGCAAATTTTCCAGTTTAACTGGTTTGCAGACTAGGCTATAAATTATTCAGAGAACATATCCAGCTTTGTTTCATAACTTTATGAAAGTTCAGCTCCAATTTTTACTTTGTTCTTGATGATAACTTCCAAATACATGCATGACAGATGTCAGAGGCACATATGTGAACATGAAGACAACTTTTCCCCAGTCATAAATAGCAATGCCACATACATTTTGCAGCCTTAGGATCAGAAAGTGTAAGAGAAATGAATAAAGTTTGTTCAAATCAGTAATTTCTTTTTCTTTTAAGGTTTTTTGATAAATGGGTGCCCTTATTTTATTTTATTTATTTATTTATTTAAATTTATACCCCGCCCTTCTCCACAGAGGACCCAGGGCGGCGCACAGGAAATTTAAAAAACATACACAAATACAATAAATATAATTTAAAAAACTATTAAATAACCCCATCCTGCGCTAAAACCAAATTTTAAAACCCAATTTAAAACTATCTTAAGTCCCCAAGGGAGGTTAGGCTAGGCCGGCTTGTTGAAACAGATATGTCTTAAGACATTGGCGGAAGAGGCGGAGGTCGGTGATGGTACGTAATTCAGGGGGTAGGTCATTCCAAAGGGCTGGCCCCGCCACAGAGAAGGCTCTTCCCCTGGGTGTCGCCAGTCGGCATTGTCCGGCCGACGGTACCCTGAGGAGGCCCTCTCTGTGGGAGCGGATTGGTCTGAGGGATGTATGGGGCAGGAGGCGGTCTCGCATATAACTAGGTCCCGAGCCATGGAGCGCTTTAAAGATGGTAGTCAAAACCTTGAAGCGCACTCGAAAGGCCACAGGAAGCCAATGCAGCTCGCGCAGGATCGGTGTTATGTGGGAGCATCTAGTGGCTCCCATAATCACCCGCGCGGCTGCGTTTTGGACTAGCTGTAGCTTTCGAGTGCACCTCAAGGGAAGCCCCATGTAGAGAGTATTACAGTAGTCGAGTCGGGACGTCACGAGTGCTTGAGTGACTGTGCGTAGGGCAGCCCGGTCCAGTAAGGGGCGCAGTTGGCGCATCAGGCGAACCTGATGGAACGCCCCCCTGGCCACGGCTGCCACATGGTCCTCCATGGACAGCCGGGAATCCAGGAGGACACCCAAATTGCACGCCCTCTCCACGGGGGCCAGTGTTTCGCCCCCAATGGCCAGAGTTGGAGTGATCTGGCTGAACCGGGGTGCCGGAAACCACAGCCACTCAGTCTTGGCAGGGTTGAGTTTGAGTTTTTTACCACCCATCCAGATCCGTACGGCTTCCAGACACCGGGACAGCACTTCGGCGGCATCGTTGGGGTGGTTTGGGGTGGATATGTACAACTGAGTGTCATCAGCGTACAGATGGTATTCCACCCCAAAACCACGGATGATCTCACCCAGCGGCTTCATATATGTGTTGAAAAGGAGGGGCGAGAGGACCGACCCCTGAGGAACCCCACATAGGAGAGGCCTCGAGGTCGACCTCTGCCCTCCCGTCAACACATATTGCGACCGACCAGAGAGGTAGGACGAGAACCACCGCAGAACGGTGCCGCCCAGCCCCAACCCCCCAAGTCGGTGCAATAGGATACCATGGTCGATGGTATCAAAAGCCGCCGAGAGGTCTAATAGGACTAGGATAGAGGAATACCCTCTATCCCGCGCCCTCCAGAGATCATCGACCAACGCGACCAATGCCGTCTCAGTACTGTGACCGGGCCGGAAGCCGGACTGGCGCGGGTCTAGATAATCAACTTCCTCCAGGTGTCGCGGAAACTGTTGGGCCACCACACTCTCGACAACCTTCACTAAAAAGTGAAGGTTGGAGACCGGACGATAGTTCTCTAGTAAAGCTGGGTCCAGGGACGGCTTCTTGAGGAGGGGCCTCACTACCGCCTCTTTCAAGACGGCAGGTAAGGACCCCTCACTCAAAGATGCGTTGACAATGCCCTGGAGCCAGCCTCGTGTCGTCTCCCAGGATGCCAGTACAAGCCAGGAGGGACACGGGTCCAATAAACATGTGGTCGCCCTAAGTTTCCTTGACAACCTGTCCATATCCTCGGTGGTAACAAAGTCAAACTCCTCCCAAGAAGGAGCCTCAAGACTAGCCTCGGACAGTCCCACAGGACCACTGTCGATGGAGGGTAGCTCATTCCGAATCCGAGTGATTTTCTCCTGCAGATAAATCCCAAATTCCTCTGCTCGCCCTTGCAGAGGGGCTTCCCGCGGCCTCTGGTGAAGGAGGGAGCGGGTCACCCCAAACAGGGCGGCAGGGCGGTTATCTGCGGATGCAATAAGGGTGGCACAATACTCCCGTTTGGCCACTCTTATCGCCACTAAATAAGCCCTAATATGGGTTCTCACTAGTGTTCGGTCGGCTTCGGAGCGAGAGGATCTCCATCTACTCTCTAGGCATCTCTTGTGGCGTTTCATCCCCCGGAGCTCCTCAGTGAACCAAGGAGCCCGGGTGATTCGTCGCCGCAAGAGAGGCCGCAAGGGCGCAACTCGGTCCAAGGCCCCCGTGGCCGCACTTAACCATGCGGCCACTAGGTCCTCAGTCGAGTCGCGGGGCAGGGTCACAGGAATTGGCCCAAGCTCCCTCTGGAACCTTTCCGGGTCCATTAGAAGCCTGGGGCGGAACCATATAGGAGTGTCCGGTTCCGCCTCCCCGCGGTGGGGTGCAGCGATTGGAAAGTCCAGCCGAAGGAGAGCGTGATCCGTCCATGACAAGGGAGTAATGACTAGATCCCCTATTCCAAGATCACGGCTCCACTGTCCTTAGTTTTTCCTAATTCATAATTTTTATATTATATGAATTTTATATTATATGAATCCAAATAACTCTCCTGTTAGTAAATGTATTCCGAGATCTCAGGGAGTGGACAAGATGTTCTACTCAGCTCTGAATAATCCAGAAAATAAGACAGAGGCTCTTACACTTGCTAGACTTCACTTCTCAGAATGTACATACTTTAAAAAAAATCATATTTGCACTGCTATGTGATGCTCAGCAACTATCCACTTGTACTAGGCAGTGGCGAATGCAAAAACCAAGACACATGCCACCCGTACCTTCAGCTCTCGCCTCATCTCATTAGCTTTTGATTAATGTTGGCTTTCTATCCCATCTTTCCTTCAGGATGGTATACAACACAACACAGCCCTCATTTTTTCCCTCAGAACAATGATGCTATGAAACAGATTGACCTCAGGGAATATGAATAGCCCCAATCAATCAGTGAGTTTGCATGTCTGAGGGTGCACTTAAACCTAAATCACTTAGGTGCCAGCAAAAAACCTTTACCCCTACACTATAGTACATTGCTTTGGGTGCAAGAGACGTGTTGGGGAGGGGGAGAGCTGGTTACTCTTGAGGCAAAGACACAGCTGTGGGTGTGCAGGAAAGAATGTGGAAGAAGAAACGGAAAAACCAAAGTATCTTAGCTTCTGAAGGAAAAGAAATTTCAGAAGGGGAGACAAGACAAGGGAGGAGTCCCTTCCTATCCTGTTGGGCTGTTCCAAAAGATGTACCATGAAACTGTCACAGCAGCATTTCTTCTGAGATGAAAGCCAAGCTGATTAGCTTGTGGAATTAATTGACCTCATTTGCAAAGATATCTGGAAATATCAACATCTTGTGGGAAAAATGCCCAGGTGGCACTAATCTCAAATAGGTATGTTTTTTCCCAAGCTTCCTAGGAGCATAAACCTCTCTGTATATAAAAGACTACAGAAGACAAAATACTTTTAGGAATGAGCAGAAAAGCTCTGACTATAGTTTGGTCTATTACACAAAGAAGAAAGTGTATAGAGGCACATACACACAGATACATTTGGGAAGACTTCATGTAGGTATTTCCTTACTTGATCCACCTGAATTCTCCTGCTGCCTCACTAACCTACCTAATTCTTCCTCTTCTCTCAATTAACTTCATGCTCCTGCAATCTCATCACCACTGCTACCTTTGCTAAGATTGCTGCCATTCTACCACCACCACCACCACCACCACCACCACCATCATCATCATCATCATCAGTGTCCTATTGATGAAGGTAGGATAAAAAAGTCAAGACAGTGGTCACAATTATGCAAAGTCCACTATCTCCTTTATTTGAGTCACTGGGTGTGACTTCCCCTGTGAACTTGCAATCGCCATCTTGTTGTATACCCCATACTCATGTTGCCACTTCTAACTGGTATAGCAGTCTGCCATCTCCTGGACTCCGTTGGACTTCTCCTAGACTGCCGGCATGGCTGCTATTTCCCCTCTCTTCAGTTCTGGCCTTAAGTTTGCAAAAGTACGTGATGCTTATGATCCCCTGGATGTGGATGAGACAGTAAACTCTCTGAGTGTGCAGGACAAAGAAAGAAACAGAAATGCTGCTGTAAAGGAATTATTAACATAATGAGCCAGCAGGAATAGATGTGAGAAAAAAGGAGGCATGTATAGCAGAAACATCACATAAAAAGAAATTGAACTGAGAGAAAAGTGAGCTCCACACTAGATAAAGACTGCTGTAGGGAACATCAAGAACAAATATATAAAGTATCATAAAAACATTAATTTGCTGAAGAGAACAGTAAGCTGCAGAAACTGGAATAGGTAGACATATAATAAATCAACCCTTCTGCAGAAAAATGGATAGAAAAGATATACATAGCCATTTAATATAAAGAATCTAAATCTATAGAAATCTATGATATGGGGAAAGGTGTTGGCTTGTTTTTAAAAGGATTCAAACAGCTTGAAAAGTAACTTTGTTCCTACAAGAAGGTGCAATCTTTCTCTTTCAGTTTCACCCAGTGACTGCCAGGCATTTACTACATGGTTGCACTGGTTGAACTGTCTGTGATAGGACCTTTAACCAATTCTGCATATTTAACAAATTTGTTAACTGAATGGATTTCTGTGTCCAAGGTCTCTCTGAAGATCATCAAAGGCCGTTGCAGAGCGTAAAATTCAAGGCAAGCACTTTCAACAGAAAGGCAACTCAGGAGTTTAACTTGAGGTTTTCCTGGATAACAGGATGTGGCTGCAACGTTTAAGCTTGTCTCCACCAATTAGGGCAAGAGAGAATCAGCCTCTAAAATTGTAGAATTGGAATTTCCCATTGGGCAGATAGCAAAAACAAATGGACTCAGGTCTAACAGATCTGCCCCCTGCAGATACCTAGTGCAAAGGATCACTTGGCAAACTAATGAAAAGATGACAAGGAATTTCTCTTGAGATTGGATGGTCTGTCTAGTCCTCTTTTCCTCTCCTTTTTTCAAAAACATTGAGATATGGCTGCGAGCCATGTAATAGCTTAGATTTGTTTGGAAGAAGATATGATTACATGACTACATTAGGATTATTGTTTTTTTTTTAGTCAGTGTAGTTTAAAGTTTCTTTAATAAAGTACATCATTGTTAGAAATAATCATTATGAAATTGATTAAGATACCTATCCAGAATACTGTGTACATATTGTAAGAATAAAACAGGGAAAGTCAAAGGCACACTACCAATTACAAAAATAATTTTCTTTGCATCCATATGGATAGTCCAAAATCTAGTGTATACAAAAAATTTTTTGCTAAATGCTTATAGAAAAAATAATTCTATATGGAAATACAGAATCCAACAATTATTTAACTATTCTAATAAATGAAAGCATACCCATGGGATTTCCTTTCTATCTCACTTCTCTAACTCCTAAATTTTTATACAAATGTGTAAAAGATATAAGATGGTTTTGTTTCCTTTCTTCAAAACTTGTCAGATTCAGGGGGGGGTTGGTCAATGTTCTTGCAAAATGATATTATCAGTTATATCACTAAATAGAAAGTCACTATGATATTTAAGCTATGATATTTAAACATTTAACTGTTTCTGCTAAAGGTATGGATGAAAAAAATTATAGAACTGTCGATATGTTTACCTATACTGCATAAGACTATCTAACAGTAGCTAACATAAATGATTATTTATTTCAGGGAAGATGAAAATGAAAAAGAAGTACCACATTTACATTATATTGCTGTGGAGAACTTTCCACAGCTAAGAGAGTTATTAATGCATGCAAAAGATACTGCATTGAGAAAATTATGTTTTTGGGCACAAAATGTGGAGATAAAAGTTTTTAATGCTGGGAAACATAGAAAATGATGATTAGCAGCAAGCTGAATAGACTTGATTATAACATAATGGAAGCACTGTAAGTAATATATTGCCATATATACAGTATTATATATATATAAAGTAAATTTTTATAGAAAAAACAATATCATCAGCTTGGCTATATTGGTGACAACAACTTCCTACAAAATCTCTATGCCAAGCTAATTTTATCACTGTAGGAGAAATGGTCAGAGTTGAGAATTTTTGTTTATCACAATCTTTATCTACATTTATTGTGAAACATATGGTGAGATGATTCACTCAGTAAAAGCAAAACTTGAATTTCAGCACACATTCTCAGGATCCAATAACTAAGCCCTGTGTTATATCAGCTGACTCATATGTCCATGTTAAACACTTAATAACGCTGAATTGCAGTCTTTCATTTGTGAACTGTCACATAGAGGCATCTGATGCAAACTATCATGGTGTGAAAATGACAAATTGTGCACATGACATTGCAACAGTAAACCTGACCTTTCTTATTTGCATCACAACATTGCAAGCAAACTTGCAAAACATGTAGGTGGGATACTACAGATAATCTTCAACTTACAACCATTTGTTTGTTGACCCTTAAATGTTACAATCACACTGAAAAAAGTGACTGATTACCCTTTGTCATGCTTACAACCATTGCAGCATTCCATGGTCACATGATCATTTCCGACACTTGGCAATTGGCACATATTTGTGATGATTACAGTGCCCCAGGGTCATGTGATTACCTTTTGCCACCTTCTGACAGGTAAGTTAATGGGAAAGTCAGATTCATTTAACAACCAAGTTACTCACTCAACTGCAATAATTCATTTAATAACTGTAGGAAGAAAGATTATAAAATGGGGCATAACTCACTTAATAACTGTCTTGCTTAGCAATGGAAATTATCAGTCAAATCTAGTCATATGTTAAGGACTACCTATACAATTCACATGTTGTCATTTTCCCCTCTTGCATTCATTTGGCACACCCAAGTCACAAATATAGTTTATCTTTTCCAAGACTATTGCAAATGTAGCATGCCTCAGTGAAGAAAATTCTCAAGTTAAACTGCAAGGCTCTAAATGTTGATGCGTTAGCATCTGACTGAATCCCTATGTGTAGGAATCTGAAAATAGTCTCTAAAACAGGGCTGTCAAACTCCCGGTCTTCAGGCTGGCCCCACACACTAGCCCCACATATGTGCGGTTTAGAAAAGGAAGGGGTAGTCCTGATACGTCACATGACAATGACATGAGTTTGACACCCCTGCTATAAAGTATTTCCATTTAATATGTGAGATTTGATGCTTTGAGATGTTAGTATTACTATATCTCAAAAAAAATTTAAAAAAGACTTTTGGACAGGAAATAAATTCTGATGACATTCAATATAACATCTTTTCAATGTGGTTGGTTTTTTTAGGTAAAATATGCACCATTACACACAAACATTAAAAAAATTATGAAAGGAAAGTGGAGGAAGGAAGAGGATTTGAAATGAAAGAATTGCTAGCTTGAATCTGTTTGGGGAAGCACCTGTACACAATTTGTGAATGATCTCACTCTGACATGGATTTCAGGGATGGTAATTCAAGTTATATGATGGGGTCATGGACAAATCAGCTGTGGAAGTATTCCAGATTTCTTGGCTTTGAACTCTACTCATAATATTTTAAAGGATAAAATTAGATGATATAACATTTGGAAGTATGGCTTTATCCTCGAGGCATCTTGTAGATTGCTAAATTGTTGGGTAATTCTGTTCCAAAACATATTTCCACTTAATTATTGTTCTCTTATTTTAAAGACCCTTGTAAAATTGTTACAGATTGGATTTATATTTGCTTGGAGCGGGTGATTTGTTTAAGAAACTTAAAATGCAAATACTGTACTCCTTACATTCCCAGAGATTGTCTAAAAATCTTTCTTTCTTTCTTTCTTTCTTTCTTTTCTTCTTTCTTTCTTTTTCTTTCTTTCTTTCATTCTTACATTCTTTCCTCCTTCCTTCCTTCATTTTTTACATTTTTGAACCACCCATTTTCCTTAAATAGGGACCCTTCTTTCCTTCCTTCCTTCCTTCCTTCCTTCCTTCCTTCCTTCCTTCCTTCCTTCCTTCCTTTCCTTCCTTTCCTTTCCTTCCTTCCTTATTTGTTTTTGAATTTTCTTGGCAAGGTTTTTTCAAAGTGGTTTCCTACTGCTTCCTTTCTAGAACTAATAGAGAGCAATTGACCCAAGGTCACCCAAGTGTTTATGCTTAAGGAAGGCCAGGAGCTCACAGTCTCCTGATTTTTAGCTCGATACCTTAACCACTGAACCAACTGGCTCTGTCAGAAATTGTCTCTAATTTCCTATATATGATACCTCTTTTTCAAGGTTTTTACAGTGCACAAAATACCTTTAAATGTGTGCAGAAAGGACTGTCTTTTCTGTCATTTCTTTATAAGAATGGTCTTTAGTACTAGAAAGTACTATAAACCCACTTTAATTAAGGCCTTTGTTTTCAGCATATTGGAAGAATTCTCATCCTGTTCAAAGTAATTTTACACTTTGCTTATTTTGTTGAAGGAATAGGCGTTCCTATTCTGGAACTATATATGTGGACCAGGGGTGGGTTCCGACAGTCACTACTGCCGGTTTGCTCTTGGGTGCATGTGCGCTTGATGCGCGCTTGACGTGCACTAGATGCTTGCTGTGCGCACATGCACTGTACAATAAAATTTGTTTTGCATATGCGCAGAAGCAAAAAACAAGATGGCGGCACCTATGGCACTGCCCAGAAAACCAGTTCAGGGACATGGCAGGCCTGGGTTGCTGCTGGTTCCACCACTACAGGTTTGGCTGAACTGGACTGAACCAGTAGGAACCCAACACTGATATGGGCTATATGTAAAATTTGTATCTGGGCAGCAAAGAATTAGAACTTTTTCCCTCTCTTTGTTTCCAGTGAATATCTGGAGTTTGGTAGTTCAGATGTGGTAACCCTACTTAAACAGAATTAAAGAAAGAAAGAAACTGCTTCCATCTAAATATTGGAGTGAGATAATACAAACAATTCCTTCAAGCATTCAATTTAACTATGCAACTGAAAGCATTGTATTCCTTATATCAACAAAACCAAAAAGTAACATCATTATTTCTCCCCTTAGCTGGGAAGAACATGGCAAATATTCTTTTTACAGAAATAATTATGCTTGATATTCTCTAAGCTATGAACAGATGGAAACAAATATCAGCCCTCAAGTACCATTTAACAAATTGCTCCAAATCAAAACATCACCTACTGAACATGTTATGATGTAATTAATTGGTAAAATGCTGACTTTTTTTAATCTTGCAGTAAACAATTTAAACATCTGCTAAGCTTTCAAAGAGCCCAAAAGCTATACTTAAATGAATCAATGCCGTTTGACTTTAAGACTGAGAAGTAATCGTCAGCAGAATTTGTGAAACAGCCTTTAAAGATATGTATGAATTATTTACAAGTCTAACAGCATGAGCCTAGACATGTTTACTTGGAAGTAAACTCATATTAGTTCAATGGGATTTTCTTTCTAGTGAATGTGCTTAAATTTCAGCCAAAGGCCATGCCCGAAAACATAATTTTTACAAGAAAATAGTATTTCCATTATGGGTGGTTACTTCTGAAGCAACGTATTTCAGATTGGCTTCTATACTCAGAACCTGCTAATTAATCTCTTAGAATTCTGGACCAATTCAATGCATATAAACTTATTGCTTTGGAAAACTGCCATTAATCTTATGTTGCATTGTGATTACAGCTGTTAATAGCAATAATAGTCATAATAGTATAGGAATATAAAATAATGGAAGTAATAAAAATGTTAACTGATAATATGCTTCCCTTCTAATAGAGCTAAAATAGAGACATACATACCTGCATGCATACATACATACATACACGCCTTTACACACACACACAAACATATACACATACATATACATATACAGGCATGGGACCAGTTGGTCAAGGAAGATATGTTATGGACCCTGTCAATTAAAGCAGGGGTCTCCAACCTTGGCAACTTTAAGACTTGTGGACTTCAACTTCCAGAATTCCTCAGCCAGCTTTGCTGGCTGATGAATTCTGTGAGTTAAAGTCCACAAGTCTTAAAGTCTTAAAGTTTCCAAGGTTGGAGACCCCTGAATTAAAGAATCCAGAATAACATTCTTCTGTGCCAGTCAATCATATCTTCTCCAAAACTGATGCAGAACCTCCCTCCCACTTTTGTGGTCTTTTGGAAATGCAGCCATGAGTCTTGTTCATGAGTCTTGTTCAACCCTCTCCCAAATTCTTTAACTTTTAATTTTAACTAATTTGTCTTCTAATATATTTATAGACATTTTAATGTTTTTATGTTTTGCATGTACATCACCAAGAATCTCTTTGTGAGGGAAATGAACAGGTGCTGACGACCATCTTCAAAGCGCTCCATGGCTCGGGGCCTAGTTATATACGAGACCGCCTCCTGCCCCTTACATCCCTTCGTCCGCTCCGCTCCCACAGAGAGGGTCTTCTCCGGGTGCTGTCGGCTGGGTAATGCCGGTTGGTGACACCCAGGGGAAGGGCCTTCTCTGTGGCGGGCCCGGCCCTCTGGAACGACCTACCCCCCAACCTTCGCACTACCTCGGACCTCCGCCTCTTCCGCCAACGTCTTAAGATGTATTTATTCCAACAAGCCGGCCTAGCATAGCCCCCCGTTTCTGACTTTTTATGTATAAATTGCAATTTGGCAGGGTTTTAAATGGGTTTTAGCACGGGTTTAATAATTTAATATGTTTTAATGATGTATATTGTTTTTATTGTGGTTTTAATAATGCCTGTGCGCCGCCCTGGGTCCTAACAAGGAGAAGGGCGGGGTATAAATTCGAAAAATAATAAATAAATAAATAAAAACCATTCACAGTAGTTGGAAGAAAATTCTACAACACTTCTTAAAGAAAAAAAAATGAGACTGAAGAATATGTATAGTTGGACATAGCCTAAGAAGAAGAGAGGCGCATTAATTAGAAAAATTAATTGCAACATAATCTCCTATGTATAGGGCTAGAAAGGAGGCACTTGCCACATTCATTGCTCTTTTAATTTGTTGTTGTTTTGCATAGATGGCCTTATATTTATGAAATATGAGGCTACATATAATGTATTTTTCAGTTCAGTAAATGCATTTTTGCCCCTCTAGCTAAAAGCATATCAAAAACATACATACATACATACATACATACATACATACATACATACATACATACTGTACATGCATGTGACTGAGTTCAGGTATGAGTGAATGACTAAAAATTTATTCTGGTTCCCTTGAGCTAGCCAAAAGAGAACATGTTCACTATTTTGTCCCTTTCTTTCTGGCATGCACATCCCTAAAATCAAATACTATCTAGCTTTTTAAGTATCTGGGATGGTTGGGTAACTGTTTTCACAACAGTAGTCATGCAAACTTTTGTGTATAGTAATCTTGTAAATTGTCTGCTTCTCTTTTTCCCTGTCCATCAACACACTCATCAGCCCGAATTCAATTACTTAATTTATTTCCTAATTCCAACAATCAGCTTCAACCCAGCCCCTTCAAATCTACAATCACTATGGTTTTTGATCACATGACTCATCATTTATAACTAGACATTTGGAAAGTGCATGTTGATTCTATATTATCACTTTCACATTTTCTTGAAAATAAATAATTGTTGGAAAAATATTGCAATTGAAAAAGCCTGATGCTGGAAAAATTTCATATACATGTAAGACCTAAGGCATATATATTTTTTTTGGCAGTTTTTGCTATAAATGTTGCGGATGCCAAGAAAGTTAAACAGTTAGTGTGTTCTTCGCACCCTTCCCCATTTGTTTTCCTTTGCCTGCGTTCTTGTCTGGGTCCTCCTTTGCCTGTTCATATAATAGCACACAAAGCACTGTGGTGGTATATAAGTGCTATCGCTGTATCAAAATATTGTTAAGACAGATCAATTTGTTCTTTTATTTATTCATCTTGGTCCTATATTTCTCACTGATAATTAGAACATTTAAGTCAGTTGAGCATATTTTTAAAATACATAAATCAATAAACAAATGTTAAAGGCATAAAACTTATTTCACATTAAAATATGCATTTGATTTAGAAATACTTTAAAGTCATGATCAAATAGAGGCCAGGTGTAACACCAGAGCCTTTCTGGTTTATGCCTTCTATGAAGGCCTCTTAATGCAGTTTTTTTCCCCGGAAGGGGGGGAGGGTTTGGAGGGTTTTTTTTTCCCCCAGGCAGGCTCATAATCAACACAGTCCTTCAGATCATCAGGTCAAGCCCTAACTGATTTAGATTTTGATAGTTAATACCTTAATCTGAATCTGAAAAACAACTGGAAACAAATACATATCTTTCAATATATAGTCATACGGTTATAGTATTGTGCTCCACTTCACAGTATAAACTATTAAATTTATCACTGAATCAACATTTCAGAAGTTGGGAACCGTCCTTTTTTATTTACTTTTTTTTGCACCTGGACATAAACAAAAAGTGATTAAATGATGGGATATATTTGTGATTGGTGCTTCTTTCTCTCTGTGAAATATATTTGAAATATATTGCAGGGATGTGGGAACAATAAAGCTTTAGGGCACTAAATTGGTCTAAAAATGTAATGCCCCATATTTCACCATCGCACTGTTAATGTTCAACATTTTTCTGTAAAAATTGAGGGCAAGGGGAGGAGGACTAAAAACAGAAATGTGGAAAATATAGACAAGTGGCAAATTATGCAACCATGATCTAGGACTTTATGGGAAAATGATGAGTGGTTTTCATGTGCCTGTGATTAGGTAAGTCCCAACAGGAAAATTGGGAGATGGCTGGGCCCAAGTCCAAAGGTGGCATCAGCATTAATGAGCTGTACAAGGTACTGGTACTCCAACAATTGCTTGAAAATGCCAGGTGCTGGCTGTGTCCCATGTGCAGGTGCCAAGAAAACTGAAGTTTTAATAAACTTTTGTTTCTTTTTTCTTTTTTGTCACATAGCTATTTTAATTTTCCCCAAGGCTTTCATACTTTAAATCATTTAGTTCTTTGTCTCAGAAGAAAGGAGAAACAGATACCAGAGAAAGATATGGCTGAGTATTTAATTGTGGAATACTAAAGTTATCTATTTCTTTACCTAAACCTGTAATAAATCAGCTAATATTAAAATCGTCTTGGATCACATAGCTCTTTACAGAAAATATCATTTGTGAAGTTTCCTTTAAACATGGTTGACTTTGTTTTGTTTTGTTTTATTTTGGCAAACAAAATGTATTTTGCAATGATGAATTTGGCTCTTGCATACATTTATACCAGCCACCTGGGAATATCTTGAGCAAAGCACAGAGTTTGCACCTTTGAAAGAGTTTAGAGTTTCGTTCTGTGAATTAATTATGAGTAGAAGGAAGTTTCTAAGTCTAAACTAGAATAAATTGCTCAAAAATATACTTTTTAAAATCTGATTTATTTTAAAATCTGATAAGTCAGTAAATCAGATTTACAGTTATGGATAAAAAATGTAATGTATATTGAAGTGAAAGTGTTGTTTGCTGCCTTGAAAGAGAAGTGTTTACTTCCAAAAACATTGCTTTTAGATCCTATGCACACATTTCTGCAAACTTTATTAAGTATTTTGGATTTATATTTTTGAATATGTATTTATATATTTGAATATGTATTAAGATTGCAGCAGAAATCTTAATGTTCTTTTACAGCATGGTAGGTTTTAGAAAACTAACATAAATATGCATAATTTCACAGATGTAATCTGTAACTTAATATAAAATATGTGTTCTTAGAAAAGCTGAATTTCGTTGAATGAATTTGCCAGGGCCATGCCCAGAACTGCCAGCTGTACTGCATGATACTACGCGTACCCACTCTGGTCTAAACAAAAAGTGCCACATAATTACATACAGCACACCTTCCCCCCCCCCCCCCACCTATTTTAAGAAAACATTCGAAGCTACTGTTTAAAACTCATAGCAGAGTGAAGAGCCACATCAGCCTTTATCTACTGAAAAATCACTGTCTCTATGTAGACATTTTTCCACCTGCAGGTGAAAAGATACCATCTATGTTTGGAACTTAATGCTAATTTAGTTCAATGAGATTTAATCCTTACTGAGCTGATCTGTTAAATTAAACAGATTATTTTAAACTCTAATTGTACTGAATAAAAAAATAGATTTCAGCTGTGGTGCCAGGCAAAGAGACTACAAGCAGAACTTGTTTGAAGGGACTAGAGAGGCCCTTTTTCACATCCTTTAATACTCCAAGCCATTGAGATAAACTGTGCACCACTTTAACCCTCTTCAAAAGACATCCGGATGAATCATCGTCACTGTATCTTGTGGCACTGAAGCAATCAGTTATTTTCTATGACACCAGACTTTCAGGCTACACTGAACAATTTATCAGGGAATAATTTTAACTCCAGAATTATGCCACTAAAATCAGTTTGGCAAAATAATATTATGCAATTCATGGGTATTTTCATAATCAAATTCTCTATTCAATTCCTTCTATCTTTGTATTTTTATTTTCTTTTATTTGAGGAGAAAAACTGTGAAATTAACAGATATAGTGAATTTTCCTTTCCACAATCACATACCCAGTTGCATTATTTAAATTCTTCGACATGGTCTGTATTTACAACTTCAAAACCTCCCTCCTATAATAAAAGGTTCACATGTGCTTTTTTTTTTTCAGACAACAGATTAAAGGTTTGAGGCAGAGTTGAGTGCTATGAGACATGATATAAGTAGGTATTTGTTTGTTTTTAAACCATAGCTTAGCACAATGAAGATGTTTTCTGTCTAGTCTGAGGTCAATTATGAAATGTGCGCAAACTCTACCAAGGATAACAAAATGGAATCAGCTACTGATTGTAAATATCTTACACTTGCAAACATTCATTGTGGCTATATGTTAATGTTTAGATGGAGCAAAAACAAAATAACATCTAGTTGTCACACGTTGCTAGTACCATTCAAAGCCACTGTGTATACATAAGAGCTTGTCTACCTGTTAAACTTATAATATGTGCAGTTTTCAGTGATATCATTGAGACTGTCCATTATAATTTCAATGTAGCATATTTGAATTTATTGGAGTCTTTTTAATCCACTGTGCCACACAAAAATATTTGCTATTTGATTAATGAAGCTGTTGCATTGCATAGGCCATTATATGCAATGCTTTAGTATAAAGCATTGGAGGGCGGGGAACCAAGCTAGAGTTCCTAAGTTCCTTCTTCATACAAAGGAATATTCTTTTTGCCTCATACAGAAGGCACATCTTCCTTTCCATGACACCCCAGGTGCACAATTTCAAGAATTCTTTCTGAAACACTAAATCTAGACGTAAAAGTACTTTATAGATATTTTCCCCGGATAAATAAGGGTGATCCTTTTTCTACCTTAGTCCAATATAGTTTGTGATAGAACAGGAAATGCCCACTGCATTCCACCTTCCTACTTAAATAACTCAGAATAAATCAGATTCAGAGTTAATTACTTCATTCATAAACTCTCATTGGCATTTTATTGCTCAAACCGATAAATACATCTAATAATATACTAAATAACAGTATGATGCCCAGTTACAATATCCAAGAGCATCTCCATCCATTCCTTTCTGTTCTTTTGCCTAATGGCAAATAGCCTTTATCCCATATGTTGATAACTTGTTTAATTCTGAGTTTCCAAATTGTGTCATAAAGAAAAAAGTGAACAATCATAAAGCCATTTTACCACCTTGTCCCAGTGCAGCTATGAGCCCTTTCTTAGTGTTAGCCTTATAACAATATCTTAAGATCTTAAAATGTAAGGAGATGTCTACTAGATTGAGCAATTAGTCCAGCAATTTGTTTTCACTGTGGTCAACTAGCTGCACAAGAAAGTCCAGTAGTGTCCCAGCAGATGGCCTTCATAGCAGAGGTGGTATTCAGCAGGTTCTGACCAGTTCTGGAAAACCAGTAGCAGAACTTTGAGTAGTTCGGAGAATCATAAATACCATCTCTGACTGGCCGCGCCTCCATCTATTCTCTGCCTCCCAAGTCCCAGCTGATTGGGAGGAAATGTGGATTTTGCAGTATCCTTCCCCTGGAGTGGGGAGGAAATGGAGATTTTACAGTATCCTTCCCCTGCCATGTCTATCAATCTACGACCACCAAGCTATGCCATACCCACCAAACTACGCAGTCACCCCATCATCAGAGATGGCAAACCTATGGCATGTGTGCCACAGTTGGCATGCAGAGCCATTTGGCAGGGCATGCGAGGAGTTGCCCTGTCAGCTGGCAGTATGCATGTGTGCACTGGCCAGCTGATTCAGCCATTTTTGAAGGCATTTTTCGCCCTCCCCGGGTTTTATAGGAGCCTGGGGAGGGTGAAAACAGCCCCCCCCCCGGAGGCTTCCAGAGGTTTCAGGAGCTTCTCTGAAGGCTCCGGAAGGCTAAAAACGGCTCTATGAGCAAACTGAAAGTCATTTCAGGTTTGCTCATAACGTTGTTTTTAGTCCTCCAGAGCCTGATTTATGTCAAGTAATATGATATTGGCAGCTCTATTTTCAATATTCCCAATACGTTCCTTGTTATTTCTATCATTCTGTTCTCCTTTTCTATAGTGGATATACACTACATCAACACCTCCATTAAAATATTTATTATTACTCCAAAACCTCTCAGTAGTCATTGCTAATTCTGATTACATTAGTTTGTATGTATGTATAATTAGGATTTTTGTCACCCATGTGTATCACTTGGTCATATTGAACGACCTCGATCATTTGAATTGTCAACTGCCCTAATTGCAGAGATTCCTTTGGAGATATTTTCTACTTTGAACAAATTAGTGTCATTGACAAGCTTGACTGTTTTTACTAATAACACCTTTTTCCAGATCATCTATCTAGATTAGGGGTGTCAAACTTTTGTCATCATGGCAGCATCTCATGTGACATATCGAGACTTGTTTCCCCTTCGCTAAACCAGGCATAGGCGTGGCCAGCACATGACACATCCGGCCCATGGGCCACGAGTTTGACAGCATTGATCTAGATGAAAAGCTACATTAGTTGACAGACAGAACAGTGAAATGTGATTTTCTCCCCCTTCCCGCCCTGTTTCTCTTCCTTCCTCCCTTTCTGTCCCTATCCCTCCCTCCATTTAAATTAGATGAAGTTGATAAGAATTTTGGAACTTTTTAGTAGAAACAATGGCTAAAACAGGGGCGTTTTGTTGTGGTTTTAGTATTATAATGGTCTGGAGCAGGCAAACAAACTGGAGATTCCAACAATCACATCTGTGATAAAATTGGACAGAACCTCAGATCATCTTTGTTGTCAAAGCAGGAAAAAAAGGGCTAAAATTGGAAAAGGAACTTCTAAAGCATATACACAGGCCACACCCATCCCAGCCCCACAAAGGGGAAAAACATTGCAAAACATCATGTGATGGCAACGTGACACTGCGAGTTTAGCAGTTATGTTCTAAAGCCAGCTTTCTTTCTAGGCAGTTTTCATACACAGCAATTAAACAACTAAATCCTCTATCTCTTTGACTTATACAATTTATAAAAATAGACTTAGTCACAAGTCACTAAACTCTTAAACATTTCTGCAAGTTACATTTTCCTGTGTTTTTTAATGCAGGAAAAATTGGCATATGCAATACACAAAGACCAACAACAGTTTCTTCCAGTAGTCAGGAGAATAATTCAGGAAATATAAATTTGCAAATAAACTGCCCAATAGCAGTTGGTTACCAGTTGCAATAAGGAACTAATCTATAACTTCTCAATGTTTCCCAAGGATTTGGGACTGCGCTCTTTTGCTCTAATTGTCAACACACTCCATATCATGTCTTCTAATCTAAAATATAGTTTTTTTATATAGGTAACTTAAAAAGTATTCTTTCTGAAAATTTATCTAGCAGAAAAATTAAGAGCAATTCAGAATAATTTATTTAGATCTGTAAAATAATCTAAATTTAATAAAATAATATAACAACATCTAAATTTATTTAAATAAATAAAGGAAATAATATTTAACTTATCCTGAAGATTAAAACCATATATACTAGAAACAATAAAGTTGATATATTGTTCATGTAGCTGCTTTACATGAAATGCCTCAAGCAGTGATATACTGGAAAGGTAATAAAATAATGCAACATAAAATATTTGGTACATAGGGATGTGCCAAATACTCCTACATGTAAATTCTTATGGAATGAATGTCTTGAGAAACTATTGGATGAGGTTCTGAATGAGGTTCTATGGAAGGCTAGATGTCCCTGAAGGAGTGGGAACAGTGGAGATTGCCTGCCAGCCAGAAAATTCTGGTAAACACAATCATCCAGACAAAGATTGTGAGATTATCCACTGGCACTCCGGACAGCTGATCCTTGTAAAGAGACTGCAAGAACTGTGATATATGTGGTCGACTCATGAGCTGAGGGGCTGAGGGTGGAGAGATTTCAATCATGTTCACAGCTATAATGCAATCTACTTAGATAAGAGATTTGCAAAAGCCTCACTTTCTTAATCATTACCAGATGCAATCAATTAACATTTTTTTTAAAAGAGATTTTCCAAATGGTAGATAAAAGAAATCCACTTGGTGAGTCAACGTTCTTTCTGGATTAAAGAAGGAGAAAAAGGCTTTTAAAAAGCCTAAAAGCTTAACAAGAATAGGATATAAGAAAGTTTTAAATGGATAAAGGGGAGAGTAATTTTGAAAAAGTAAATTTTGGTGATAGTGCTTTTGAAATATTGGAATTAAACTGACAGATAAACCTGACCTGACAAACAGAATGTTATCTGTTTAACATTAAAGAGTGTAGACAATTGAAGAATTTTACAATATAAAGATAAAGTTAATATAAGTCAGATTGTGATTGAAGTATAGCCACAAAGTGCCACTTGAGGCAAAAGTATTAATGAACCAGGTGGTGATGGT
Source organism: Rhabdophis nuchalis (assembly GCA_039707465.1). NCBI lineage: Eukaryota > Metazoa > Chordata > Lepidosauria > Squamata > Natricidae > Rhabdophis > Rhabdophis nuchalis. The sequence continues at coordinate 51,355,182 of CM077647.1, read as the reverse complement.
GGGAAGGGGAATAAAGCTTGCTTTTGACTTTCCTTCTTGTAACTAAGACACTTTCACTTTTGTATTATAATATTTAAATGGCAATTACTCAAAAAGCAAAAATAGGAGAAGGGAAAACAGGTTTGTTAGTGCCACCTGCAGAAAGAGGAATTGCATCAGAGTTGTTTCCAATGTTTGAACAGTTGTTTCCAAAGTTATTGGAGTTGTTTAATAATAAGTTGATATTTTTGAGGGGGGGATCACATTTAACAGATGAGGAATCATAGGTGAACACAAACGGTTAACATGGCATAAATTACTAGAATTCTACCAAGGGAATACAAAATAAAATCAAGGTAGCAGCTGATCGCAGAAGGACATGCTTGTCAATGCTTTTCCTATTTATAATTGTCAGATTATGAGAGTTCCTTGGGGATCTCTGAGCTTGCTTGTTTTCTTGGAGATGTTTCATGACCCAAACTAGTAACATCATCAGTGCTAGTCAACACTGATGACAATCAGCACTAGCATTGATAATGTTATCTAGTTTGTGTAATGAAACATCTGCAAGAAAACAAGCATGTTCAAAGAGTACCAAGGAAACTTGAGCTACAAATACTTTCCTTTACTGGTTATCAGATTCAAAATAGGCATAAGATATTTATTCCATGACTAACTTTGAAAGGAATTGGGTATAAATGATGAACATGTAATTGCTAAATGTTTAAATTTTATTGAAGTAGAAGACAAGTGAAAGAATGTATGATAAAGTGGACTAATATACAGATGGAACAAGGGTAAAATATATGATTGAAAGGACTGAAATTTACTTGATGCAGTAATCTTAAAGAAAATTTTATATAATTATGTAATGTTGAAATATGACATCAGAAACAACTAGAATGTATACAGGTATTTTAAATTTACATTGGAAATAGAAAAACAAGTAGGGTACTTTTATCATGTTTCGTGGATTTGCAAAAAAATGTTAGAAGATTTGGGGTTGAAATATATACATTAATTCAGAAAAATTTAAAGATTAATATACAACTGAAACCAAAACTTTTTCTCTTGGGACTGATAGATAAACAATTGAGGAAAAAAGTCATTAAGTTTGTTTCTATTGCTAATAATATCAACAAGATTATTATATGACCAAAGATGAAAAATTCAGCAATACTTACAATGAAGGAATGGTTGGTAAAAGTGATAGAACTTGCTGAACTGCCAACTTGACCTGTATGATTAAAGAAAAGACAATGTTTATTGCTGATTGGAAACCACTTGTGGACTTTTTGCATCAAACAGAAAAAATGAATATATGATCTATGGTTTTGATGATTAAAGAAGGTAAATTATAGAAAGAAAGTCACAATTATAACTGCTGTAAATAGGCTACTTCTTTATACCTTGGTTCTTTCTTTTCTATTTTTCTTTATTATACTTTTTCTTTTTGTTCTTTAGCTTTCTTTTTTATTTCTTCTTTTTTACTTTTTCCCCTTATTCTATTTTACTTTCTGTTAATTTTTACTTTTGATTTTAAAGCTTTCAATAAAATTATATTTTACAAAGAAAGTTTGTTGAACAAAGAACATAATATGCATCCCTGAAGTGACAATAGTACATCTCTATTCATGGCCTGTAAAGATGAAGGAAGGGAGGTGTACTTTTAAACTGGAAGAAGTCTATTGTCCCTCCAGAAAACATCTTGCAACATAGTCCTTTTAGCAGTTCCAAGAAAGCTCTTTTCACTAATCAGGTGACGCTGAGGACACAGACCCAAGTAGCCCAACAACTTTCTAAAAAAATGAAAATGATCAGCTATCTGCAAGAATATAAATTCTTCCATTCCCCACCATCCAATCAGATCTGAAGAAGCTTCTTGGATGAGAAACAAAACGTCTTTAAAGAAAAACAAGAAAGTCCAGTTGACACTTGAAAAAGCACCTTTGGGACATTATGTCTCCTCATTCTTCACTTGTTCCAATTAGTCTGTAGTTCCTCCCCCCCCCCTCCTTCCTACTACTGTCTCATTCTGTCTCCTGATTCTTCTCTTCTTATATTTAATCTGTAGTTACTACTCCTCCACCACCTCCTCCTCCTCCCCCGTCTCCAGTCTCAAAATATTCTCACAGACCATTACAATATCTAGTTTCTTGGAATCCCAAACTCTACTTTCTATAATTGTTCCTAACTTACATTTTAATAATACTGGAATAGTTCTGGCAGTACACTAAGTTGTTTAAATATAGTTTCTGGAACAGAAAATGTGTGAATTGGGAATAGTATATAGCTTCTTCAAGGAACTTGGTGGCTCTTTTTTTATTTTGCTGTTTATAACATTATTTTAGTCTGGTCTATCCATCTGATTTGATGTTTCTGCTTAAAATGTATCCAGTTTTATATATTAACAAGTAACAAATCTTATTAAGAACTTTCTAGACAATAACCCACTGAACATTTTAGACAAAAAAATTATAATAAAAAATAACATATATCTGTCAAACAAATGGTTTAAGCATATTACTGTAAGAATAGAATAAGAGTAAGTTTGTATATAGCAACTTAAAAGTAAAACTAAAAACTCATCTTGAAATCAAAAGTATTTTTAAAAATATTTAAGCAATAAACTACAAACAGTGGAACATATCTTCCAGTGTATGGTATTATCTAGGTATGGTTTAGTTGGAAGCTATTGGCAAAACAATGTGCTACTTGGGATATTTTTGAGATTAAATATCACCAACAGAACTTCAGAGAGGTGAGGTTCATCCTTGCTGTTCACATGGTGAGTTTTAACCTATAACCTGTGGTGGGATTCAAAATGTTTACTACCAGTTCTGTGGGTGTGGCATGGCTTGGTGGATGTGGTTTGGTGGGCATGGCTTGGTGGGCGTGGCAAGAGAAGGATACTGCAAAATCCCCATTCTCTCCTCACTTTCTCCCCACATTGTCTTCTCCAGAACTGGTCAGAACAAGCTGAATACCATCTCTGCCCATAACATAATGCCTGAATATGCCCTAGAATGGACCACACTAAAATCAGAATAGTGAAAGAAATACATTTGTAAATATATGCAATGCCCTGAGACACAACTTTAAAAACATTTCTATGGGATACTCTTTGCAAACCAGTTCAAAACCAACCAGCAAGTGTTTTTATTTCTCTATCTGTGGCATGCTCACAGGACATGAATCACTGAGTACTTCCAACTAATCAATTTGAGAATGTAAAAGATGTCATTCACTCAGTGTCCTAGCTACCAGAAATAATAAGAATTCCCTTATATCAACATGTTCTTTACATCAAAGAGAATGAAATAGATTGCTCAGTCATCCACATTTTTAGTATGTGTTGCACGTATTTGTCTAGCTAGTTGATGAAATATGCAAATATGGTAAGAAGGTATGGATGATGTTGAACTAACAGCACCTTTTACAGAGAATCCCTACCTCAAAAGTTGGAGCCATTGATCTGACATGGAAGTGAAGGAAATTATTTTTAAGGCAGGAAGAGGCAGGAGTTCCTGCCATCAAAAACAGATTGCCCAGGGAGGATGAGAAGGAAGTAAAGCTTTACTCTACTTTCAAATAATGTCACTGAAAACCAAAAATAATTGACTGACAATCTAAATGAACTAATGTTGTGTTCTCAAGAAAGGCTAGAACTACTTCTGAAGTGGATTATCCAAAGACCAAGTAAGCACCCTTACAATTGCTCTCGTCAAGGGAACCACCATTTAATATCTGTGGTGAAGAACAGACTTTGGATTACTAGACTTTATATTCTGGATAAAATAGTAAGTCAAATGGTAGCATGCCATGGATAAAATTTCTGAACCTGAACAAATCCCTGGACTTACATGATTTATCATTAGACTCAATTTCTTTTGGATATATTGCTCTATATGATTTAAAACAAACTACAGTAAATAGATGAACAAGCCAACTACAATTCTTCAGTTACTTAACCAAATGAGCTTTATTTTAAACCAGAACAATGTCAATTCCAATTAGTATTAGAGTGATGGATTAGTATTATATATATATATATGTAGCTAATAGAGACACATATCAGCATCATATTTGCCCATCTCCTGCTATAAAAATTAGAGCCAGAGAACATTCGTGAAAATCAAAACAAAATCATACCTATTGCATGAGTAACTCAGATGCCTTTTTTTTAAAGTGAGTTTTGTAAAAATATTATTATTATTATTATTATTATTATTATTATTATTATTATTATTATTATTATTATTATTATTATTATTATTATTATTAACATTTGTAACCCGCACCCATCTCACCACAAAGGGACTCGGGGCGGCGAACAGAGATTTAAAATAAATATACATAAATACAAAATATTACTAAATAATAACTAAATTAAATCAATATCCTGCTTAAAATAAATTTAAAAACCCATAAATTAAACTTTGATTTGATTATAAGACAGTAGGGTGCAGAGTAGATCATGCTAGGCCGGCCAAATGAAAATAGTAAGTTTTTAAGTGCCGGCGGAACAAGCGGAGGTCTGAGATGGTACGGAGATCAGGAGGTAGGCCGTTCCAGAGAGTTGGGCCCACCACAGAGAAGGCCCTTCCCCTGGGAGCCGCCAACCGGCATTGCCCAGTCGACGGCACCCGGAGAACACCTGGGAGCGAGTCGGTCTAAGGGATGTATGGGGCAGCTCTTTTAATTTTTACAATATTCCCCATCCAAATCTTTGGAGAAATTTTTTTTTCATATACATGTACCAATTGTCAAAACAGCAGAATGAAGAAAACAAATTCCTGGGACCAAAAATGACATAGCATTCATACAAGTCACTTTGTACATTTGTGTAATTAGTGAATTGGACAGAAATACAAGGATACAATGAAATAATTGGTGCCTTTTAAACTATTTTTAAAATTTCTACAAAAATCAGCATCTTTAAAAAAAACCTACTTTTTTTGTCTTTTATGGGGTCTCCAATAAGCCAAAGCCTAATTTTAAACTATGAATTTGGCAATCATAGCTGACTTAGTTATAGCTGTAAGAACAAGGCATCTCTAAATTCATAATATTTTTCAATAATTACAGATTACCTGCAGCAGGAGAAATCTTCCAGTTTGGGAGAACTGTACAGAGAGGGTGCTTTGGTGAACTAAAGAAACTTGTTAATGTTCTACTCATTATGTTTGAAAAATTGGATGAAATATCAGATGAGAGACAGACAGACAGACAGACAGACAGACAGACGATAGATATATAGACAGATTGACAGACAGAAGATGTTATCCCTTTCTTCACAAGACTGAATATTTACTAGATTGTTACAATGCAATATTAGTTAGTTTGAATTATGTTTGCCTTGTGGGAAAATATTGAAGGAATTGGGGATTAGGTATAATGTCTTCAGGAAAAAAGACTAAGAAAGGACAAAGCAAGAATCTTTTCTTTTCCCCAGGTAAATCTACCCTGTTTCCCTGAAAATAAGACCTCCCCAGATAATAAGCCAAATCAGGCTTTTGAGTGCATGTGCTAAGCTCGGGGCCTAGCTATATACGAGACCGCCTCCTGCCCCATACATCCCTTCGCCCGATCCGCTCCCACAGAGAGGGTCTTCTTCGGGTGCCGTCGGCCGGGCAATGCCGGTTGGCGACACCCAGAGGAAGGGCCTTCACTGTGGCGGGCCCGGCCCTCTGGAACAACCTACCCCCCGACCTTCGCACAATCTTGGACCTCCGCCTCTTCCGCCAACGTCTTAAGACGTACTTATTCCAACAAGCCGGCCTAGGATAGCCCCCCGTTTCTGACTTTTTAAGGAAATTTGTATTTGGTAGGGTTTTTAATATTGGGTTTTTAGCACGGGTTAATGAATTTAATTACATTTTAATTGATATTTATTGTATTTTGTGTTTTTAAGATGCCTGTGCGCCGCCCTGGGTCCTAACAAGGAGAAGGGCGGGGTATAAATTTAATAAAATAAAAAATAAATAAATAAATAAACTAAGCCCTGCTCCCAAAATAAGCCCCCCCAAAAAATATTGCAACACAGCAGCAGCCATGTGGTGACCATGCTCGCCGCTTCCTGCACCTCTAAAATAATAAGACCTCCCCAAAAATAAGGACAAGTGCTTATTTCAGGGGTCAAAATAAAATAAGACCCTGTCTTATTTTCAGGAAAACACGATATGAAATACAATAGCAGAGTTGGAAGGGACCTTGGAGGTCTTCTAGTCCAACCTCCTGCCTAGGAAGGAAACCCTATACCGTTTCAAATGGCTATCCAACATCTTCTTAAAGACTTCCAGTGTTGGGGCATTCATAACTTCTGGAGGCAAGCTGTTCCACTGATTAATTGTTCTAACTGTCAGGAAATTTCTCCTCAGTATTAAGTTGCTTCTCTTCTTGATTAGTTTCCACCCATTGCTTCTTGTTCTATCCTCAGCTGCCTTGGAGAATAGTTTGACTCCCTCTTCTTTGTGGCAACCCCTGAGATATTGGAACACTGCTATCATTTCTCCCCTAGGCCTACTTTTCATTTTCTTCATATGTTTTAATCTCCAGTCCCCTAATCATCTTTGTTGCTCTTCTCTGCACTCTTTCTAGAGTCTCCACATCTTTTCTACAGTATTCCAAGTGTGGCCTCACAAAGGCATTATAAAATGATATTAACACTTCACGTGATGATATATAAATGATAGTTTTTAAGTTGAAAGAAATGAAATTCTTGTTGAAAACAGTAAGAAGTCATTGACAAGGGAATGGCTGACATATTTAGATATGTTTCAGCAGATTCTGGATAAGAATTTGTTAAAGATGCTTTGATCTGAATCCTATATTGACTCATAGTCATCTCATCCAACTTCTGATGATTCTCTAAGATCAAGAAGCCATGATCTAAAATAATGCACACAAAGTCTTCAAGCAAAAGTACAATTTGTGAAATTCAGCAAATAACTATTTAAACTAGCCAGTAATTCCAAAAACAATTTAATTATCCTAGAAACTAGAATAAGAATTTGAAACAGAAAAAAACCACTGGTACTGGTTAAAAAGCTGGTGTTTGAGAGGCATATCAACCTCACTTTGAGCTTTTGTGCATCACCCCACAAAGAGATTCAGTAAAGTATCTCAACCCAGGCAAAAGTGAGTTGTAGATTATGGGGAAAACTGTTAGAAAAAGTAATTGTTGGAAATTTATGGAACTGGGTTTCACTTGCAGATAAGCATTTATGAAATTTAAGCAACACTATACTTTTACCTTATTTCTTACATTTATAATTCTGTTAACAATTTTTTATTTATAATATATATTATAAGCTTACCTCAAGAAGTCAGTTTCAGGCCTTGGTCAGTCTCAAACCTTTAGCAGGAATCAGAGCTGCGGACTTATAAAGGGCCACTTTTGGGCAAAAATGCAATCTCATTTTTGTAAATGAGTAACCCACTGATAATAAAAAATGTCATTGTGACCAGGTTATCTAAACCTAATTGGTAATACCTCAATATGTCTACTTTTTCTCTGACTAGGGAAGCTTATTTTCTGAGAAATAGCCAACATACTAATAAAAAGCCTCTCTTTGAGTATGCTGAATCATCTCTTAAAAAGGAAATTGGGGTCGGGGACAGGTGAATTTGGCATCTGACCTGCTTTGGAGAAAATAAATATTGCCAATGTTCTATTCCTAAAGAACAGGTCAAATTAACTTCCTTCTTATTTTCCATGAGCTGATGTACCAGCCTAAAGAGAAAACAGCAAATAGATCTGAAAACAAACAATATGGATCAACTAGTCTGGATCAATTTTATAAAAGTTGACATATAAAAAGAAAAGTTGGCAAATAAAAAGAAAAGTTGGTATGTAAGTACCAGGTTGCCTACATATGTTTTAAGAATATATAGTTAACACTATTTTCTTTACTATATATTATACTTTAAAAAACAAAGAACTTGAGAAACATGATGCTGTTTAGCAGAAATAGGAATGTCCCCCTTCACATTGCATCAAAATGCAAGCATTAGGTTGGAAGAAGCAGAGATTTAAGGGAAAGAGAAAGGTGAAAATTGCCAACAATGATTGCAGATAATCCTTTATATTTATGATGGTTGTCGTGTCCCAGGATCATGCTATCATATTTTGTGACTTTCAAATAAGCAAAATCAATGGGAAAATCAGATTCACTTAACAACTACGTTACTGACTTAACAGCAGCAGTGATTCACTTAACAACAGAAAGGTTGTAAAATGGTGCAAACTCACTTAACAACTATTTTGCTTAGCAACAGAAATCTTGGGCTGAATTGTGGTCATAAGTTGAAGACTACTCATAACTTCTTGACTAGGCTATTCCAAATGCTAGGTAATTGTCACCTAGCATTTGTCTGGAGTAGGATCTGACTTAATAATTAGCTTGTTCTCAAGACACTTCAGTGGCTATGGTGACACCTATCTCAAATCAGTGCAGTCCTTGCCTGCTAGAAGGTCCTTAATGTATAATACTTAATACAGACTATAGCACCATGCAGTATTTTGTAAAAGAAAAAGTATTTTTTTATCTTTAGCACTAATGTTAATAACATTGTTCTGGTTTACTCTACTCGTAGGCATTTTTAATGTACAGTGAAATTTAATGTTTCCTTCATTATTGCCTCTTAAATTTGGAGTTCTGAAATATCTAATTTGTAAACCAAGATATTGTCTACTATTTGTTCCTTTTTATTAATTTTCACAGTTTGTTCGGATTTTGCAGTTTCATTATTTCAGTTTGTCCAATTGGCAACTAACTGCAAATGTGAGTTGGAAAAAGAAATCGAATATGACTTTTCAATCACATTGGGATTCCTTACTGCATTGTAACTTAACTAATGACTGAGTACAGTTTCTTGGTACTTTACAAGAAGTGGAGAAAAAGGAAATACATTAACTTGAAATTATGGCAAACTTTGCCTGAAGCTTCCAGAAAATTAACTTCAGACATTATTCAGGTAAAACTGGAAAGAAGACAGAATAGAATATAAGACATCATTGAGCTGTGGAACAGCAACAGAACCTTAATCCCATCGCCTCTCCTGTTCAACACCTATATGAAGCCGCTGGGTGAGATCATCCGTGGTTTTGGGGTAGAGTACCATCAGTACGCTGATGATACTCAGCTGTACATCTCTACCCCAAACCACCCCAACGATGCCGTGGAAGTGATGTCCCAGTGTTTGGAGGCCGTGTGGGTCTGGATGGGGAGGAACAAGCTTCGACTCAACCCGTCCAAGACCAAGTGGCTATGGTTTCCAGCGTCTCGATATAGCCAGTTAGTTCCATCTCTGGCTATCGGGGGGTGAGTCATTAGCCCCCTCGGAAAGGGCTCGCAACCTGGGCGTCCTCCTGGATTCTTGGCTGTCCTTGGACGACCATGTGACGGCTGTGGCCAGGGGGGCTTTTTATCAGGTTTACCTGATACGCCAGTTGCGCCCCTTTCTAGATCGAGACACCTTACGCATGGTCACTCAAGCCCTCGTCACTTCCCGCCTAGATTACTGCAACACTCTCTACATGGGGCTCCCCTTGAGGTGCCCCCCCATCTCTGCATCATCACAGACCTACACCTCTTCCGCCGGGGGCTTAAAATGCATCTTTTTCATCTGGCCGGGCTGGCATAGATTTAATGATTTAATTTAATTTTAATGGGATTTTTAAACTGTTTTAATTGATTTTTAGCACAGATCCATCAAATTTAATCCTATTTTATCTTGTTGTTTGTATATTATTGTGTTTTTTACTTCTTCTGTGCACCGCCCTGAGTCCCACTAGAGAGATAGGGCAGTATAAAAATGTGATTAAATAAATAAATAAACAAACAAACAAACAAATAAATAAATAATTACATTCTCCAATTTCTTTTTGTGGATAAAGTCCCTAAAGTGCAACCTGGCTCAAGACCTAGTTATATGCGAGACCGTCTTCTGCCCCATACATCCCTTAGACCGATACGCTCCCACAGAGAGGGCCTTCTCCGGGTGCCATCGGCTGGACAATGCCGGCTGGCGACACCCAGGGGAAGGGCCTTCTCTGTGGCGGGCCCTACCCTGTGGAACGACCTACTCCCTGAACTCCGCACCATCTCAGACTTCCGCTTGTTCCGCCGGCACTTTAAAACTTACTATTTTCATTTGGCCGGCCTAGCATGATCTACTCTGCACCCTACTGTCTTATAATCAAATCAAAGTTTAATTTATGGGTTTTTAAATTAACACTTATTTCATCAAGCCAGCCTAACATTAAAATCCCCCATTTAATCCCCCACAGTCCGCTGTGACTAATTTTAGATAGTTTTAAATGGGGGATTTTAATTGGTTTTAGTGCAGGTTTTTGCTATTTAATAGATTTTTTAAATTTATATGTTTTATTTTTGTATGTTGTTTTTAAATTCCTGTGCGCCGCCCTGGGTCCTTTTGGAGAAGGGCGGGATATAAATTGAATAAAATAAATAAATAAATAAACCTCAGTGGTACAGTGGTTAAAATGCAGTATTGCAGGCTACTTCTGCTGACTGCCTGCTAACTGCAATTTGGCAGTTCAAATCCCACCAGGCTCAAGGTTGACTCAGCCTTCCATCCTTCCAAGGTGGGTAAAATGAGGACCCAAATTGTTGAGGGCAATATACTGACTCTGTAAACCACTTAGAGGGGACTGTAAAGGAGTGGTATATAAGTCTATGTGCTATTGCTACATAGTACTTTTTAAATCACTGTTTCAAACACATCTACAGGAATTCCTCAACTTACGACCATAACTGATTTCTATTACTTAGCAAATCAATAGTTAAGTGAGTTTTGCCCTATTTTACAACCTTTATTGTCAGTTAAATTAGCAATATAGTTGTTAAGTGAATCTAGCTTTCCCATTGACTTTGTTTGTCAGAAGGTTGTAAAAGATGGTCACACGACCCCAGGATACTGCAACTGTCATAAATATGAATCAGTTGCCAAGTGTCTGAATTTTGATCAGATGATGATGGGTATGCTGCAACAATTGTAAGTGGGAAGTTGTAAGTTACCTTTTTCATGCCGTTGTAACTTCAAATGAATGGTTGAATGTCGATGACTACTTGTGGTTAAAAATGTATCATTCTTATTTATTTATTTTATTTTATTTTATTATTTTATTAAATTTATACCCCGCCCTTCTCCTTGTTAGGGCCCAGGGCGGCGCACAGGCATCTTAAAAACACAAAATACAATAAATATCAATTAAAATGTAATTAAATTCATTAACTCGTGCTAAAAACCCAATATTAAAAACCCTACCAAATTACAAATTTCCTTAAAAAATCAGAAACGGGGGGCTATCCTAGGCCGGCTTGTTGGAATAAGTACGTCTTAAGACGTTGGCGGAAGAGGCGGAGGTCCAAGATTGTGCGAAGGTCGGGGGGTAGGTCGTTCCAGAGGGCAGGGCCCACCACAGAGAAGGCCCTTCCTCTGGGTGTCGCCAACTGGCATTGCCCGGCCGACGGCACCCGAAGAAGACCCTCTCTGTGGGAGCGGATCGGGCGAAGGGATGTATGGGGCAGGAGGCGGTCTCGTATATAGCTAGGCCCCATTCTTAGTGTCCATAAGATATAGGGTTGTTGTTTTTTAAAAAGTCAAGATGGAGGCCACACCAGAGCTATCCCATCAAAATCAGACAGAGCTTCAATCACATTAGCATGACCATTATCTTAACCTTTTTTTATTATAATCACTTGCATCCATTCTAGAGTCATGAAATAGTCTTGAGGAACTACAGGTAGTCCTCGACTTATGACTACACTTGGGACCAGAATTATGATTGCTAAGCAAGGTTAGTGAGTTGTACCTGATTTTATAACTCTTTTCCCCACAATTGGTAAGTGAGTGATAGCAATTGTTAATTGAATTGCACAGTAATAAAGCAAATATGGCTTACCCCATTCACTTTGCTTGTTGGAAGCTAGCTAGGAAAATTGCCAATGGTGATCATGTGACTTTGGCATGCTATGACCACTGTAAATACTTGCTGATGCAAAGAATCCAAATTTTGGTCATGTGGCCATAAGAATGTTGCAACAGTCATGTGAGGAATGATTGTAAATCACTTTTTTCAGTGTTGTAACATTGAATGGTCACTAAAGAAACAGATATTCAAAAATGGTTCCAAAACAAAGAGGAAAACATGCTTGAGCCCCAGGAAAGAAGAAAGCCTTCAGATGAGACTGAAGTTGTCCCCAGCCATCCAGTAGGGCTTAAAAAGGAGAAAGTAAGATATAATCAGTTTTGAAAGATAATAAAGTCTATTTGAATAATTCTAGCTTTCTTATGAAGCTGGTTTACTGGACAACCTTATTGGGCTGAGCTCTTGCACATTCTTACTGGAGAAAAATGATTTTTGAAAGATAATGATTGAAAAATCAGTTTTGAAAGATAATAAAGTCTATTTGAATAATTATAGCTTTCTTATGAAGCCTGTTTACTGGACAACCTTATTGGGTTGAGCTCTTGCACATTCTTACTGGAGAAAAATGGTGTTAATGGGGATATGATATGAAACCATGAATGGGGTTCAAGTATTATAGTAAACCTTAATTTAGTTTGTTTGGATCATACAATTTTTATTGAGTATTATACTTTATCTAATACATGCTTGATGAAATAAATAAATAAAAATAAAAATAAAGAAAGAAATACTAGAAAAAATATTTTAATGATACTCATAATTGTATTCTCAATTTTAATGGATAACCATTAAATTTAAATTAAAAATGCTGTACATCCTGAAATGGAAAGTATATCTTACTTTGGTACTGTTTGCTCTTTTCCATGAAACAAATATAAGTTTGAAAAGAAACTTGTCAAGAAAAATTACTGAAAACCTGAAGAAAGTGTTTTCTGTACTTTATTAAAAGGTGTGTGTCCACAAAGCACAACTGATTTGATTCTTAAAGGAATAAAGCTCCATTCATAGCTTCTCAAAGTCATATACAGTTTGTTGCAAGCATGGTTTTGCTGATATTAAGTGGATGTGTTATAAACTGTAAACATTTCTTGCTAGCTTGTAGCAGAGACCTAGAATTTTGTCTCAGTTAGTAGCAAGCTAAAAGTCCTTAGACAAGCAAGACGTCTATTACAGATGTTTTATACCTCATATAATGATAGTATGTTTAGCAGGAAGTTATTTAACTCTTACTAATGTCAGATTCAACAGAAATAAGACTGAAATACTTGATTTTATAATTAGTTTATGGATATAAAATAAAGTATGTAAGAATAAATTATGAGTACCCAAAAATCATGGCATAACAAACATGATGGGGGACGTCTGGGATTTCTATCATTGCAAAGACAGGTTTCTTGAACTTGGAGAAAAGAATACTTTCCCATGAATCTGCTCAAGTCTTCTCCAAGACACAACTATATGATGTTTTGAAAAGAGGTGCTTATTTGCATTACAGTATGCAATGTTGCAAAGCAGTCTTTGAATGCTTTGCTCAACTCACATTTACACATCTTTTTAGATAAAAGAAATTAGATTTAGTCATCATGAAATGTCTTATGAGAATCCAATGATTGTTGTTTATTCACACTAGAATCAAGGGATGATATGTGTCAAGATTCAACCCAACTCACCTTGGTTTTTCTATCTAGACAGCAAAAGTGATTATTGGACTGCAGTCACTACTAATAAGATTTAATGAATTTAAAAGAGCATGGATTCTCATTTTCATTTGTTTCAATATGTTTCAGATTCTAGTATAATTCCAATCATCCTTATTTGCAAACAAGTGTCATTAAGTTCACTTGGATGGATGGATCCCATCTAAGGTGGGAAATCAGATAACGTCTACCAATTTTTAAAAAAATTCAAAGAATATACTAGAGAAGAACAATTTAGATTAAGAGTGAAGCACAGGGAAAAGGGGCTTTTATATTTTTCCTAAAATACGTTTCTGATTTATAGCCCAGTTTTAAAGCTGTTATGGCTGTATTGTATTGATTGCTTTCAAACATGGTAAACCTACAAAGAATGTGTGTATCTTCTCTTTCCAGTGTGTTTTTAATCTGTCCTTTTCAACTAAATAAGGAATCACAATGTACAAGAAGTTATCATGATTTAGACATTGTATCCAATTTGTTAATTTGGTATATTTTTCTGAATAGCTATGTTCTAAACCCCAGAGCACTTAAGGCAGGTATAAAAAGGAATGTAAGTCATGTATTGACTATTTCAACTGAATGATGTTTTCCACAGGAGAAATATAAATCTTATTTTTCTGATAGGTATATGGTTTTCTCTGAAATGGCTTTTTGTGGAAAAGGTGGAAGATAAACAAAGTTATCTTATTGCAAGTAGAAGTCTTTTGGTAATACCCAATGGATATAAAAGAGAATGAAAAGTATTTCTATTCTTTTTCTAAAGTATTAAGCTTTATAAAGTAAATACTGCTGCTATTATAACAAATCATGTTTACTTAGATAAATTTTTTACTGTTTTCAGTGGAACTGGCATACAGTATAAGATTTTACTTTACAATATTTCTAAAGCATTGATTAAAATAATTCCTAAACAGTGCACATTTTCAAAAATAACTAAAAAGTGGTTTAGACTTCAATTCCATCTTCCCTTACTTTGAAGAAAATTCTGTTAAACCCAGAAATACTTTTTATATAACACAACTGTACACAACATTCCTAATCCATGAGTGTATTTAATAAAAAATAAATAAATGTCCCCTTTAAGACACCAAAAACTGAAATAGTTCCTAATTTTGCACTTTTCTATGTAAAGAACTTTTGATTCTTTAATAACAATTTTTAAAAAAAACCTGAATACACACGACTGTATAAGAAATTGAGTTAATTTCCTACTAAGCTTTGAGGGAAGGAGGCAGTAAAAAAAAAACTTCTCTGGTTTTTTCAGTTTCCATCAATTATCGGTGTGAAACCATGACACTGAGCAGACTCGATTATTTGATGCTCAGCAGTGGGCACAGTGATTTCTGTTCATTTCTACACAACAGGCGTATTTCATTGTGGGGGGATTTTCTCCTCTAGTGTGACTGAGGCTGAAATTAACAGTAGGTTTTGGCCCAGCGAACACTACTTTTAAAATTATATAGTGACTTTATCGTGCTAAAACACGTTTGTTTTCACACCATTGTCATGGATGATCTCAGCAGGGCAATGTGCAGAGAATAATGGTTTAGTCAGTCTCAGAGTTAGCAAAGAGAACACAAAACAATGTACTTATATTGATGCAGATGTAAATAATGCCATTTACAATTTTTTGACAATGGAATAATAGTTTGTTTTTAATAATTGTCTGGTGATTATTGTAGCCTGGCAAGCTTCCTTCCAATCAATTCTACAGAGACATAAAATGCATAACCTTAAATGCCTCTGTGACTTCATGCTTATCTGCTGTGCAGCAGTTTGAGAATGCTTCAAGACATTCCTGAGAAGTTTAAAATCAGCACATTTTTATGAACCCAGTAGAGCCACAAAAAGGACAGAAAATTCTGTAATTGTTTTGCCTGTGTTTTTAAAAATTCTACAATTAGAAAGAAATGCATTAAGTAATAAACTGACCATTTTAAAATAAAAAAGTTACAAGAACAGCTCACAAGAATACCCAACAATAACAATACTATTACCGTAAATCAAACAAAGTTTAATTATGGATTTTTAAGATTTCACCATCTGTACAATTTATACATGAGTTTTTTTGTTTCTCTTGATAGAATTCAGTGTCACTTCAGGAAAAAAAAATATGTTCAGAAGTAAGCTCAGGTGAATTTACCACTTTGCTATCTCTAAACATGTCCGACTATAATGCCTATTTAGCCATAATATTGTCCTAGCCAAGTAGATAGTTTACACATTCAGTAGATAAAGTTTTCTATTGTATAAATATACCAGATGATTCCCATAATATTTTTTACTGTTGTAAAATAATAACAAATTAACTTTCTCAGAATGAAAACAAAACATTTTACACATATTTCATTACATTTTCATTCAATATATAATCTTACCTTATCAAAATGGGGTTTTTTTTAGTTATTTTAGCAGCCCTAAAAATCAGTCCTATTTTTCCTATTTATCTGAAAGATTATCATGGGCTTCCAACAATATGCATTTCAATAGAATTTCAGCTAGGATAATTTAATCCACAGCAGTTACACTTACTTTTAAAATATGTGACTGTTACATTTTAAAAGTGCCATAATAATAATTTCTTATTGGAAGGAAGGGCAGCATTGCTTAGTGGTTACAACATCTATTTAAGACTTGGATTCAAGTACTGGCTGGCTCTAAACTTGCTGATTAATCATGACACGTTATGAGCTCTCAGGTCAAAAGAGGGAAAAGAAACATTTCCTAGAAATTTGTAAAAATTTCTATCCTAGAATGAAAATTCTCAAAACACCTTATAGGGATAAAAACAAAATAAATTACAATAACTAATACAACTAATAAGAACTAATAAAAACTAACTCAAATTCCATAGCATTTATAATAAAATACAAAGAACAAAATGCATCTGGCTAATCGGTATTAAATTGTGATGTTGATTAAAAGAATTTGAGAAATATACATTTATTTGGTAATGGAAGGAAACTAAAATAGGTTGCAGGAACTTGTCTGGAAACAGTGTATCATAACTATGTATGCTGCTGATATGATTCTTCAAACAATAGTGAGTAGCAAATAAAAAAGCTGTTTAATCATTAAGCAAATCTGAACAACATCCAGTGACATTTTTTATTTGTTCTGTTTATCTACCAAGTTCTGATGCCCTTAATAAAAGCTAAACTGAACCTAAAAACCATTGTGCCCCTTAACAGGGCATTATTTATGAAATCAGCTATTTCTGCAATCATTCCTAGGTCAAAATTCAAAGTGCACAGAAATTAGGGGACAAATTAAATAAGATACCATTCATATGTTTATGCAATTATGTGAGTAACTTTTTAAAAGGAAATCATTTATAGAATTAGACTGATCTCTACTAAGGAGTAGATATTTTAAGTTCTTTTATGAGATCTTACTTGTAGAAGAGTTTCTATTGGAATGAAAATGAGCATTTAAAAAAAATAAAAAATACACATAGTAGATATTATCACAATTATCAAGGACTACAACAAGGGGCAAATAGTTAAAGTCCCTAACTTAAAACAAATACATTCCTCAATGTCTGTATGAATACCAGTCTTATTCAGATTCTATTTTCCAGGTTTTTACATCATGAACAATTGGGAAAAAAATTACTTTAGATCAGATAGACTAATTTCTCTTAATGGTAAAAGCTCAGTGTAAAACAAAACAACTTAAACAGTTATAATTGCACTATGCATTTAAACAAATATTATGGGTACCATATGGGTACCATTAAGTAGATTCCTGGTTTTCCCATTAAAAACCAGCATAGTCTAAAGATAATTATCATTTAGCACATGTGGCTAGTTTCATGAACAGATACACAAAATATAATACAAAATTTGTGAATAAGCACAGGGCTTGAAAGCACAATCACACATGTCACTAAGAAGCTACTCCTAAGAACATTTGCCATTTGATCATGCAATAAATAAAATAAGTTCATTATTTTTCACATAATTTTAAATATTTCATGCCAGCAATATTAACTTTCCAGAAAGTAGTACTTACCTAATATCAGTATTAAGGAATATTCAAATGAAGAAACAATAAATGCAGGAAATATCTGTGAATGAAACCTGAACTCTCTTATAATCAAAAACTGGCAAGCCACCATATGTGGTGGCTGATGTTTGGGTGCCACAGTGAACAGATCCATAGACTGGGAATTTCTGATAATTTGAGTTGGATTGTTAACTTTTTACTTTAAATAAAAATAAAAATGCTACATAAAATTGGCCTGGTTTTATTAGCAATTTGCCTCCAAGTTTCAGCAATGGAATCTGGCAAGGCCCTGAAAATTGGAGAAAAATAGCTCCTAATCCCCATACTGTATGTTTGTACCTGAACCATGATAAGCACCGTAAAGTAAAAGTCTTAAACCAAAGTGGCCACTATGCAGAATTGTCTTGATTGAAAATTTAGCTACCACACACGATTCCTCTCTCCCATAATTAGTTGTTGGGATTTTTATTCCTATTTAAACCATTTCTCTAGGTATAATTATTCCTACTTCTATCCATTCAATTTCCAATGATTTCCAAATGTCTACAAAACAGAAGGAAAATGAACAGTATGAAACAAAAGAAAATAGTATAACTAAGCAAATTTTCTTAAAGCTGGCCTTGATTATAGAATCTCCTAACCCTTTGAAAATAAATAAATAATTCCCAGTTAAAAAAAATCCAGGCAAGTGGCCCACAAGGCTGAATATTCAATGAAAGAATCAAGCCATTTTAATATTATGGAACATCAGAAGAGGAAAATTTTGTGTTGCTGGTCTATAATTTCACAACTGAAATTGAGTAGGATTTCAGTGGCTACACTGAGTATTAAAGCTATCAGAATGCTATGGATATTTCTGCGCTTCAGCTGCAACAAATCCATGACCAGAATGTTCCTGATAAATATTCACTATATAATTATTCAGTAAATGGCCAATAACCAAATTCAAAATGAAATTCATATACTTCTGCAGTGACGTTTGCCATAAATAGGGATATCCATTTGCTCTTCTGAAAAGTAACAAAAGCAAAAGAAAACTACAATCCATTGTATAGTCTTCCATAGCATCAACTTGAAAAATGACCAGGCAAGGACCTGCTGGTCAGCTCACTCAATGTGCAGATCTAAGTAGGTCATAATGGATATAACAGTCAACACCTCTATTTTAAGCCTTAGAGAATATCAAGGGTAAAAACACTAATATTTTTGATACTGCCTTAAAATTAAATGTCAGTTCAGCTTTTTAACTTGGATAATTCTAATTCTAAAACCTGGTAAGTATCTGAGAAAGTTAAATACAATTTGATAATAGCATATACCAAACACTCTTCTGGCTATAGTCCGAAGGCAGAATAATGACACAATCAGAGCTGATAATAATAACTGGAAATAATACGTTATATGAAAATTAAATAAATACTAGTAATTTTCTAAAATATTTAGTTAAATTGCTTTGGAAGATCAACTGGTTCTAATTTCAGAGCTCCAAGAGGGAAATGACAATTAAAGTGTTACAAGTAATAAGCTCAGGAAAGCTCACTAAGCCTTAAATATTTTAATTTGAAAGCTTAAATAATCCACAGATCAAAATGTCTGAGAGAATTTTGTTTATAATAATACATCATCTTAAAACACATGTAATAGACATAGAAGCCTTGTTTTAGACAAGCCCATCAACCCAACATTTTGCTAGAGTTCCACTGACAGACCAAAACCTCACTAACTCCATCTGGAATGTAACTTTTAATTAAAGAAGGGAGTAATACAAAGACAGTGTGGCTGTCCTTGAAGAGTTCTCAGATATAACAGCTGGTTTAAAATGCAGCTGTCAGACTGTTCAGTGTGACAGGCTACAGGAACATTTACAATTTACAAGAAACTTTATTAGTTCTTTTCATACCCGATTCAGAGTCCTGAGGCTATCCTTATATGGTTAAATATATGAGCATTCAATAATGTCATGTGAAATCAGAAATTGCTCCATTTGTCTATCTATTGCCTATCTTGATTGGTGGTGCCTCTCCAAGGACTTTTTATCTCATTCACCAATCTCATTCATACATGGAATTATGTGTATTTTTGTAATTTTCCTTGGAAGAATGAAACTGTTGGAGCAAAGACACAAAACGATTTCTGCTTATATTTTAACTTTCAGACCCCATTCCAAAAAGTATTGGGTTAAATAGTGATAAAAACTAAACTTGATATGTTTTAATTTCTACTTAACAATATTTGAATACTTGAATATTTGAAGGGTATTTGAATATTTGAAGGGTAGCTGTGCAATGCTTTGGATTGCATTTGGAAAAGATGGTTCAGAATGTCCAGTGAACAAACGTAGAATCTGATTGAGCTATTATTTTCTCAGATTATACAGGTACTTTGGGGAGGCAGAAAAAGTGAGAGTTGTGTTATGTTGCACTCCCGAATGATCATTTTGGAATCAAATCAAAATAGTTGACATTCTCAAATCATCTATTTATTCCTATTTATTCCTATTTATTCCTTTTCTCTTTGTATCATTTTAAACATAGTAAGGTAAAGGTAAACATTCCCCGCGCACATATGTGCTAGTCTTTCCCAACACTAGGGGGAAGTGCTCATCTCCATTTCAAAGCCGAAGAGCCAGCGCTGTCCGAAGTCATCTCTGTGATCATGTGGCCAGCATGACTAAATGCCAAAGGCACATGAAATACTGTTATCTTCCCACCAAAGGTGGTTCCTATTTTTCTACTTGCATTTTTACATGCTTTCAAACTGCTAGGTTGGTAGAAACTGGGACAAGTAACGGGAGCTTACTCTGTTACGTGGTGCGAGGGATTCAAACCGCCGAACTGCCAACCTTTCTGATCAACAAGCTCAACGTCTTAGCCTCTATGCCATCATGTCCCTGATTAAAACATATAATCTGATTAACTGTTGGAGAACTGTGGAGGGCTCACTCAAGTCTTTCATGGACCACATGGAGCCCTGTGAATTCCAACTGGGCAACCATTAAAAAATATTTCTCAGCATAAGAACTTTCTGTCATTTCATCAGATCTTTGGGATTTGAGGAAAATTAAATGCTTCTATATAATTTACAAATATATTTTTAAATAAAATATTGCAGCCTTTCTGTATGTGAATATGGCTTTCTTCTTTCTCCTATGAAACGTACTTAAAATGGAAATATTTCAGATAAATTATCATGTATTATTTTTGTTTGATTTTCATCCCTTTACTATTTTTATAAACAACTGAAGGCAATGAATGTACCTAGCACTCCTTCTCTTTCTGTTTTTCCTACAACAACCCTGTAAGATGGGTGGAGCCAAGAGAGAGTAACTGGCCCAGAATTATCCAGTCAGTTTTTCATGCCTAAAATTGGGCTAGAACTCACAGTCTCCTGATACCTAGGGCACTAGACCAACCTTATTTATTTATATATTTATCAAAATTGTATTCCATCAACTTAGCTAAAATAGACTCTGTGAAGTTTACAGACCTTGAATAAAATGCAGCATAAAACATTTAAATAAAAAATAAGAACCTTAAATGTATTAAAATAAAACTGAGAAGCATGGAGAAGGAGGGAACAAAGTGCACACAGGGAGGAGGTGGGTAACTATCTCCAATATTCCACACCCCTATGGGACCTCAGGCTATTGGCATAGCTATGTATGGAAGGCTTTTCAGAAAATCAAAAAGATGACAGCGTAGCTGACCTTGGGGGCCAAGAATTTAAAGATGGCAGGCATCACAGCAGAAAAGATTCTTATTCCAGACCCTTCCAGCTGAAATTCCTTGGCTGACAGGGTCTTCATCGTGCCCCTTCTGCCAGCCTGAGACCATGGGCTAATCCCATTGGGGTGAACTAGTTTCTCAGATATCCTGGACTCATGCCTAGAAGGCTTTTAAAGTTGATAATCAGTACCTTGAATTCGATCCACAAGCAAGCTGGCAGCCAGTGCAGCTTGTAGTACAATGTTGTAACATGAGCCCCCTTGGGCCCCAAGAACATCTGTGTTCTGCACCTGCTGAAATTTTTGGATACTTTTTAAGAAGGGCCTGATATAGAACATATTGCAGTGGTCCAGGCATGAGATAAGCAGGGTTTGAGTGACTCAACACAGTGATTGCTGAGCCAGGAAAGGGCACAGCTGATGCACAACACTAAGTTGTGCAAAGGGTCTCTTAGCCACAGCCGCCACTTGCTCATTGAGTGGGAGTCACTAGTCAGGAGAACCCCCAGATTGTACACCGGATCTATCTGGGTAGTGTAACTCCATTCCGAACTGGACAACTATTCAACTACATTACCTCTTATATTGATGGGCATTGTCATTCAACTTTTCAGGAATGTTCCTAGTGTGGGAAAACTATCACAAAGTTGACTAACTTTCATGGAAGAAGGGAATAAAGTGAAAATTATTGATGGTCATAAATTAGTTATTGGTTGAATGGTTCATTATATTTTATATGCTGGAGTTAGGTGGCCTTACAATTTAATAAATATAAAAATAAACATGATTTGTATGTTTTAATGTTTGGTTCCTCCATAGTTAATATTAATAAGATATACTGTATTCTAAGAAATGAACTGAAAACATCAGGTTTATTATTATAAAGTTTCTAGGTAGCTTACAGTGGTCTTAAAGATATAATAAGAATAGCTGCTTAGCTGTCAAAAACCTATACAGTTTCTATAATTCAATCTTGATATTTATTAAAAAGTATGGATTATGTATAGAATAAGTACATTATAGTGATATGAGTAGCCATAAGTAATGGAAGCTAATAACTAATTAGTTTCCATTACTTAGTTTATTAATAACTAATTAATAAACTAAAGAACTACAAATGAGTGTATCAACATTACTTGACAATGTTAGGTAATTAAGATTCCATAATGAACAATTATATGATAATTAATATTCAGAAATATATTATAAAGCATACTGCAGCTATAAATCAGTGGGATTTATCTGAGAATATTTGAAGAAGTACTTGCATTTTTAACAGTCAATATTCATATTAGAATAAAACATATCTTAGTTTATTTATTCCAGAAAACCAGTTACATAACAACCAGTAATATAATACATTTATTAGTATCTAATTCTAAATTGAATGAACTACCTACAACATACTTAAGAACTCTAGGTACTTAGTAAAAAAATACATTTTGATCAGTTGAATCTGCTTCTAAGCAAGGCAGCATTGCCTTAATACAATGTAAATGTTGGGAATGATGTTTGTTTAGCATCCAATTCATCATTTAACACAAAGAAATAGTTGCATAGTGCCATACGGATACTGGTCACATAGATTATCACTCTTACTTTTTCATCTCATAAAACTGAGTCAACATAATGATTAAAGCCTTTTAAAATGGAAATAAATGACTACTAGAAGGAAAAATGTTGGTTATTTCATTCATTTAATATTATTGCCAAAATTGTCCTAAGTAGTTCCTGAAGCAGCAAAGTGATACATACTACATTCTCTAGGATCTGTAGTTGTGAAGCTTTAGACCTGGTTATGTTTTGCATCTGAAATACTTAAGATTTAATTCTACATGTTGCCGCATTGACGTTATTGGAATTTAAATAACTTAACTCTATATAGAAGCACAACCTTAAACTATAATTCTTCCTTGAGTAGGATGGAAAACATAAGTGTTATACCTTAAGATTCAGTGATCGGACTTCTAAAAGTTAATGAAGCTAAACAATATTAACAATAGGTGAACTTATCATTTTTATTAAAACCTAATTAGGATTATTAAATCTAATTTATTTCTGAAAACAAGAAAAAGACAGTCTTTAATTTAAAAAAAGTGTCAACCTGCTGAACTTATAATGAGTTTGGGTTTTAGAAAAAGATTAAGAATGTTGATCGATCTTTACAATTGTAAAATTCAGCTTGGGTCTAATTTGAATTTCCATCAGAGGGATAGTACAAACTTTAAGTATCTTTTTTTTACAACACATGCAACCACAATCACAAATCTTAAATTATACATTTCATCAATATTTTTTGTGGTTAATGATTAAAAGCAGAGATCAAGCCATTAGCATTCCCAACTTACTTCATTTTTTAAAAAAATCAGAATATTCACAATTTATTAAGATTATGATGATTTATTTTAGGAAGCATCATAATGATAGACAGTAAAAATTCTATATGATTTAAAGTTATTTTACTGTGAAAGGGGGTTAATTTGATCTTATCTATTTTAAACTGAATGTTGCAGATGTTCAATCACTTTGTCCTATTGAGAATTTACTTAAGGACTTGGTAATAGGAAAGAAAATATAATCTGCTATGATCTTGGAAGAATGCACTATGGTGGTAAGAAGGTTTATGGTTGGTATAAAAACATAAATAATGCACTACTATCCTAATGAAAAGATATATCAGAAGCAGTTTTAAAATTCCAGGGCATAACACATTTCTGTGGCGATCACACACCTTTCATTATATGTGATGATGACATACATCTTTCATGGCTTCAAATAAATGCATAGGCAAATTTCTGACTTGTCCGGGAATGAAGATGACAAAGAGCTTGTGTTTGCTCAACTACATTTGGAACTTTAGTAGTAAACTTTTCCAAAGTGTTCTGATTTTGGACCAATTCAACAGGTTCAGATAGGACTTATTCTTGACAAGCATCTGGGAATATCAATTCATTTTTGCTCCCTGGATATTTTTAGGTGATAATGGAATATAGGAATTTTTTAAAGTATGGAGTTATGAACATTTCTCTTGCAAGATATGAATAAGGCTCAAAAGGATATGAGATATAATGAAAAAGTGTGTTCATTTACATATTTTAGTGATTCTAGATTTTTAAAAAGCTGTTTCGCCATTAAATAAATTTTTGAATTTTATATATAGATATATAAAATCTTACAAAAAGATATTTAATATATATTGTGTGTAAATGTTATATACATATATATGTATTTGTATGTTTTGTGTGTTGTTCAGTTCTAAAAGTTTGGTTTTGATTTGAGTTTACTACTGTTTTTTACTATCTTTTCATAATCCCATTGATTTACAGATTAATTTACCTAACAGGCAACAGTAGCTTGGCTTCCTTAATATTTTAGATGGTTCTTAATATTGTATTTATTATTGGAAACATATAGTTGTACAATTTTATTAGAGGTTGAGTCTAAGTATTTCTAACAAAGTTAGAAATAAGAGACAATTCTCCTTCTTTTTGCCTAATGCAATCAAATGTATTCTTTAAATTCTACTGTTTCAATCCAAATAAATATTTATTTAGTATAGTGACAAACACTAGTTAGTGTAAAAAGCATGAACAGCCTAGACAGCAGCCTAGACAGCAGTAGACAATTATAGATGACAGA
The DNA here is from genome assembly GCA_039707465.1 of Rhabdophis nuchalis. Classification (NCBI taxonomy): domain Eukaryota; kingdom Metazoa; phylum Chordata; class Lepidosauria; order Squamata; family Natricidae; genus Rhabdophis; species Rhabdophis nuchalis. The sequence goes on along the minus strand of CM077647.1, from coordinate 51,330,176 downwards.
CTGACCAATTATTGAGATACGTTTCTACATTTTATTTTCCTCCCCGTCCCCGTCCCCCTCCCCACACACACACCAGCCCCACACTGACCATTTTTTAAAATTTATATCCAAATAGCAAAAGTGAATTGGAGAATCTATATTATCTACGCTCTTCAGTTGAAAGTAGCTGTTATATTATGTTACTCAATATATTGTTACTCACCTGCTTTACCTCCTCTATAGTATTTCTTTAAGGGGTGAGGTTTACTTTTCCAGGAGCATTTAATTCATTTGGAAAATGTTATTTTAAGAAGTGTAGGACAATAATTATGTTTATTTATTATCCTGACTTTATTATTTTTGTAAATATTGTAACTTAAGGCAGCGAAGACACAAAATACTCCTTACTCTTCCTATTTTCTCCAGAACAACAATCCTGTTGGGTGGGGTGAGCTGACGAAGACAGCCTGGCCCAAAAAGAAATACTTTATTGTAAGTACTGAAGGATATAACATGCTAACAAACAGCTGCATGTTAGATTCATTTATAATTCAGAAGTAAACCCTTCTAGAAATGTATTGTATTATCAAATTAACTAACAGCAAGTTCCTTCTGTATTTGAAGCAGATACCTTGAACCTGGGAATATTTTTGTTGCTTTCAAGATCTCAATTGTTTCTCTAAATGAAGAAAGAAATATCACAATTAGGATTATGTCCCATGGATATGGGAAAATCTAGGTTATAATAGCCCAGTGGATTTATACATCCAACTTGGATTTACAAGATAAAAGCAACTTTTAAATTAAAGTGCTTTTTTCTGAACCGAGCTTATTATTCTGAAGACAGGAATGATTTTCCTAGAAAGTTGTCTCTTTATGCTTGGCTATTATCTTTGATTTTCCCCTTCCACTAATGAGCATTTATCTAAAAGAGCCTCTTAATCCTCTGATGTGTGCTTCTGGTCAGAGGTAACAGTTTGAATAAAACCACTAATCACTTATCACTGATCATTAATCACACTTTTCTCTGGAGCTTTGCAACCTGCACAGGGATAAAAAAAAGACCCAAAGAAGGAATTCAGTTCATACCTCCTCCCCTTACTCACCCAATATTAGCTGCTTTAAATTCTTCATGAAAACTGAATCCTGGGCATAAAAGTAACAGATTCTAAAGAGAGCTTTCAAAATTAAGCAAGTTCCATTCTCTTTCCCATTTTCCCAATTTTAGCAAAGTCTATTATAACCTGGCCAGCCTTTCACTATAGTAAGCAATATTTGTTTACTATACTATACTATACTATACTATACTATACTATACTATACTATACTATACTATACTATACTATTACTATTACTATTACTATTACTATTACTATTACTATTACTATTACTATATTATTACTATACTAATATTAATACTAATACTACAGTACACACTATATTTTATGCTACACTTTACACTATGCTACACTATATTACTATACTACTACTATAGGCTATACTATTCACTAAGCTCTACTACTTCTATATACTATTATACTACACTACACTGCACTGCACTATAGTACACTATTTGTGTACCAGTATCCGTAATAAAGTATACAGATGTACAATTTTTTCACTAACATATTCAGTCAAGAAAATATATGAATCTGTAAAGATTTTTTTTCTCCTTTAGAGTTTATTTTTGAGAGAAGGAATTCCAGTGTAATTTCTAATTGTATCTCCCTCTCACGTCCTTTATGAAAGGTGTGTAGGATTCAACTTCAAGGCTATTATGAGAAGGATCCGTGATGAACCATTGTTAAAACCCCTAAAAAAGAAACCCACATTATTTTTCCAAGTAATGGAGATTATAATTTATAAGTTGGGGAAAGTTAAAGAGACGCGCAAGTTACTCACTTATCAACCTCCTTAGAGCGCCGGGCGACCGGAGACATGCATCTCCTTTCAATCTTCCATCCTGTCCAAGACGGTCGCCCCGAGCGGCTGAGTTTCAAGAATGCTAGTGGCAAGTTTAGTTAGGCAGGTATTCCACCATAGAATTTTCTCATTCCCAGAGTAAAACTTGAGGCAGGGGGCGGGGGGCGGGGTGAGGGGGGGGGGAGAGACGATTGCTGAGAATGCAAAGAATCTTGGAAAGAAGGGGTCACGCTGTACATCTCAAGCTAGGTGGCAGGACTTCTGCATTTCTAGCCTGTCCCTCCTAAAAACTGCCCCAATATCCGAACCTCTTAACTAGCCTGCAGAATGACGTAATGGTCCAGGAGCCAACTCTGACTCCCAAAGATAATGTCAGACAGGGCGGGGGCGACATAAGGGAGGGGGGTGCAACATAGCGATGCAGCCACCTATCAACCAAATATATAAATACCACGAATCCTTGGTGATATTATTTTCTAAAAAACAACAACAGGAGAGGACCATGTTAGGACTGGAGATGGAATGGTGTCGTGACGGAGTGGAGAAGCAAGGGGCTTTTTCATCCTTTTTTTTGTCCAACAACTCTTGTTGAAACTTCTTTCGTCCGAGTCTTCTTTGCTTAAACTAGTGAAACGACTTTTAAAAGTTTTCTCGCTGCCGAGAAGTACTAGAAAGGACGCAGCTAGAAAAGGCAGCAAGACACGGGGACTGGGAGGGGGGGGAGTTCAGTCCTGTCATTCCACCAAAAAAGAAGAGTGTTACGAAGCAGGAGGAAAGAGAGAGAGAGAAAGAGAGAAGTGTACGCCTGATTTGTATCTCTCTCGCCAGTTCCCTGAAAATAGGACTCCGGTCACCCAGGTTGTTATTGTTAACCTGATGATACATTTACTGTCCCTGCGAAAAAGCGGATAAGGCAGACAAACTCGCTCAAGCCCCGGAAGCGAGACATTTCGAGCTGATCCGGAGGCTGATTTGGGCCATTCTAGAAACTCCTTTCCTAAGTGAAAGGGACCGTGAGATCAGATGCTTGTGGAGACAATGTTCCTGAAGAAGGTATGCAGAGCGCGCATCCAGGGCTCGAGCAGTGATCGATCGTAGTTAAGCGGCTGGAGATTCTGTATACGGCTTCTTTAAGTTCAGAAGTCCCCGGCAAATTTGAGGGGAGAGAGGAATTGTAACCCAGTGACAACGGAAGACACGCGCGAGGGGAGATATTCTCCGCTATCCTTCTGGTTAAGTTTTCAAACTTTTGCACACTAATTTCTGTGTTTGGCAGTTACAGGAAAAGATATCGCCAAAGATTCTGTCTGTAGCTGCTGTTTCAGCGTCTAAATATCTGAATGCCCACGCATCATTTTAAATATCCACGTCCTAAACATTTTACTCCCCCCTCCATTCCGATTAATAACAAATGATCAGGGCTACTACATCGGGCAGAGGGACTGGACACAAATCTGCAGGGTTTCGCATCTTCTCGGAGCGAGTCACCCACTTTTCAGCTAGTGTCATGCGCTGACGGGCCGGATCATCTGCCTGAGATAAGACCGCTTCATTCCCCAAGTGAAAGTAAGTCACTATCAATCATTAATTTGTACACAGTCAAGCAAAATCACGGACTCAGCTGCCAAACTAAACATATAGCAAGTACCGTTTACAACAATCTGACTATTTTGTCGGGATCGCACTTTCTTTCGCTTACTCGTCCGCTTCACTTCAGGTTTTTTTTTCTTTTTTCTTTTGCTCTCCTGTCTGTACGTTGATTGCACACACGTTCTGGGTTAAAGGAAAACAAACACCATCCTCTGCAAGCCAGAACTTTTAAGAGACCCTCCGGAAAAGCGAGTTTTCAAATGCAATATAAAGTTGATAGGAAAAACGAAGGAAAAAAATCCAAAACAGTTCAATATTTGTAAGGGACTTACCCAACAAGTGTCAGAAGGAAAGGGACCAGCAGTCTGAGTGAAGGAACCACGTTGGACTGAGAGAAGGTTACAATACGTTCTATTTAGAGAAGCATTACATCACCCTTCGTGACGTCACGTGGGATTCCTGAACTTCTAAATCATTGCGGTCCCCGCTCGAGAGAATCAAGAGAGAGGCGGAGACGTGAGGGGCGTGTTCCAGGCGTACCCCGCCCCCGCCCACTCCGCTCCAGCCAGCCACAATGCAGGGAGGCGGAGGAGTACTGACTGTAAAATCGAAACGGCGCAAGCAAGACTTTCTGCACCGAGGATGACAGGACGCTGCTATTCGATCTGTGAATCAGCCTGGGAAGAATCTACTTGCTGAGTTTGGGAGAAGGAAGCTGCTGGAGACTGAATCCCACCCCCGCCGTCCCTAGTATTTGAATCAGTCTTAGGATGCGAGGTCGGCGTCCCAATTCACTTCGTAAAGGCAGCAAAAAAGCTCTTCCTTTTGCTATTCTGACCGTGATCGGTTCAGGTTTTATTTCGCTCCAATAAAGTCTCCAGCTGAGGTCTAAAGCCTAAAAGTGGGATCTCTGACCACGTAGAAAGTGCATTCCTCAGGATGCTGCATATCACATAAAGATAAGTAGTCAGTGTTATGTACATTATTTTCTTTTCAGAAATTAACCATTAAGTAATGTTAACTTCTGAGCTAATAATGGAGGTGAAGGTAAAAATAATAATATAGAATAAAGCGATACCTTTTTCAAATGTTCTAGTACAGCGTATGGTCCTTTAGTCTGGGTATGGTTTTGGCCACTTAATCCCCCACTATGTTGCTATCTTTCAAGGACTGCAAACAGTTTTGTTGATGTCTTAAACATGCTTTTTTAAAAATAAAATAAAAAAATAAACAACTATATACTGTAGTGATATAGTTAGTTTATGCAACCTGCAGCCCTGAGATTAATAATGTATGTAAAATTAAATCTGCAAATTTTAAGCAACTAAACACATAAATGTGCAACATTAGTGAAACAGAAGGTCTCAAAACCTCAAATATGTTCACAAAACATAAGCATCAAATTAGGATTTTTTTGGGTGTTCAAATCTTTGTCTGTTTTGAGAAAGACAATTTCATAGAAAGATTCTAGGGAAGGGTTATATCATGAAGTTTCTTCAGCTGGTTTTTCTTGGTGATACTTAGGTGGAAGGACTAACATTGGTCAATATTTGGGAAGTCATTTCCCTGGAGGTTTATCCCACTAAATGCAGTGGAGTTCACTTCTGCCTAAAATTGAGAAGAACTAAAGTTCTTTAACAGAAGCCCAATGAAACAGTTAGGATTAATGTAACATCACATTAATTTAGGTTTATTTTTTAGAGCTGAACAAAATGCAATAGCTTTTCCTGACATTTTCTTGTAGACTACCCAAAATAATTTGAGGCTTGGAAAGCTAAATTTCCTATTTCTCATATACAAACTACCAGAACAAACACTTTTGACTGCATCTCAACCCCACATGCAGTGCCCAATCACTTTCCTCACTAGAAGTTAGGCCTAAACTTTTTTCCTGGCTTAAAATTTCTATACATGAAGGCCTGAACACCAAGAAGGCATGACTATCTATCTCCCACCACATTTCATAGCCATTACAGGCAAAACATTTTGGAAATAGTGTGTTGAACATATTCTGCTTTATGACATGAAAGATGAAGGCCAGTATTTTTATTTTTGTCCCAGAACATGCTGTTGATAATCAGTGCATCTTCTTAAGGTCTTGTCTCTCCTGACTGGTAGTAGAATAGCAGTGTAACATGTATTGTAGTAATGATGTTTCTTCCTCCTTCTTGTGTACATCTATACGAGGGGTGCCAAACTCAAGGCCCAGGGGCTGGATCTGGCCCAGAGGATGCTTAGATCTGGCCCACAGCGCCATCCTGAAAACAGTGAAGGACTGGCCCATGGTGCCTCTGCCAGTAAAAATGGACCTTGGGAAGGTCATGCATAACCTTCCCAAGCTCCATTTTCACTGGCATAGGGTTGCAGGAGGAATCCAAGCAGAAAATGGAGTCCATTTTTGCTGGCAGAGTGCTCAGGCCACAGGCACCCCTGACACAAGTTATGTCAATCTGGTCATGCCCAACTTGGGCACCAAGGTCAAACACAACCCTGATGCAGCCTTTAATGAAATCAAGTTTGATCGAAATCGAGTCTATACTAACAATATTTTATTCACAAGGAAAACTAACTATAGATGGTCCTCAACTTACAACAGTTCATTTAGTGACCATTTAAAATTACAACATCACTGAAAAAAGTGACTTATGACCATTTTTCACACTTGCAGTCACATGATTTACATTCAGATGCTTGACAACTGGTCCATATTTATGTTGCTTGTAGTGTCCCGGGATCATGCGATCGTCTTTTGCGAACTTCTCACAAGCAAAGTCAATGGGGAAGCCAGATTCATTTAACAACCGTGTTACTAATTCAACAACTGTGGTGATTCACTTAACAAATGTAACAAGAAAAATTGTAAAATGGGGCAAAATTCACTTAACAAATTTCTCAATTAGCAATATACTGTAAGTCTGGGCTCAACTGTGGTCATCCGATCTGCGGGATCGGATCCTGCCACATACATCCTCCCGGCCGATTCGCTCCCACAGAGAGGGACTTCTCCGGGTGCCGTCCACTAGACTTTGTCAGCGGGCGACGCCCAGGGGAAGGGCCTTCTCTGTGGCGGGCCCAGCCCTCTGGAACGACCTTCCCCCCGACATTAGAACAACTACGGACCTCCGCTCCTTCCGTCAGAAATTAAAAACACACTTTTTCTGCTTGGCCGGCCTAGGTTAGTCTCTACCTCAGGGGTTAGGGAATGTTAATTTTAAAAATGGGGATTTTAGTGCAGGGACAATTAGATTTAATCTGTTTTTACTGTATTTATTTATGTATATATTTTATGTTGTTTTAATTTTTCCCTGTGCACCGCTCCAAGTCCCCCTAGGGAGAGGACGCGGTATAGAAAAAATAAAATTATTATTATTATTATTATCATTATTATTATTATTATTATTATTATTATTATTATTATTATTATTATTATTATTATTATTATTAGTCGAGAACTACCTGTACTTCCTAAATAAGCATACCTCTTTTTTTCCTTATAAGATTTTTTTATGGCATACATGTTCTATGGTTTCAATGGCACTGAATTTCCCATGAACAGAGGCTGATAAATTTACATTCCTGTCAAAATTCAACACAGTATTTATACAGCAAAACAAACAAAACAAAAGCTGCAATGGCAGTCCTAGATGTCAGCATTGATTTGACATAATCATTTTTAATGCAAGTCAAATAAAAGCATTTCATTTGCAAAAGTCTCTAATATCACATCTAGCCCATATGAAGCATCGGCAATGAATTCTGTATTTCTTTGAATGTTATTTATTTCACCAATCAAAAATGTATGCTGTACAATCATTAGCAATAAAGTACAGCAATTCATTAGATGCAGCTTTGAGAGAAAATCTTATAGGGAAATCCTGTGCTAATTTATGCTAAGGTATGCTTGTTGAAAATAAGGTAGGATACTTCCTACAAACTTAAAAGAAGTATTTTCAAACTAAGGTTGAATATACTGTACTGAAAACTGAAAGATATCTTACAAAGAATTGGTGCATATGATGAAATAAATAGTGATCTGTAAAGACCCCTACATAACCTCAGAACTCAGAAGAATGTTTCACTTTGACAGAGCTTCAAACATGCTTTGCAATAACGTGCAGACCCATTAAGCAAAGTTGCCACTGTGATTGCTTTGCTTTGCTCTAACTAACTATATCCAGTAAGCAAAAGATGCTTTTGTACATATAATATGCAAGTGCAGAAGTCTCTATGGGGGCTTTAAAATAAAGGTAAAGGTTTCCCTCGCACATATGTGCTACTCGGTCCTGACTCTAGGGGGCGGTGCTCATCTCCGTTTCAAAGCCAAAGAGCCAGCACTGTACAAAGAGGCCTTCATGGTCATGTGGCTGCCATGACTAAACGCCGAAGGTGCACAGAACGCTGTTACTTTCCCACCAAAGATATTTTTTATTTTTCTACTTGCATTTTTACATACTTTCAAACTGCTTTAAGGAGCTACTAAAGTGATAACAGGATAGAGAAAGGTATTGTTACTTTTGCACTGCACCAAGATAAGTTAAGTATTAGGAAATTGTTGATCTTTACTTTTCCAATAAGGCAGATAATGAGAAAATTTTCACATATACAATAGTCCACATTAAGCAACCACAACTGGAACTGGCAGATCAGTCCTCTGGGATTTGTTGTTTGGAATAAACAATCACTAGGCAAAACTCCCAAGAGAAAACAATGATAATTTTATTTACTACTTTGAAAAGAGGGTGCACCATGCACATGCAGGTACTGTGGACACACCTTAAATCATGAATATGTTTTCTTTATATTCCCTATTGCTGTTGCAAATTTACCTCCCACCTTTTCCTCACTTGCTTATTACTCAGGCTGTGACAACCTACCCGAAGCGCCCAAAGTGAATATATTATTTCCCACCTCTAAATACATCTCCAATTACTCGAATTCTATTGCCCCCTGCCCTTATTTACAAATCATCTTTCATGGTACTGTTTCCTAGGGATTGTTTCTAGAGTAACTATGATAACCAGCAAATTCTGGTTAAGACCGGTTTTTAGTGTAGCAGGGACCTCCGATCCTAGCTCCTATATACAGCTCCCAAGCTTCAGTCTAGGTCATGAGATTAGAAACATACAATGCATTTTCTTCACAGGCTACTATGTCTTCTGTAATTTCTGTAAAAACAATGGTTTCTATTTCCCACAATTGTTAAATGAAGTAGTCACCAAGTGAAGCCGTAACTGTGCTTACTATCTTACTTCTGCTTTAATTTGCTTTACATACCAGTGAAGGTCAGAAATGTGAAGATTGGTCATAAGGTTACTTTTTCATCATCCACATAACTGAACAGTCACTAAATGAAACAAGTCCTAAACAAGAACTACATACAGTGCTAAAATGTTATTTATACAGTAAATGGAGAACAGGACTCAACTTACCAACTGCTAGAAATTTAAATTTCTTCTCTGCTATAGGGCTTATTAATTTTTTTCTAGATGATTAAAGTTATATTTCCAACAGAATTTGTACATTGTTAATAGTAGCCACAGCTTGCAATAGTCAGCCTTCCTTGTGCTATTAATTGCTTGAGGGTTTTCTGAATGTTCTATTATTATTTCTTATTTTTTAACATTGTTTTATACTTGATATGTTTAATAACATTTTGTTAGATCTTAAATAAATAAAATTTCTATAAGAATGTTCCATCCCAGTCCGTAATGAGAAGAAACATATTGTCACCAAAGTTGTACACTATTTTGTAATAGTGCTAAAACTGCATATTTCACTAATAGATTATGATTATATTATATCAATTAGGGTTAAAGCAAGACTGCATTTTATGCCTGCTCATATACTGGATTATTGCCCTTTCATTTTAATAGACTACAAAAGTAGAATTTATTTGGAGTCAGAAATTCCAGGCCTAAAGTCACAGCAAAATTTCTGGGAAAGGCACAGCACTCCCTCAAGAGAACTAACAAGATTAATTTCCCCTGAGAAATCAAGATTGGCTTATAATATTTTGATTTTGAGTTAACCAGTAGACACAGGACTCACCTAAGATATTTTTCTGCTGCGAACTAAGGCAAAGGCTTTGCTTGAAACAAAACTTTATATCACAATGTTTTTGTTTAATTGTGACTTTCATTGTGGGCTGTAAATTATAATATTAATACAAATTAATTTATATATTAATATTAATTTATACATTGAGTGATGTTTTAATACAGTATTAATATTAATATTCATCTAAATACAATGCACTATAAATATACAATGTACAAGAGCCAGTCTGATGTAGTAGTTAAGGCACCAGGTTAGAAATCAGGAAACTGTTAGTTCTAATCCTGCCTTAGACATTAAAACTGGCTGAGTGAGTTTGGACCAGTCACTGTCTCTCAGCCCAGTTCCTTTCACAGGGTGATTGTGGGAAAAGTAGGTACGTAAAGAACTGTTACCTACAGTTCCAACAGAAGAATTGTTTGTATCTACATTGCATCTTCAGTAAGCTATTAGAAGAGATTGGAGAAGTGAAGCAAAGTAAGATAATGAGTATGTTTTGCTGGTCAAAGCAAAGGAATCACATAATTTAGTAAAATGGCTTCAGGATTGTGCTTCTCTTAAAGCATTGTTGAAGCACAGCATGTTCCCAAAAGCTTCATATACTCCTTTTTCACATCACAACTTTGAGCAGCTGATTATAGTCTACTGTACAACATAGTTTTCCAAAAAAATTCTTAGCTTTCTTCTCTCTTCTTCCAGATACAATATTTTTCAATCTAAATGTTCTCCTTGTGCAGGTACTTATGTCCTATATTTTAAATTTAAAAGATAGTCACCAACTTCTGCATAGCAAATGAGTGCCAATGTATGCTAGGTCTTAGGACTGAAATAATTGTCTTGTAAATGCATTTGTACCTATCTGGCCTTTCCTTGAATTTTGCCTATTTAACTTTAAAATCAGATTTCTGGCACTCATATTTATATATATATATATATACATACACATATATATATATACATACACATATATATATATACATACACATATATACATATATATACATACACATATATATATATACATACACATATATACACATATATACATATATATACATATATATACATATATATATATATATATATATATATATGTAGATTTTGGATTATTCGGGTCTTTTCCCGTGTAAAATTAAAGGTGTTTTTGCAACGTTTCGATGGGATCACCCCCATCATCATCAGGCTTTGGCTTCTGCCTTTTGCCTTTTGCTATATATATATATATAGAATATATATATTCTAATCAGAATGAAAGGCATGTATGCTGTTTAGATGAACAGAAAAATCGATATTTGTGAAACAGGTGTTCATGTTGAATAGGTTCAACTGTTATACATTTTTATATAATATAAGAGGCTAATAATGTTCTGAAAAGAGCTTATGTATGCCTGACTCTATCTATTATTCCATTTTATTTTCTTTCTATTATGTTTAGCACTCTATATTTAAGACACATCTTAAAAACCAATGAAAAGAATAAAGTTTAAATAAAATACAATTACTAGAATTGTAAAGTTTAAATAAATAGTAATGTTTACTGAAAAATGGTAACGCAGTTGGTCACTCTCTATGTACAGAGATGGCCTTCAAATAGAAAAGAACAAGTCAGGTGAGAATTTTGAAGTGGCATTATATCCATCTTGGCACCAGCCCTATGGAACAGCACAGCAACACTCGGAAATTCAGGTGCCCTCGACCTGCTGATGTTTCAAAATACAGAGGACTTCAGTCTTGTCCTGGGAATTAGGCCAGGTTATTGGGTAAGTCTGGGTGCTGGTTGCATATATTTTTTGAGTTTGCCTAAGCACATTTGCGCTGCTATTTTTTATTATTACTAGTTTTTTTTAAATTGTTCATATTTATTATGATTATTTTTTATTAGCTACCAATAGTCCTGTGCCAAATTTAAATTTTAATACATTCATTTTAATAAATTTTAAATAGTAATTGTGAACATATCCAGAGTTGACATAACCTCCAAACTCATAATCTTTGCTGTTAGTTAAGTCAATTATCAACTTTTCCCCTTTACACTATACAAAGTTTTGTACCTAAGGTTATAATGCTCCGAGCTGATTGCCAAGTCATACAATGATGAAAGTATGGTATCAGGGGCACTAGGATATCTCACACAACACAAAAGGGGCAGGTTTTCATAGTCATCCTTCTCACAGGTGATTTTTGAGCAATAATCCAAAACAGCAAATGAAAAGGTATGAAAATCATATTAAAAATAAGAGTATCTATAAGAACCTTTATGCTCTGATTATCTTCTATGCAAATCTATGATTTATCATTAGTAAAGCTATAGTTATGAGGAAGGGAAAGGTCTAGTAAGATTCTGACTGAGCCCAATTTTCCTTTCTACTGCTTATTTATTACGATATAATCCTTGGAGGCCTAGTAGATTGAAACAGTGTCTAATTATATTAGTAAAAAACCAAGCAAGTAATAAATTAGCTTGTGCCAAGATTATAACATTGTGATCATGTCCCACCCAATCTATATTCTAAATGGACTGCATAGATGACATGAGTGGCACACAAATCTAAATAAATAAATAATATTCATTATATTCATAGGCATATGGATTTAGATCTCCCTTAATCAGTTGGCAACAGAATAGAAATTAGCACAACCAGTAGCAAAATTCCTCTCTATCACTAATTAATATTTAAGGTAGCCCAGGTGTGGCTGTTAAGAATCAATACCAGCTTGTTGAAATATAATTAAAATAATTCAAAGATGGTAGCAAAATTTATATTATCTCTATGTGCCACCTATTTAATCATCACTGCAATCATTATAATCTCCAAACCTAGGGCTATCAGATCCAAGTGCATATAAGTGCATACCCCCGGATATCAGAACTACCACGGACCTCCACTCCTTCCGCCAGAAACTTAAAACTCACCTGTTTCATCAAGCCGGCTTGGCCTAACCTATGCTTCTCGCCCCAGTCTGCAATTCGGTTTTATGGGTTCAGTTTTAATTTTTATAAATTTGTACAGGGTTATTTAATTTGATTTTAACTTTGTTGTATTGTCATGCTCTTAGTAGTTTTTAATTTCACCTGTACACCGCCCCGAGTACCTGTACACCGCCCCGTCCCGAGTCTAAAAATCCAATAAAATAAAATAAATAAATAATAAATAATACTGAACTATTAGTATCTAAGTGATCATCTGGATTTTTGTAGCCAAGTCTATAGCCATACCAAAGCCAATGCTTTGCAGTTATAATCAAAAAGCAAACAGAATTGAAAATTATAGCATCTGAGTTTAGGGTCTGTAGTGCAACCATCTACTTAACTATTTCAATCAAGAGAAAAATTAGGCTTTCAGATTCTGGGAGCTAAATGACCTCCGATTCCACTTCTGAGATAGTGGTGCCCCAAGTGTTCTTAGAAGATTCATCAGTTTGGCAAGGCTCCCAACCTTGAAGGGAAGGGTATTTATGGAGTCCTGTTGGTTGAGGAAGTATATTTGACCAGATACATAGGATTTTCTTTCTATTAGCTTCTTCTTATTTTTCTTATTTTTAATGTAATCCACCCAGAGTTGCTCTGGAGTTGGGTTAAATTTGATCACTAAAAATAAATAAGTTAATATAATCACAGAGATAATATGTACCCATAAATTGTGACATGCTGCATTCAGGCTGTCAGTTAATCCTTCTTGTTATGTTGAATGTGTTATGACTATGATCTGAAGGGAAGAATATATCAGTTTACTAGTAGTAGTAATAAGAAGTTGAAATACTTGATGTTTGCCAAGTATATGAGAAAAGATTTACTTTGATTTTAGTGGTTTGGACCAATAGTACAAAGTATTTTCAAAAAATTAGTATACCTGTGTTTTAGATGAGTAAGTGTATTAATATATCCTGTTAAATAAGGAAAGTTTACTTACATAGTTTAATCATGCTGCAGAGGTAGGGATAATATACTTGAATATTCCATACATCTTAGAATGCTTAAAGAATAAGAAGTCAATATCTCCAAAGTTCTAGCAACTGATGTTTTCTGATATTCTAGCAACTTATTTCTTTTTAAAAATATGAATGAGATTGCTATACTCATTGTATTGCATTTATAGTTGGATTCTTCTGGCTGGCTGAATGGCTAAGGCTCTTGCCTGACATGCAATACAGCCCCGGTTCGAATCCCAGTAAGGGTATGGCTAGCTGATAAGAGCTAAAAAGCTCGAAATAGATCTGTACTAGTCTCCCTGATTTATTTATTGATCAGCTCATAAAACTAACACACCTATTAAAAAAATCACACAACGGAACTCATGGCTTTCTGTCTAGATGGTCTCTGGTGATGAGCCAAAAGGCAGAAGAGGAAAGCAGTATGCTTCCTCCCTTAATTGGGGCCCTAACAGGGTGTTGTGGAACAATTATATATATGTATATGTAATTGTTTCACAACAACCTGTTATTAGGCCCCAATTAAGGGAGGAGACATACTGTTTCCTTTCCTGCCTTTCGGCTCATCACCAGAGACCATCTAGACAGCAAGCCAAGAATTACGTTGTGTAATTTTTTAGATATGTGTGTTAGTTGTATGAGCTGATAAATACATTAAATTAGAGAGAGACCAAGATAGATCTATTTCGAGCTTATTAGCTCTCATCAGCTGGCCATACCCTTTACTGGGATTCGAACCGGGGCTGTGTTGCATGCCAGGCAAGGAGCCTAGCACTTAAGCCAAGCCGGTTCCCCTTATTGCATCAGCTGAGACAGGGTATATTAGTATAGGTAATTTTTTCACAACAACCTGTTATTTGATGGTCTCTGGTGATGAGCCGAAAGGCAGAGAAGGAAACAGTATGTCTCCTCCCTTAATGGGGCCCTAACAGGAAGTTGTGAAAACAATTATCTATACTAAATACTCCTGTCTCAGCTGATGCAATAAGGTAGAGCCGGTTAGGCTGAATTGCTAGGCTTCTGCCTGAGATGCATTACAGCCCCAGTTCGAATCCCAGTAAAGGGTATGGCCAACTGATGAGAGCTAATAAGCTCGAAATAGATCTATCTTGGTTTCTCAAATTTAAATGTATTGATCAGCTCATAAAAATTTTTTTTTTTAAAAATTAAAAAAAAACCTAACACACACACACACACACATATATATACATACACACACACACAGAGAGAGAGAGAGACACGCACATACATATATACACATACTGTGTTTATGTTTAATGGGATATATATATATCCTGTTAAGCCCCAATTAAGGGAGGAAGCATACTGCTCTCCTTTTCTGCCTTTCGGTTCATCACCAGAGACCATCTAGACAGAAAGCTATGAGTTCCATTGTGTAATTTTTTTATTATGTGTGTTACGTTTTTTGAGCTGATCAATAAATTGTCCCGTGTCCCGCAGCGTTTTTAAAAAGTCTCGATTTTTGGATTTTTGCCTGGGGCGGTGGCGGGCACAGGCGCTCTGCACGTGCTCAGAGGCGGCCTGTGGCCAGGGCCGTGGCACGGGGTGAGGGCAGGAAGCAGTGGCCGGAGCGAGCTGGTGGGCAGGGGGAAGGGGAGGGCCGGCGAAGGAGAAGCGAGTGAGCAGCCAGGCAGGCAGCAGGTGGAGGAGCAGAGCTATGTGCGGCGGGGCTGCAGCTGGAGCCCGCATGGCCCTGAACTTTGCACCGCTACTGCCGCTGCCACAATGCACTGAGAGTGTTCGGCCGGGGGGCCCACCACCGCCTGCCCGTCCCGCCATGGGTATAGCGCATGGTGACTGGGGGCTGGGCGAGGCGGCCTCTGCGGCGGGACAGGCAGGCGGTAGTGGGGCTCCCGGCCAACCGCTCTCGGCGGCGGCGTAAAGTTCAGGCCCGCGCAGGCTCTGGCTGCAGCCCCACCGTGCACAGCTCTCCTCCTCCAACTGCTGCCTGCCTGGCTGCTCGCTCACTCCTCCCTTGCCGGCCCTCCTGCCTGCCTGCCAGCCCGTTCTGGCCTCCGGACTAAAAACGACACTACGAGCAAACTGGAAATGAATTCCGGTTTGCTTGTCGTTTGTAGTCCTCCGGAGGCTTCAGAGCCTTCAGGGAAGCCTCTTGAAGGTCCCTGAAGGCTCTGGAGTGCCCTATGAGCAAACCAGAAGCAAAACATAGTGTTGGTCTTAGTCCGCCGGAGGCTTCAGGAAAGCTCCTGAAGCCTCCGGAGGGCTTCTGAGGAGGGCTGTTTTCACCCTCCCCAGGCTCCTATAAAGCCTCTGGAGCCTGGGGAGGGTGAAAAAAGCATGTAGAAATGGGGGGGGGGAGTGCCTGCCATACACACATGTGCACTGGTGACAGGCATTGCATTATGAGTGTGGCATGCTGGCACATGCCCCCCCTGCACTCCCCCTTATGGCACGCGAGCCTAAAAAGGTTCACCATCACTGCTCTAGCTTGACTTTGTTCTACTACTTGTGCTTGCGTAATGTTGAATTCCAATATTGCACAATCACTTGCCCCCAAGATTCCTGTAGCTTCAATACCTTCTATCATTTCATCTGTTAGTGAAAATTAAGTCTGATATGGCTGATCACCTTGTTCCCTTCTCTACTTTTTGGGAAACAAAGTTGTCTGCTAGGTTTGTTAGGAACCTGTTGGATCTTCCACTTGGTGCAGAGTTTGTCTCCCAGTTGATGTCAGGGTAGTTAAAATACCCCATTACTATTGTAATGTGTTTCCTACATAACTTAGTTAGCTGACTAGCAAAATGTTCATCTACTTCCTCTGCTTTGTTGGGTGACCTATAGTATAGGCCTATGGCAATGTCATTTTCCCCCACCCCCTTTAATATTGACCCAAATGCATTCAAGATAATTTTCATCGTTGTGCTCTATTTCTGAAGAGATATAATTATTTCTTATATACAGTGCAACTCTATCTTCCCTTTTATTTGGTCTATTTCTTTTAAATAATTTAAATTCCTCTATCTGTATGTTCCATTTGTGGGTTTCATCCCACCAAGTTTCTGTAATATCATATCTTCCCTCGTTTACTTGAATTTCTAATTTACCCTGTTCATTCTTCATACTCTGTGCATTGGTGTATAGACATTTGAGTTCATTTTAGTTGACCCTGTGTTTACTGTTGTGCCTGACTGTCCCTACTTTCTTGCCACCTGTTTGATTAGTGCACTTGGTTTGGCACTCTCTATTAAATGCTTGGTTTTGCTTGACAGCAAGATTGATAATCTTACCTGCACTAATAACCCTATTAATTTTAGATTGCTGGGACAGAAATGTTCTATGTCAATTAATTCTCTATCTCCACTTCAGTTTAAATGTTTATCCAGAAAATATTTGAATTTAATGCCAAGTAGCTCAGTTCCTTTCTTTGATGGATGTAAACCATCTCTTTCGTACAGTTTTTCACTGGACCAGTTGCAGACATCATGACTAATAAAAACCAAAGCCTTCACTTTTACACTACTCCTTTAGCCACACATTCAACTCTGCTACATGCTGGCCTTTCCCTGTTTGTGCCAAGATCATTTGTACCAAGATGTATAATAGCATCGACATCACAGTTCTTACTGGCATTCTTGTCTTAAGAATAATGCCTCTTTTTCTCTGCTGGCAGTAGCATCTGCAGACCTCTTTCAAAACCTCCATATACTTTCCTAAATGTACATCCCTTACAATTGAATCGCCAACCAGAAGGTGTCCTCTGTACTCCCTCTCATTCCTCTACACTCACAGCCAGCAGCTCCTCCCACTAGCCTCTGAGAATTGAAAATACAATGGAGGCAGGTTCACTCTATCTTTGTCCTCTGTATTCCTTCTCAGTCTCCCCCACTCACAGCCAGCAGCTCCCAGCAGCCTCTGGGAAGTTTAAAAAAAAGCACAGAGTGGAAGTGTGTTTATTCTGACATATTTGTCATTAATAATGTTAACTGTTCTAACAAGAAAATCACTTTTATGTTATAAATGAGGAATCTGAGATGAAGAGGAAAAGAATTATGAACTTCTTTTAAACACTGTTTACTAAACTTGACTGTCCTATCTCATTTACAATATAATTCATATCACAAATGCTTTCCTTAAGTCAGCATGTGGGTAGTTGTCAGAAATGTCAGCCTGTGTGCTGAGATTAGCAACAACCAACCAACTTGCCATACATTTAGAAGTGTTTGTAACATCCATATATTGATTATATCAATATGCATATTAAAACTGGCAGGGGTGGGTTCCTAAGGGTTCGCACGGATTTACCGATCCCGAGCGATCCGGTTGGACCGTGGACCCGGAAGTAAGTCCTCCGCGTTCGTCCCCGCGCCCCCCCCCGCCGCCCAGCCAACGCTAAAATCGCTGGACGCCGGGGGCTTGGAACTCGGAGGGGTGCCCGGGACGCGTGCGAAGATCGCCTCTCCGTGCCGCTTCTCACCACTGGCCAGGGAGCTTAGCGCCAAGCGGCAATGAGAAACGGAGAGGCGCGGGCCGTGTGCAAAGTTCGCATGCTGCCCCTCGCCTCTCTGCTCCGCTTCTCACTGCCGCCCAGGGAGTTTAGCGCCGGGGCGCGTGAGATGAGAAAGGGAGAGCCGCGGGGTGTGTGCGAAGTTTGCATGCTGCCCCTCACCTCTCCGTTTCTCACGCGCCCCGGCGCTAAGCTCCCTGGCTGCAAAGGCCGCATGGCACAGGGCTTCCCGGCGCTTCCCAGCGCTAAAAGTTTAAAGCGCTGGGGGCGGGGGGGAGCCCGGCGCCCTGCTGCATTTGGGGCCAGACCGGCCATCGGTAAACTCGCTGGCCGGCCTGGCTGCAAAGGCCGCATGGCGGGGCTTCCCGGCGCTTCCCAGCGCTAAAAGTTTAAAGCGCTGGGGGCGGGGGGGAGCCCGGCGCCCTGCTGCCAAAGCCAGGCCGGCCAGCGAGTTTACCGATGGCCGGTCTGGCCCCAAAGGCAGCAGGGCGCCGGGCTCCCCCCCCGCCCCGGCGCTTTAAATTTTTAGCAGCGGGAAGCGCCTGGAAGCCCCGCCATGCGGCCTTTGCAGCCAGGCCGGCCAGCAAGTTTACCGATGGCTGGGCTGGCCCCAAAGGCAGTATGGCGCAGGGCTTCCCGGCGCTTCCCGCAGCTAAAAATTTAAAGCACCGGGGGCGGGGGGAGCCCGGCGCCCTGCTGCCTTTGGGGCCAGACCGGCCATCGGTAAACTCGCTGGCCGGTCTGGCTGCAAAGGCCGCATGGCGGGGCTTCCCGGCGCTTCCCGCCGCTAAAAATTTAAAGCACCGGGGGCGGGGGGAGCCCGGCGCCCTGCTGCCTTTGGGGCCAGACCGGCCATCGGTAAACTCGCTGGCTGGCCTGGCTGCAAAGGCCGCATGGCGGTGTGGTGAAATAGCACCCCCTATTGAGGGAACGCTGTACCACAGAAGGCGGGCTGCTCCGGTGGGAAAATAAGAACGAAACACATGGGATTTTCCTCCAAATGAGCGCGCCCTGACTAGCTCAGTGCGGGTCTTTTTATTAGATACAGAAGTAAAAGATACATTTCAGTACAGCGTTGATTGGACATTCAGTTACTTGGTAGAATATGCCTAGTCAGAATACAGTTGCTTGGTGAAACACATATAATAGCCTGGGAAAATACATTCAGCTATCCAGTGGCCTGGGAAAATACATTCAGCTATCTAGCAAAATACATTTGGTTACATTTTGTGTATTGCTTTGTATCCAAGAATTGGGTGTTGGTACACACTAACCTTTGTTAGCCTTTGTCAGGCGAGATGACATGTGCTTCCTAGGTTCAGGGTTCATTCAGTGGCCTAACAATGGTTTAAAGCCTATACTAATTTAAAACCTACTGAACTGCCAAAACCTGGAATGATAATCGCAACATCTCCTCTGTTTTTTGTTTTTTAAAAAAAGATGTACTTCGTCACCATACAGCAGCCTGAGGGGAGGCTTGATTCGGTGTTTGGGAATTACCTCCTCTTCCTCGTCACTGCCCATGGTTAACGATTTCTTCTCCAGGGTTCTCCCTGGGGCTCAGGAGCGTATTTCTGTTTCCACAAAGCGTTAATGTGAGCTATAACTAGCTTTAAAAAATTCACACAAGCAAAAATAGGCAAAAAACAAAATAAAACAATACATCCTAGAGCAATCATACCATTAAAAGCTACAATGAATGCAAAGCAAATAATTTTCAAATCAAATAATTTTTTTAAGCCATTTGTCTGATATATTTTGAACAACTTTTTCACTATCACCAATTTTACCAGATACTTTTCCTTCTTTCTTCTACATGCTTTTACCTTCTTTTCACATGTTACCTTTACTCCCATATATATTCCTTTCTTTTTATTCTTTTCAAAGAGACACCTTTGGAATAAAACCTTCATTATTAATGAAAGCAAGCATTGAATACAGCAACATAGCATAACAAGCATAGCAACAATACCAATTATTGTAATTACAAAGTTCTTTAACCATGTTATATTAGGGAGCCATGTATATAATTGCGTCTTGTTAAATGCTAAATTTAGTATAGTTCTATATGCATCTTTTATCTGCCATGTCTGAAGAAAGGGTTGGTGTGTCCATCTTTGTCCGGGCTGGGCCTGGTTAAGCACCGAACGGCGGTTTCGGGATCGGTGGCTGTTGGGAAAGATGTCCTTTTTTTTTTTCCTGTGTCATGCGGTGTGCAAGATGGTCAGGTATTGGTAGACATGCAGCCAAGTTCAGCAAAACCACCTCTATTGCGTTGGTCGCAAGGTGTTTTCCATCAAAGCTTTGGCAGGTGTACAGTCCGATGGTGGCTTCAGAGGCTGTAAATGTCAATGTCATTGTGCAGGGGTGATGTGAGTATATCATGTAATGTCCTGTGTGTGGGCTGACATGTTTACCTCTGTGTAGAAAGGCAAAAGGGCAATAAATCTGTTCTGGATCCTTGCATCGGATGACAGCTATGGCTCCCTTCTGGAGAAACTGGAGCAAGGGTCTGCATTCAAGGAGTTGATGCGAGGGTTGGAGCAGGAACAGGAGTAGGAACAGATGCATCTTGGGATGGTTTCAGGTGACAGGAGTGCACGTGACGACCAGGAACCCAGACAGTGGTGTTGTCCGCAGATCAAGTGATGGGATGTGCGGGACGTCTCCAGGTAGGATCAGGCAGCAGCCGGTAGTAGACAAGAGGCCGTTGATGGTCTGGCAGTGGTGATGCAGAGGCAAAGTGATGGCAAGCAGCAGACGATGGAGGTTTGCCGGTAAAAATGAGAAAGTTTAGTACATACAAACACAAATTAAGAATGTGTTGCAAAGCTGGGAGGCTAGGGGGTCCTTTTCCCTTTCCATCATTGTACCTATCCAGGGCGTGTTTTAAAGTTTGGTTTGCTCTCTCAACCATTGCTTGGCCCTGACTATAGTAAGGTATACCAAATCTGTGTATAATTCCCCATTTTTAACAAAAGGTAGCAAAGGTAAGATATTTTGGGCGTTCCAGCGATGCAAAAATCCGAATACAATGATGTATAACATGTTTGGTGGTCTCACCCCCTTTGGGGGGAGGCCATGATGAACACTGAATATGTATCAATAGATACATGTAAATACTTCCATGGGGAGAAGGAAGCATATTGGGTCACATCCATTTGCCAAATTTGACAACAATCAGTTCCCCTGGGGTTTACATCCATGGGAACAGCATGGGCTTGTTTGCTGCAGGTGGGGCATTGCTGAATAATAGCAGTGGCTTCACCTGAAGTAATACCAAATTGTTTAATGAGAGCCTTTTTAAATGGAGGAAATAATTTGTGAAACATAGGGACTGTCCAAGATTAGATTAAAAGGTTGATCAGAAAATTGTTGAAAAGCCAAAATTGAAGCATAGAGTTCTGCGCGTTGGGCAGAAGTCTGTGGTGGAGTAATTTTTTGTGCAAAAACTGTAACGGCATCTGGAATTGGAAATGAAGAAAAAGGAGTTTCTCACACGAAAGGTATGGTTTTCAAAAGTTGTAATCTTGGATCAAGTGGATGATGACAAGAAACAGAACCAGGCCAGTCAGCAAGAGCATACTGTAATGCTTCGCTGGAGGCCAAAAGAGTTTCCCAAGTCCCTTAGTAATAAGGAGTGCTATTTGAGCTGGCTTTGTAATTAAGGTAGAACGAGGTGTGTGTGAAAGATGTATCCATTCAAGAATTAAGAGTGAAGGTGTAACTTGTACAATTGCAGCTATAGGTAATTGTAATGTGTTAATTATCAAAAGTGCAAGAGGAAAACCATCCAGCGATCTGTCAACCCATTTTGTTTTCAAGGCTTTGTTTACTAAATGCATAGTGTCAAAGTGTTCTTTCTGCAATGGGATTTTGTCTGCTGGTTGCTTACCTTTAGTTAAGGCGTTGAAAAGAGGTGAAAGTTGAACAGTAGTAAGACCTAAATAAGGACGTATCCAATTAATGGAACCTAAATAGTAGTAAGACCTAAATATTGAAAAGGAGGAAAAGTTTGAACTTTGTCAGAAGCTATGTAAAAACCCTTTGGATGCAAAGGAATGGAGAAAGAACAATCGTTTAAATCAATAATCATCATGTCATAATTTTAAGAAATCAATTTTGGATTAGTTGTAAAAATCTGCTGTGGGGCATGAGGCTTCTGGGAGCAAGATCATAGTTAAATGTGAAAAAATATTACAGGCAAGGCATGAGGTAACGGTTAAAGCAAAATATCAAAAAACTTGGAATCAATACTCAAAAATTTAAAAAATAATTTAAATGGAAGGAACTTTTCCATAGGCAGATATCAAAAACAAATGACAAAGAAAATGGGTATCTTTAAATCTGACTTCAAAAAAGGTGTGGAAAAAAAGCTTCATTGTATGGAAGCTAGGTAACTCTCATTAAATATGTGAGAAATTTGTAAAATGCAGGCAAAATAACAGAAAATCATTCCTGCATATGGATTAAAATAAGCATAAAAATCAAAAGATGTTCAAAAGAAAACCCAAAATTGTTGGCAAGACTGAAAAATAAATATCATACAGTTCATTAAGATGGTGATAATAATTGAATTGCATGAAAAAAGGTGAAAAGTAAAAAGTGAAATAGGATTATTTGTAGATAAATGTGGATATGCTGTGAAACTCACTTAAAAATCACTTTCTTTTCTCCTTCTGTCTGTTTTTCTCTGTCCCTTACTTTCTCTTTACTCACTTTCTTACTTTACTGTTCTTTCATTTTCTTCTTTTTCTTTATCTCTTTTTGCCTTTCTTTTTCTCTCTCTTTTCTACTTTTCTCTTTCCCTCTTTCACTTACGTTTTCTTTCTTTCAGTCCCCTTTAAGATGTGTGAGTGTGTGTGTGTGTGTGTGTGAGAGAGAGAATGAATGTACTTTGAGTCCCCTTTAGATGTGTGTGTGTATGCCCTGTGTGATTTCACCCTTTCACCCCTCCCTTTTTCCCGCTCCTCCCTAGTCACTGTGTTCTTCAGAGAGATGCAGGCAAGGGGGGGGGGAAAGTGGGCAAAAGAAGAGGGTGATCCCATTAAGGGGGCAGCAGTTTTTCTGCTCATTTTAAAAGTTTTTTGCAACATGAGCAAACAATTTTTGGGCGGAAGGACTCGAAAGATCTATGCCATCTAGGGCTCCTCCCTTACCCCCACCTGGAGGAGGGCATTGCCAGTCCTCCCACAAGTAAGCAAATTCCAGTGAAAAACGAAAAAGAAGCAGGAAGTATTTTTTTTTTTTGCAACGCGACCACCAGAAAAGATTTGGTGTCCATTTTGCAGACCAAAGGTTTAGTCTGACCACACCCTTACAATGAAAAGTTTCACATTTATTCCAACAGACACACACCATTCAATGCAATTCTTTCTGACTGATGTCACTCAAAACACAGATTAAATACATTCATACAAGGCCTTTTCACATGTACAAACATAAAACAATAGACTCCACTGTTCCCAAAAGAAAAAAAAATTCTCTATACACCTAATGTGGCATTCAAATCTGGATGGATTCAGGATCTGCTGGCGTCCGGCCAAGCCTATGTCACTGGTGCAAAAGTGACCAGGAGCGCTCTTTGACATTGTCTATGGCCCACGCCAGTTTTTCCAGCCCATCATTGTTGAATGCCTGCCGAACCACAAAGGGGTTTAGCTGTATCATATTAGGTAAAAATTCATGGAAACCCATAGAAAACGTTCAAGTCGGCTTGAATGAACAAAGAAGGTACACTTTATACTTTGATCAAAGTTAAAGTTCTGAGAAAGGATTCACATGTGCAAAGGATATGAGAGGAAAATACAAAATTCAAAGGGATTGTCCCCTTTACACCAAAATAACTTTGTTCTTCAAAAAGCCTTTGTCCTTTGCATTCTAATTACTCTAACTATAGTTATTAGTTATTTTAATCAACATTTGTAAACTTTAAATCAAACTTTAAGTCATATAAACTAACATATGGTAAAACTTAGATCATATATCCTAACTGAATTTGCATTCTTCCTGGCTCAAAAGGTACTGTTAGCTTTTCCCTAGTTTGCTTAATTGCCCACTTAGTAATACAAAAG
The DNA here is from genome assembly GCA_039707465.1 of Rhabdophis nuchalis. Taxonomy (NCBI): domain Eukaryota; kingdom Metazoa; phylum Chordata; class Lepidosauria; order Squamata; family Natricidae; genus Rhabdophis; species Rhabdophis nuchalis. The sequence continues at coordinate 51,306,140 of CM077647.1, read as the reverse complement.
AGTGTGAAACTAGATTGCTCTGGTGTTAAAGGAGCAGGGAAATACGTTCTCTTTTTCTTAAGGAAAAAGAGGTTGTAAAGAAAACCTCAGATCTTATCACAGGAGGGACACTATGAATTGCTGGCATATGCTTCCACAGAAATACAAATTTATCTAAATACTAAACAGAATATTTCTAGCATACTTTCTCATAACAGATAGCAATAGCAAGTTTTCTACTTAAATGTAACAGATATCTAAAATAACAAGTTACAATCCTAAAAACCCCCCGACTATAGCTAACTTTTATGTGCATTTAAACAAGGACACAAACGAGAGAGAAAAATTAAAGTAATCTTACAGTATAGTTTTCCTAAGCAATAAATATTTTTACATACCTGAAAACCAATTAGGTGTCCAATTAAAACATTAAGGTCCAATTAAAACATCATCCATGCCATGATTTATAACGCTTGCGAAAAGGATTCATACGGGGGTAGCATAGACTCCAGGAATGCCTGAGAGTCAGATTTATGACAAATTGTTTCCATGACTACGCAAGGGGCCGCGTGGAGATATTCTCCCAATTTAGTCCACGCTGAGATTTTTAAAGTGCTTTTTTCAGGATAAGCCATGCACTTTGGCCAGATCAAAAGGAAAGTGATTTGTTTGTTTTTCAAACTGGGAAGAGATCTCCCTTCGTCTGGGGCAATTTTTACAGAAAATTCGGTTAATTCCCTCAGTTCATATGCCCTTTTGTTGAGGGAATTTTCTGCCCATTACTCACGAAAAGGTCCTATCGTGTTGCAGACAGGATGGTGTGCATGCAGCTCCTCCCGAGTGGGTGAGTAGAGACAGTCCAAGGCCTACACCGGAGGCAAGAACTTCGTGTTCAGGATAGCCGGTATCACGTCGGGGTCACCATTTGTGGTGAAATAGCGCCCCCTATTGAGGGAACGCTGTACCACAGAAGGCGGGCTGCTCCGGTGGGAAAATAAGAACGAAACACATGGGATTTTCCTCCAAATGAGTGCGCCCTGACTAGCTCAGTGCGGGTCTTTTTATTAGATACAGAAGTAAAAGATACATTTCAGTACAGCGTTGATTGGACATTCAGTTACTTGGTAGAATATGCCTAGTCAGAATACAGTTGCTTGGTGAAACACATATAATAGCCTGGGAAAATACATTCAGCTATCCAGTGGCCTGGGAAAATACATTCAGCTATCTAGCAAAATACATTTGGTTACATTTTGTGTATTGCTTTGTATCCAAGAATTGGGTGATGGTACACACTAGCCTTTGTTAGCCTTTGTCAGGCGAGATGACGTGTGCTTCCTAGGTTCAGGGTTCATTCAGTGGCCTAACAATGGTTTAAAGCCTATACTAATTTAAAACCTACTGAACTGCCAAAACCTGGAATGATAATCGCAACTTGGCGGGGCTTCCCGGCGCTTCCCAGCGCTAAAGGTTTAAAGCGCTGGGGGCGGGGGGGAGCCCGGCGCCCTGCTGCCAAAGCCAGGCCGGCCAGCGAGTTTACCGCTGGCCGGTCTGGCCCCAAAGGCAACAGGGCGCCGGGCTCCCCCCTGCCCCCGGCGCTTTAAATTTTTAGCGGCAGGAAGCGCTGGGAAGCGCCGCCATGCGGCCTTTGCAGCCAGGCCGGCCAGCGAGTTTACCGATGGCCGGTCTGGCCCCAAAGGCAGCATGGCGCAGGGCTTCCCGGCGCTTCCCGCCGCTAAAAATTTAAAGCGCTGGGGGCGGGGGGGAGCCCTGCACCATGCTGCCTTTGGGGCCAGACCAGCCATCAGTAAACTCGCTGGCCGGCCTGGCTGCAAAGGCCGCATGGCCTTGCTGCTTCTCGTTGCGCCGGGGACCGTCTCCACCGCCCTTCCACGTTCCACCGAGGACCATTCCCACCGCCTCTTCTGTATACGCCGCTGCTTTGTTGAGGACTTACATTCTTATTTGTAAGTAAATCATTGAATGTTGCTTGTTTATTTAAATGATTTATGTGGCCACCTTACTTGGGATTGGGACTCTGAACTTTTACCGATTAAATTAAATGAGGAAAATATGTCAGTTTTACCTTATAAATTATTTCAGGGCTTTCCTCTTGGGCAAATTGATTGCTTTATACGCTGCTACCCCCCCCCCCCAATGAATAATAAAACATCTGGCATCCCTCACCTGCATACTATGCTTGCTATCCACTTTGCAAGCTTATAAAAGACATGTAAATTTCCAGCACTTCATATCTGGGAATCTGCTTTTAATATCAAAAATAGAATTGGAGTATTTTTTTTACCTTGATACATTATTTGCCTTGTTTTAATTTTATTATACTGTATTGTGCACTATACTATACTGTACTATTAATAATATTAATACTATATTATTATTTTTTAAATAATTATGCTGTCCATCTCACTGATGCAGTGACTCTGGGTGGCTTATAGTTTATTATGACTTTATATACATAATCTAACACCTTTCTGATGTTATTTTATATTTCTTTGCCCAATAAAATATTGTTGCTTGGGATAACACAATTAATTATAAAATCATAAAATATTTATTCAGTGGAAACTATGTTGACCTTTTTCAGGGTAAATTTTCAGAGTATTTTTCTACATGTCCTGGGTGATTGTGAATTTCCATAGAATTTCCATTATGTAAGAATCGCTCAAAAGTACTCTCTGAGCCGGATTTTATGCTTACTGGACCTTATGTCAGAGGGGGACCTGGACCTGGTGGGAATCACGGAGACCTGGTTGGGCCCCGAGGGGGGTGCACCCCTCGTGGATATGTGCCCACCGTGCTACCGTGCATTTCATCAGCCCCGGGCCCTGGGTAGGGGTGGTTGCTGAGGAAACGACTGTTGGAAATGTGAGGGGGGTGTGCGTGAAGCATCATAAGAAGCAGCCGGGTGGGAGGAGTTACAGGGAGGTGAAAAATACATATTATATTATCGGACGTCCTTGGGAACATTGTGTGAAAATTTGGTGTCAATCGGTCCAGTACTTTCTGAGATTAATGGCTTTGCACAAACTATTTACATTTTTATTTATATAGATATAGATATATAAACAATTCAAAAATATTGATAAACTGCACAATTTCCACATGGAGCATTTTTCTTATATCATCATAAAGCCAAAGTTAAATCTCCTTACACCTGGATAAATTATTAAAAAAGAGATGATAATTCCAATAGTAAGGTATTAAATTATTTGAATGCTTCATGGTTAAAATGTGTTAGATTGAGCCCAAGAAATGATTGGATACTAGGGCATATCATTTTAAAAAGCAAAATATTATCATAATATAATGCACTAATCTAAAGTCTGGTTGCCACTTTTTGTACCCAATGCCATTTCCAGGTATTCCCTAAGAGTAACCCCATGTACACTGCAGAATTATTATGTGAAGAATTAATGTGAAACATTTATATTAGTGTCTATGATTTATCTGACAGTCCATTATTCACATTGCTTTTAGTATGTATTCGAGTTCAGTTAATTCCAGAGTTAATTCATACAATCTCTCAAGAGGTCAAACTGTCATGATAAGGTGATTTTTTCTCCCAACCTATTTTCTGAAAGTAGTGAATGATAAATCTAGAAGGACTGGATTCTAAATATTGTGATAAAACTGTATATGGAGATGGCACTCCATATGAAAAATATATTGAATAGCTGTTATGTAAACATCAAGTTAGATATGAAAAAGGACGAGTGAGTGAAGAAAGAACATCTTAATGTTCTATAATAGAGGGTGAGACAAAATCCTTGGCATTCAAAATATCAATATTTTTATCAATAAAGCACAATTCCAATAGTCCTTGGAGAATATGCATCCTGATCTGGCTTTCTTTAAATTAACTACTTTTGTGACTGTGTTTAATCTCAAAAATAATTCTGGGTTAACTTGTGTTAGAATGGCTATAGTAAAGCCCTTTGCAGTGTATGTTGACTATTTTGGTGCACTAAGAAAGCTGGATTGGTGTACTATAGTGGTTAGTACACCAGGATAGAAACTGAAAGATCATGAGTTCTAGTCCAACCTAAGACATGAAGGTAACTGGATGAACTTTAACCTATCATTCTCTCTCAGCCCTTGGAAAGAATCAAGGACAAACTCACTTCTGAAAAATCTTGGCAGAAAACTGCTCCCCAGACATTTTCCAAGAGTCAAAAATTGACTTGAATAAGTAATTAAGTAAATAAGTAAGTAAATAATAAGTAAATCTGCCCCACTAGAGGGAGTGATTTATGATAATATTCTTTTCACTCTCTTAGAAAATGGATTTTAAATTGTGCATTGGAATTAAACAGAAATATTTACCTGTGCTATTTTGAGAATCATTTGTTGAAAAATAATAATAATCAAACTAAAACAATTCCATTTTTGAAATTCACACAAATCTGTGATTTAAGTAAGAAAACAAGCAAATATAATTCAAGTGACAGATTCAGTAGTACAGTAGTTAGCTTGAACAGCCAACTGCTTAAACATAGGAGTTACATAATTAATTTAAAAAACCAACCAAAAATTCAGAGATAAACAGCTAGTCCAGATGATAGTATTGCTTTGTAGTATCTATTATTTTAAAGGTGCTTTAAGACTTTGCTGGAGTACTCATGTACTACAAACTCTGCAACTCCAGAACTTAATTTTTCCCCAGCGTGGTATTGCTGCCCTTTGCAGCTGTCATTTGATACTGTCATTTGATATTGTAATTAGAAATTACAGGAATTTCTAATCTTATTTTATAATTTATATTGTGTTGATTATTATTGTGTTATTTATATAATACCAGTGTTTGGATTTTAAGAATCACCTATTTTAAAAAACAATGTAGTATACTCATTTATATAAAATTAACTAATGAATTATTAAAAATATTTAATACAAGAAATTTAATCTTGTTTAATTGCGAATGCCTCTATATACATTTTGTGTTTTATTTTTCTCCTTTTGCTTTTCTTTTTTCCCTCTTTTTAAAAATGTTCAATAAGCATATAATAAATTATATTTTTTAAAGTTTATAAATGCTTGTTTGCATAAAAGAGAGAGGTTGTATATGTTAAATGCATAAGTTATGAATTTGTAAGCACTGCATAGCCCTAATATTTCAGGTTATGTGTGTTGGGTCTTTGAAATATTTTTCCTTTTTTGTTATATTTAGAGAACTTTCTAAACTAGTTAAGCTTAGATTTTTGACATGCATTTTTAAACCTGGTTTGAAAATAAATATTAATATGTTTAATGGGACTTACTTAATTTCAAGGGAGTGTGCCTAGAACCTCACCCTTAATAACTCAATTTTATTTAAAAAAATTAAAAAGAATTAATTTATATTAAAATGAAATTAATATCTTTTGGATTAGCTATTGAGGTATATTCCTCTTCCATGGCCAAGCATAGCTTTCTTTGTACTGTGATCTAACATATGAGAGATGGAACAGAGAGTTCCCAAATTACTTTTTTAAAACTTAGAGTTTCATAACAGAGTTGAAACTTTGCTCTTCTTGCCTTTCCGTTTTAAATAAGCCTGGACGAATGCCTATAACACAGTGGTGTCCAAACTTTTTTCAAAGAGGGCCAGATTGGATGAAGTGAACATGGTGGAGGGCCGAACATTTTTCCGAACATTCTTTGAACCATTACAATTAAATGCAAATAAATTATTTTATGCCAAGTTAATTGCAAATGACATACTTTTCATTTCATAACATTAACATCAACTGACAGTTGAGTTTTCACAATGTATTGAAAATAAATTTTAAAAAAACTTACCTACCTCTTTCTCTCTTTCTTCCTCTCTCTCTCTCCATTTCTCTCGCTCATTCTCTCTTTCTTTCTCTCTCTCTTTTTCTCTTTCTTTCTGTCTCTCTCTCTTTCTCTCTCTCTCTCTTTCTTCCTCTCTCTCTCTCTCCATTTCTCTCGCTCTTTCTCTCTTTCTTTCTCTCTCTCTTTTTCTCTTTCTTTCTGTCTCCCTTTCTCTCACTCTCTCTCTCTTTCTCTCTCTTTCTTCCTCTCTCTCTCTCTCCATTTCTCTCTCTTTCTCTCTTTCTTTCTCTCTCTCTCTTTCTCTTTCTTTCTGTCTCTCTTTCTTTCTCTCTCTCTCTCTTTTGCTCTTTCTTTCTTTCCCTTTTTCTCTCTCTCTCTTTCTTTCTCTCTCTCTTTTTATCTTTCTTTCTGTCTCTCTTTCTGTCTCTTTCTTTCTCTCTTTCTTTCTTTCTCTTTCTTTCTCTTTCTCTTTCTTTCTCTCTCTCTTTCTCTTTCTCTCTTTCTCTCTTTCTGTCACTCTGTGTGTGTGTGTCTGTCTGTCTGTCTGTCTCTCACTCACTTAATCAGTCTCTATCTGTCTCTCCCTCCCTCTCTCTGTCTCTCCCTGTCTCTGTGTGTGTCACTCTCTCTGATTCTCTCCCTCCCTTCCTCTCTCTGTATGTCTGTCTCTCCCTCTTTCCCCGTCTGTCTCCAATTCAATCCGATTCCGATTCATTCTCTATCTGTGTCTCTCTCCTTCTCTCTCCCTCCCTCTCTTTCTCTCTGTCTCTGTCTGTCTCTCTCTCTTTCCCTCCCTCCCCTTCTGTCTCTCTCTGTGTCTGTCAGTCACTCCCTCGCCACTCGCAGCGGGCGAGGGAGCAGGCGGGGTGAGCACCCAAGGCTACCGTCATCTTAAGCACCACCGAGGCTGTCGCCCGGCAGGGGCGTCAGGCAGGGAAGCCGGTCGCGGCTCCATCGCGGCTCCCTCCGGCAGGCACCACGGCTTACGTTCTGAAGCCGCGCGTCCGTCTTCCCTGCCTGACACCCCTGCCGGGCGGGAGCTGCACGTTCTGGGGCTGCGTGACTGGGAGGGAGGTGAACGCGCCAAGCGGACGTTCTGGGGCCGCACGTTCACCTCCCTCCCAGCTTCGCAGCCCCAGAACGTGCAGCGATGGAGGCGCGACCGGCTTCCCTGCCTGACGACAGCCTCAGTGGTGCTTAAGATGACAGTAGCCTTGGGTGCTCACCCCGCCTGCTCCCTCGCCCGCTGTGGGAGGAGGCGTCCGTAACCTCCGTCCACCTCCCTCCCAGCCACACAGCCCCAGAGACAAAGGGAGGAAGGGAGGGCCACATTTATACAGAGCATGGAGGGCTGTTGGAGGGCCGTATTAAACCGACCCCCGGGCCGCAAATGGCCCCCGGGCCGGACTTTGGACATGCCTGCTATAACATCACAGGCAATGTCCAGTAGATCTTTATGAGGATCATAATGTACCACGAAGTGTCATCAATTGTATGTGTAATGATGTTTTTTCCCCAGATTCAAAATATCATACCTTAAATACCAGGAAAGCACAAACTCAGGGAAAGATTAAAAGGCACTTACAAATGATTATTGAAGGCATTAAAAAAAGATTGCAGTCTTTATTTTTCTTAATAAAAATATTTGGTTATGCACACTTACTTGTTTCTGGATCAGTTAAATGTTAAAACAATTGTGATTCCAATCTATATTTAATAGGTCCTGCCATTGTTACAAGTATTTGATTCTATCCACTAACTATCTGTAAAAGTTTGGGCTTTCCATAAGTTAAATCAGTCAGTTGCTTATAGCATCACATATCCTGTAGTTTGATCTTATTTCTTATGTAATTTTTATGGCTCTTAAATCTCTTGAAAGATTTCTGAGATTTCAGCTGCATGTTCAGGAATTCAGCATGATATATTTTTTTTAAATTTCTCATTATCTATGTGTATTAATTAATGTCTGGGCATGCTAAATTAGACAGATAAAGTAGAGATATTTGGGGAGATAGGATTTGGAATAACAGATGCTTTTGGATGCTACGGAATTTGACATTTTCCCTGGATGACAAGGTGGTACCTATGGTCAGGTGTGCCTTAAGCCAACTGGAACTGCAGTCTGAAGAATTTTCCCCATCACTTGGTCCAGAATGTGGCAGAACACATGGTTATCACACAAAACTAAATAGTTATAATCCAATCCTATGAAAAATTTACTGAGATGATGACTATTTTTGCAAGTCTACATGGCTCAGCAAAAGAATATTTTACAGTACTTTTTCTGCCTGTTTATTAAAATGAGAAGAGCCTTTTTTTAGCATTCCAATGAGCATGCTACCAGAGAAAGGACCTTGACCTCCTGTATTACAGAAAATTTCATTGTAGATATATTTTCTTCCTCCCCATTTCTTATGCTTTAAACGTTTTAAATATTTTGCTCAGGAATGAATTATTATAGGCCTTAATGATGCCATGCATTTGCAACCCACTAAGCAACATTGAATCATCGAAAGAATCCATAAAATTATTCTTTGCACACAATTTTTAACATTTTCACTCATTAAATTTTCTCTCCCCTCCCCCCCCCCCCCCACCCATGAAGTTTGGAGGGTTTTTTTTTGGTTTGGTTGGCTTTTAAACAAATAGTTATCTATATTATGCATCTTCTCTGCAAATTACTTTTATGATGTTTGATTTATTTATTGCAAAGAAAGCTTTTATCCATCTAGCAGAATTAATCTTGAATAATGAAGAAAGAAAAAATTGAGTAATTTAGTAAGGAAGTTTACAATAAATAATTGATTTTTAATGACAAGATATTATTGTAAATCTAAAAATGACAGTCTAAAAAAAGGATTCCCCCTCCCTGAATTTACAACAAACCTGAAGGAATCTATGGTTAAAATAGAAAAGCAGTTGGTAATATTCTGTTTTTTCAGGAAAGATACTCAGACCAACATCAGAAATGTCCATAAACTCTTGCCAGTCATGTAGCTGGGGAAAAAATATAACTGAAATACATAATTGAAGAAATGGCTGAAACTGTAGCTGAAATACTTCAATTTAGAAAGCAGATATTGGATGCCATGGAAAAGCAAAAGAAGTATATAAGTGAATGAAATGAATGGATAAATGTAACATCCCTGTCTTTTGTCCTCTTTATAATAAACCTTTCCATCTGGTTCCTAATCTTACCTTTACCTTATTTAATATCAATAGTGCCCTCTACAGGAGATTCACAGAGCTACGGTAATTTCATTTCTTTTCCGATAGGATTTATTTACAGGGTAGATATGCTGAGGAAAAAGTAATTATTCTTTTAATTTATTTGTTGTAATCAATTTACAAAATATAATATTTATCTTTTGAAGCCCAGAAATAAATAGAAAGGGAGAAATATTTCTCTACACAATAATCCAGATATATGACCCATTCATTTTCATTGATTCAAGGCTATGATAGTTCTGAATAATCCGCAACATCAAGCCAATAGAAAAATATAGTGGTAAACCACAAGTCTTTTTAATGGTGAGGTTTAGCATGTTTACTAAGCTAATTCCTCTTCCTATTTGCTTGCATTTATTTTCCCCTCTCATAAGCATTCCCAAGAGCTTATACCAAGCAATGGCCTTATTTAAATAATTTCATATTCACAAAGGATGGCATCTAAAAAAAAATCAGTATTGCTATTCATTCTACAGTCCCATCATTATCGAGGTAGATACAAATCAGGGAACCTCTTTTTTTGGTACAGAACTTTTACTTCCACGCAATGATTACTGGAGAGAAATGTGGTAGGAAGATGTATATTCACTATTACTAATATATGTATGAATATGAAGTATTTATATGAAATATAAATAGGCATGAAGTATAAATTATAGTAATTATTAACCCATAATGCAGTATAGCTCATTTCATAAATATTGGCAAGATTGTAGTGTAATTTGCTAGTCTATATGATGAATTGAGAAAGCCAGTTTGGTGTAGTAGTTAAGGCATAAGAGAAACCAGGAAAGCATGAGTTCCAATCCTGCCTTGCATAGAAAACCAGATGAAGAACCTTGAACTAGTAGCTTCCTCTCAGCCTTAAAAAGAACATTATGGCATTTCTGAAAAATCTTGCCAAGAAAACTGCAGGAACTTGTTCAGGCAATCTCCAAGAATAGGACATGATTGAATGGAAGAGCAAAAAACAACAACAACTAATTAGGCTATTGACTAGTTTCTCATAATTATATGGATGATCCAAGATGGTGGCGCGCTTAGGCGCAGCGGCTTTGAGCTCCTGGTGTCACAGCAGACTTTTCCATCAAAACTCGCTCTGAACCTACTGTAAAAGAAAGAAGAAAAAGAGACGTGCTCCTCTTCCACCAGCTCCTGGAATGCTGGGCAGATTTGAAGAGATGGATAACAAGAGACAGAGTACAGTTGATCCTTTTCAACTGTCATTTGTCAGCCATTTTGTTTCAACAGTCATTTGTCGGCCTTTTCGTTTGCCTGGAGAGATTCCTGTTGTGACTGTCACTGCTGTCTGTATCCCACCTGGTGCAAGTGTTGGCATGGCGCTCAAACCAATTTCATTGTAATTTTATTACAATATTATTACAATGACAGTAAAGATTATTATTATTATTATTATTATTATTATTATTATTATTATTATTATTATTATTATTATTATTATTATTATTATAATGTAGATGGACAGTTGCTAAAGACCAACTAATTTGTTCCAAAGCCCATTCATCCTCCTTCCCTCCACAAACCTTCTAGTGGAAGATGGCTGACTGCACTTTACTGTTTGGCAGGAGCGCGAGGATAGAAAGGAAGCATAAAGATGTAAATGGGTAGTCTGAGATTCTTATTATTGTTTCTACAGGTTTGTAGGGTGTCTGACTTTGTTTCTTTAAAGTATTCCAATGCTATTTTAGGACTTGTACAAGAATTCTAATTGTTTCTTGCATCAAAAGACTGAAAAACCACACTACCAATTTTCAGCAATTACGGTCTGAGGAAGTCCCAGGGGCCATAGAAGAGAGTCTTTAGCTTGGGTCTGCTGTTGCTCACTTCTTAAATAGATGAGAACGTACTCCAATGCATTTTTCTATCAGGCATAGAATCTCTGTCAAAATAATATATACTTTGAAGTTTATTTTTCCATATTCTCCTTGTTTTTCCGTCATCCTTTTTTCAAACATTATCCCCATAATGCTTGAATCCAGCATTATAAATTATCTTTTTTTTTGGTTTTGTTCTGGTATATGTATATTAAGGAAGAAAGACCAAAAAACCTTCATTCTACTGTATATCAATTAAAATGGATTCTAATCTTGGATACAATACTTTTACTGACATTGAGTTATAAATATTAGTATATTTATGTAGACTTAATTTTTCTTACACTTGAGGTTTATTTGTGTCAAAATTGATGAAATAACTCAGACATTCATTTAACAATGTTAGCACAATTGATGTTAATATTATTAGTATGTTAGCAAAGGCATAATTAGCCTGCCTTTTCTTGAAGATAAGATAAGGTAAAATAATTTACCCCATTTTATTCCTGTAATTATTTTAAATCCCATAGCAGAGTTGCCAAGTTGTCTTTGACTGCTAATGTGATTGTATCCAATGCATTTTGTCTTTTCCAGACACATACCTAATATTCTCTTGTTGTAAATATCAATTAAAAGATTGCCTTCTGGTCGTGTGTATGTGTGTGTGTGTGTGTATTTGTATGTTATGTTGATCCTTTCAGTGTTCATGTTATTTAATTTACTTATATTGTAGAGTGAAAAAGTGCCCAATATTTCTCAATCTAATGATCAAGAATCAGATGCTATGTGAGACTAATCTGTAGAAATGAATTGCTTAGGCAATATACGGTAACTCTCCCCCGCTCCAATTCTGATATCTTCACTCCTTTTCCCAACATTCTACTGTTGTTGATTGTGGATCCTTGATTCTAGGTTCCAATCCCTTATGTGGCTCAGTTACATATACGGTAGCTTATGCTAGTTGCTATTGTCTAGTAATGACAAATTGTGCATCTATGTGGATCATCACAATTATTTTAGATGATTTAAAAAAAACCTATTAGCATTACCTTGGGTCAGTGTTTCTCAACCTTGACAACTTTAAGACATTTGGACATCACCTCCCAGAATTTCCAGCCAGCATAGAGACTTCATTGAGTTTAAATGAAATGTCATAAAATATTATTTCATTTCATCTGATTAAATTAAATTAGTAGAAAATATACTGTATTAAAATTGAGATGCCTGGAAGTGGGAATAGTGCACATGGAGAAAAAACATTTTATTTTAACATTATTTAAGGAACAGAAAGAGAAATAAATTAAAGCCAACAAACTAATTTATTGTCAGATATTCAGCAATATCCATTTTTTTCTTTTTAATTTTATTCATGTTTTACTTTATGGTATATTTCTAAGGAACAAAAAGTAATGTTTATATACTACTATTATAGATATTATATTTAACATATCTCACAGAAAAACACACTTCTATTCCATAACTGACAAGCCTTCTTCACAAATAATGGAATTGTTTGTATTAAATCCATTTATCTAGAATGCATTCTCAAATGTATTACTAGATTTAATTTCTAATTCCTCTATGAAGGGAAATGCTAGATTTTGACAAAATTTCCTTTAATACAACTCTGGGTTTCTATTCAGACTCATCAAAGGAAGTCTCTGGTAAGACATGAATTCAAATGCTCTTTTCCTTAATTATTTCCCAGGGTCTGGTATTCAGAGGCATGTGGCCTCTGCTCTTGGTAGTACCATGATAGCCATCATTGATAATTTATGTCATTGATTATCCTAATATCCTTTAAAATTTTCACATTTCTAACTATGATCTCATCCAGTGACATCTAACCCGAGATTTTAGTAAAAGCCATGTGAAGGAACTTATCTTCCTGGGCTGTAAAATCAACCAAAAGGGTGTCTACAGTCCTGAGATCAGAAGGCATATAGCAATTGGAAGAACTGCAATGTGTTACATGATAACATCTGGAAGTCTTACAACCAAATCCAGGTTAGTTACTGCAATAATTTTTCCAATTGCTATTTATGGCTGTAAAACCTGGACTCTGAAAAAGACAGATACGAGAACAATGGACATCTTTGAACTTATTTATTTATTTATTTATTTAAATTTATATCCCGCCCTTCTCCACAGAGGACCCAGGGCGGCGCACAGGAAATTAAAAAACATACAAAATACAATAAATATAATTTAAAAACTATTAAATAAACCTATCCTGCGCTAAAACCAAATTTTAAAAACCCAATTTAAAACTATCTAAAAGTCCCCATGGGAGGTTAGGCTAGGCCGGCTTGTTGAAACAAATATGTCTTAAGACATTGGCGGAAGAGGCGGAGGTCGGTGATGGTACATAATTCAGGGGGTAGGTCATTCCAGAGGGCTGGCCCCGCCACAGAGAAGGCTCTCCCCCTGGGTGTCGCCAGTCAGCATTGTCCGGCCGACGGCACCCTGAGGAGGCCCTCTCTGTGGGAGCGTATCGGTCTAAGGCAGTGCTTCTCAATTATTTTCTGTCATGCCCCCCCTAGGAAGAAGAAAACATTTCGCGCCCCCCGCACGACTGTAAATAGTATCATTTGTCTATAAAATTGTTATAAGTACACCTCTGCATAAACTGTATCCTTATTAACGTATAAGAGAATAAAAAAAGAAAGAAATGTGGATCAATTTACAACAAAGAATAGCTTTATTAACTAGCAGAAAAGATTTAAAGTGCATTAGAAATTTTTTAAAAATTAAATTCTTAATTAAACTAAACTGCCGAGGTCAAACGCGCCCCCCTTTACGGAGCCTCGCGCCCCCCCCCTGGGGGGCCCGCCCCACTATTTGAGAAGCACTGGTCTAAGGGATGTATGGGGCAGGAGGCGGTTTCGCATATAACTAGGCCCCGAGCCATGGAGCGCTTTAAAGATGGTTGTCAAAACCTTGAAGCGTACTCGAAAGGCTACAGGAAGCCAATGCAGCTCGCGCAGGATCGGTTTTATGTGGGAGCACCTAGTGGCTCCCATAATCACCTGCGCGGCTGCGTTTTGGACTAGCTGTAGCTTTCGAGTGCACCTCAAGGGAAGCCCCATGTAGAGAGCATTACAATAATCGAGTCGGGACGTCACAAGAGCTTGAGTGACTGTGCGAAGGGCAGCCCGGTCCAGTAAGGGGCGCAATTGGCGCATCAGGCGTACCTGATGAAACGCCCCCCTGGCCACGGCTGCCACATGGTCCTCCATGGACAGCCGGGAATCCAGGAGGACACCCAAATTGCGCGCCCTCTCCACGGGGGCCAGTGTTTCACCCCCAATGGCCAGAGTTGGAATAATCTGGCTGAACCGGGGTGCCGGAAACCACAGCCACTCAGTCTTGGCAGGGTTGAGCTTGAGTTTGTTACCACCCATCCAGATCCGTATGGCTTCCAGACACCGGGACAGCACTTCGGCGGCATCGTTGGGGTGGTTTGGGGTGGATATGTACAACTGAGTGTCATCAGCATACAGATAGTACTCCACCCCAAAACCACGGATGATCTCACCCAGCGGCTTCATATATGTGTTGAAAAGGAGGGGCGAGAGGACCGACCCCTGAGGGACCCCACATAGGAGAGGCCTCGAGGTCAACCTCTGCCCTCCCGTCAACACATATTGCGACCAGAGAGGTAGGACGAGAACCACCGCAGAACGGTGCCTCCCAGCCCCAACCCCCCCAGTCGGTGCAATAGGATACCATGGTCGATGGTATCAAAAGCCGGTGAGAGGTCTAATAGGACTAGGATAGAGGAATAACCTCTATCCCGCGCCCTCCAGAGATCATCAACCAACGCGACCAATGCCGTCTCGGTGCTGTGACCGGGTCGGAAGCCGGACTGGCGCGGGTCTAGATAATCAACTTCCTCCAGGTGTCGCGGAAACTGTTGGGCTACCACACTCTCAACAACCTTCACTAAAAAGTGAAGGTTGGAGACCGGACGATAGTTCTCTAATAAAGCTGGGTCCAGGGACGGCTTCTTGAGGAGGGGCCTCACTACCGCCTCTTTCAAGACGGCAGGTAAGGACCCCTCACTCAAAGATGCGTTGACAATGCCCTGGATCCAGCCTCGTGTCATCTCCCAGGATGCCAGTACAAGCCAGGAGGGACACGGATCCAATAAACATGTGGTCGCCCTAAGCTTCCTTGACAGCCTGTCCATATCCTCGGTGGTAACTGTGGTGTGGAAGTGACTATTGTGCATCCCATGGAATGCAAAAATAATAAACTAGATTCAATCTGGAGCTTCTAGAGTCTAGAAGCTGTAGACCATGGGTTCCCAAACTTGGCAACTTGAAGACTTGTGGACTTCAACTCCCAGAATTCTCAACCAGCAGAGCTGGCTGGAGAATTCTGGGAGTTAAAGTCCACAAGTCTTCAAGTTGCCAAGTTTGGGAACCCCTGCTCTAGACTGAACCATGCCATATCACTTGAAGCTAAACAGAGGCTATCATTCTTTGGTCATGTTCATGAGAGCTGACTTACTTGAAAAGTCAATCAAGCTGAGTGTGATCAGCGGAAAAAGGAGAAGGGGCTGCCCTGGTACCTGCTTGCTGAACACTGTAAAGAATGACAGCAGAATGACTATGGCAGATCTGAAGGTACGAGACAGAGGTGCATGTAGGGTGCTGCTGCATAGAGTGGCTGATGATTAGACATGGCTGAAGGGATGACAACGAAGACATGTAGAGTATTTCTTATGCTAGTCATCATTCTCTCAAGATGTATCTTATCTTGATCATTGTGAAAGAGGCAAAAGAACATTTGAGAATGTTATTACATCTTTGACCTTATTCGGCTCATATCTGGACTTGGGATAATATCAAGTATGAAACCCTAAAAAGAACAAGAAAATGTTACAACAATAATGATGTATGAATGTATGTTTATGTGTAATTTTTTAATTTGTATTTTTATATACTGTTTTTATTGTACACTTCCTAGTATCCCTCTTTTAGGAAACTGGTGTTTCGAAACTGTGGAAAATAAATAAATATACTTATTTACATATTTGACCCATCATGCACATGTTGTATCTATTTTAAAGGCCTGCATTGCTTCCTATTAGCTTCCAAGTGTAATTTAAAATAATTTAAAATAATAAAGCCTTTATGGCTGGCATTTTGTTATCCACAGGACATCTTCCCACTTGAGTTAGCCCAACCACAAGGAAGGGAGGGAGGGAGAAAGGAAGGATCTATATTTAACAAAGAAATACTAACAATTATTTATATCTAAATAAAGATTTATAGTAGATACAGCAAAAAGTAACTTCTATAATCAAAGAAGACTTAAAAAGAAAACAGCCTTAGCATATTTGCCAAAAAATAAATTTAAAGATGACACACTCTTAAAAGTGATCAAAGTCATAGGAACAGGTTTAACTAATCCTATGCTTTTTTATTCATCCTGTGAAAAAACATAATACTTTTAAGATTAAATAAACTAATATACTGCTTAAAATAAAATCCTAAACTTAATTTCCTGAAAAATTGTCCAATTGATTTGTATTTTTATTACACCATTAATAAACAAACAATATAGGCTGTCGTTGAGAGCTAAAAAGAAATGTGTGTAAAATATTTTCTTAAACACAGTTAGATCCATACATTTAGCTGCAGAGACTACTAATTTATTTGGCCTCCCAAACTCACTGAGAATAGTCTTCTCAGTAAAATGAAGATTCTGCCTCCAAATCTCTGAGATTCTTTTTTTAAAGATGCCATATATGCAACAGATACTATTTTATGAATCATATGGGCCAGTTCTCAATAAGGGTGGAGATAACATCTATGTATGGGTTGAATCTATCCACACTCTGATTGGACTGAGTCTGTTTAATAATTAATTAGCTATACTATATAACCCCCTCAGGAGTAGCCTTGCCCAGTTTCTGACTCAGTCCAGCTCTGGGACTAGTCCGGTATCATTCAGTGACTGTTTACAGTTGAAAGATCTTTTGAAGATTTGTAGCTTAGCAGGCCGGCCACCCCTCCCTTGCCTCTATCACCCCTTGGTCATACCTGACCAGCTAGGGACCTGCCCCATAGAGCTCGGTCCACTCCCATTTCAGAGGCTACGTCGATTTGGACACTTACCTCACTGGCTCTGGGGTGGCCCAGCAAGTGACCTGGCACAGGGGACCGCTTGTATCGCAGCTGTGAGGCCATTTGGGACCCCTGGGGAACGATTCAAGCCACCGTGCCTCATCCGGCCGTTTCGGGCCTCTGTTTAGCTGCGCTGCCACTTTCCTGCAGGGGTCACCAAGCGTCGGCCTGGGCCATGCGTGCGTCCACGGCAGCCTCCTTTTTCGCACGCTCGAGCCTCTTCTGGCTTCAACAAGTGCAGGGGAGAGTCCCCGTGGGAGACACTTGAGCCCACCAAGACTTGAATAAGATTGTTGCAGTCCAATTCATGGGGGACGCAACCTTGAATGCCACCCATTTTTCATCCCGGGCTATGTCATCCGTGGTGGCTCCTATGGCTACGACAGTGGCAATCGGAGATGAAGATCAAGTGGAAGCTGGCCTCCGAGCCATATTCTGGCAGCGCGCTTTTTGGTGAAGCCCTCTCCCCCTTGTTGATTGAGGGCAAATACAAACGAAAAACCCTCCCTTTCAACACCCAGGAGGGGATCTGGGCGATCGGGCCCTTACCCCAGACAGCAACCTTTCCGGGGGCAGGATTTTGGCAACCCCTCACGACCCGATTTCTCCCAGTCGGGCTATCGCCAGCACGGGGGGTTCAGCCAAAGATACAGCAACCAGCAGCGTTACCGACCTCCCCGAGGGGGGCAATCTAAGAGGCCCTTTCGGGGAGGCGGTAACCGTTACTACCGCAGACCCTAATCTGGCCGGCGGTGATCCTCCCATTGGAGGTCGCCTGCAACTATTTGCGGATCAGTGGGAGGTCACTACCTCTGATACCTGGGTTACCGACCTCCCCGAGGGGGGCAATCTAAGAGGCCCTTTCAGGGAGGCGGTAACCGTTACTACCGCAGACCCTAATCTGGCCGGCGGTGATCCTCCCATTGGAGGTCACCTGCAACTATTTGCGGATCAGTGGGAGGTCACTACCTCTGATACCTGGGTCCTCTCCATGGTCAGGTATGGTCTGGCCCTGGAGCTGGTGGCTCAACCCCCAACATCCTTTGTTCCATGTCCTTGGGGTCGGTACTCACGTGGGGGGGGTGAACATTCTTTGTCCCAACACCCCACGGTCCGCAGATTTCTGAAAGGGGCCTCCAACCTTCGACCGGTGGCCATCCATAGGTACCCTACCTGGGAGCTCCCCAAAGTTTTGGACGCACTGACCAAACCACCCTTTGAACCTCTCTCCGAGATTTTGCTGCAGGTCCTGACCTGGAAGGTGGTGTTCCTGGTGGCTGTCACTTCGGCCAGGGGTATATCGGAGATTAATGCTCTGTCGGTTAGGGAGGACCTGTGCGAATTTTTTCCTGACAAGGTGGTCCTACGCCCGGACCCTTCTTTCATGCCAAAGGTGGGGTCATGGTTCCATAGATCTCAGGAGCTGGTGTTACCTAACTTTTACCCTGACCCTCAGGAACCCCAGGAGGAGCTCTGGCACACTTTGGAAGTGCGTAGGGCTCTAGAAACTTACATTGGGCGTATGGCTTCCTTTTGCCGCTCGGAGGCACTCTTCGTTT